>JAHLJT010003656.1:95016092-95498780 GCA_031308135.1 Acheta domesticus
GCAGGGCTATACTGCGATTTTTGTACGAAGAGCTCTGACAGTTCGTCAGCTGTTAGGCCGTGTTGCCACACACGTCTCGCGGCTAGCACGTGGAGAGCACATGGCTGCGGCTCCACCCCGAGGCGGGAAGAACGAACTTTATTTTTTTTTTTAAAAGTAACTTTTATTAGGCTGGAGGTTCGATTGTAAAGTATTGAATGTTCTCGTGTTTATGTATTCATCGTGTTTAAATCCATCCAAGTTAATAAATGTGGACTTACTCATTTATATTTATTTAAACCTGTTATTTTAAATATTAGGCCACGTAGGTCACTTTATTTTGTGTAATTAATCACTCACTAGAGGGAACCAAGATGTCGTGCTGTACTTCTTTTTAAACAGTATTATTGCGTGATCACGGATGAAACACTCGAATGCAATGACATGTAGTATACAAGACATATTTGATAATATCCAGGTATGATGCTGTATCTGAGCCTGCGCGCCATGTAATCACCGCGTTGTACCGCTTTAGCGTGTAAATGGAATGGAGTGTCCCGTTGATTGTGGCTGTATAATTGTCTTTGAGATACTCTGTAATTCGTTCTTTAACTAACAGAATTTAAATCATTGTTTATTAATATATAACGTAACTGTCTTCTTCTGTGGGAAACGCTTCGTAACTCACTATTGATGTCATACCATTGATGTCAGAATAGGAAAGAAGACAACCGAATTGAAATGAAAAGAACATAATACTTTATTGAATGTCAGATTGTTAGTCCGAGAAGAAGTCACCACCATTCTGACAGTATATTTTCATAACCTATTCATGATGTACAATAGTATACAGTATTTAGGAATATTTCAGTTTGGAGATAGCTTAAATTTTTGCTTCAAAAAATAATACATGGAATCAATGGCTTTTGAAACATCCTGGAATAGTCTCAATATCAGTGTTCCATCGGGAGATGTTACTTGATTTTAACTAGAGAAAACATTTAGTGAATGCATGTATTTCAATGGTAATTTTGCAGTACAGTGAAAGGGAGAGTTTAAAACAAATTAATGTTTTCATAATTTCCAGTTAACAGTATTGCAAAATCACTGAATTTTAACAAACAACTCACAATCATCACTGATATTTTCAGACCATCTGAAGTATTTATTGTGGAGTGTCTTCTTACTCGAGCTGGTAGACTCCATGAGACTTCTAGAAAAGCATAATTCTTGAAGTGTCTGTTCTCAATATCATCAATACAGTCTTACAGTCACCAGACTATTAATGATCATTTTATGTACATTTCATGTGGAGGTTGTGCCAACACATGTTAGGAAACAAACATGAATTGTAACCATGTATGATTGTTAAGCAAGCTTTTATATGTACTAATACCCAACACAAAATGAGCATGATCTTTCATTGTTTTTACTTTTGTAACATTCATCATAATGGGTGTCAGTGCAATATAGGCCTTAATACTGGCAAAATATAAAATAATGTCGTCTGTCGTTCTGAAGGTATTTTCCAAAGTGCTTATAGTGTCAATCAGTAATGGTGATTTTCTTTGCTCATATTCTTCTCGTAATGATTAAATTGTGACATAAGTGAAGTGCAATTTGAGAAGATGAGCTTCGATAAATGAGAGTTTTCTTCCCAAATGGTTGCAGGAAGTAGTTCATTATAAAAGGCTCATTGAAGATGAATGTACAATTGAGTGCATATCTGCCGGAGCATACAATCTTCATCTCTGTAACTATTTCCTTTCCACACAACACATTGGCCTTGAGAAGGAAAACAAGTTGAACAATATACTTGAAAGAAATGAAAAGTGAAAAATTTCAAAATACTGCCCCTGAAAGTTATGGTTTGTAAATATTTTGCATTAAGAAGGAAATCTCGTGCTTCAAAGTTCAAAATGTATTATATAAGTGGAAATGATGAGTGGAGCTACACTTGTCAAGAAATGCTCATTAGTGACAAAACAATTTTTTGAATTGTCAAAAAGTGAACTATTGACAGATATTGATACAAGTCTTTGTAAATATAATATAGTGTGAGTATTAAAAAATTAATGTATATTCTGGAATGATAAAAAAAAATACTAATTAGACCACTTTGGCATTGCCATTTTTTGAAGGGTAAAATCATTAAATGTTTCATTAACAATAACTTGGGGCAGTACATAAGTGCCTTCATATTCTGGGTTATTTAGTGGTCAACAATGATGTGGTAAAGATACCAAGACTACATGATGTACGTTTTTTTTAAGGCCTGGTTATCAGACTGATGATTGTAGGTGCGTTAAAATGGATATGAATAGTACATTAGGCATTAATGCTAGTTTCCTTTTATCATCATTGTAAAAATTATCATAATCTGTGACAGATGAAATTTTTTTGTGGGCATTTGAGGAACTCACCAAGAAGTTCTCTTTTTGTTCACGCTTAGTGTTATACTGTAAGCCAAAAGTGATGATTGAATTAAAAGAACAATGTATACTTACCTGATAATTCTTCAGTTTCTTTGTCTTATCAATAGATTCTCTACCCACCACAAAAGCACTTCCGCTCACAGACCACTTCAGCCAGTACCTTTCATTGTAGTAATGAAAGTCCAAAAGTTGATATGCAAGGTAGACCAGTGGGGCAAAATGTTCTTTGACCAGTGGTGAAAATGAAGCTAAAGTAAAATATTGCAAATGAAAGTATAAAGAGCAGTGAAGGTAGATATAACTGATAACGATGGTCTATTCCCAAAAATGTTTAGAGACAAATCATATGGGATTGCTGTGAAATACAGAAATAATTTGTGAAAAGTGTCGATGGCAAGCTATGACTGCTATGTATTTATTACTAATAAATTAGAGAAGAATTTAAAGTAGCGGTGCAATCTGTGCAAGTTTCCTCTCCTCATAACTTGTGACATCAACTACTAATGTAATATATCTTAAAGCGAGATCAATGAAATGTAAGTATTAAAAACTAGTGTAGTTTTCAAATACCTTGCATATCTAATAGTCACATGATAAGTCATGGCACCTCTGTGTTAAATTACATGCTCTATAAACTAAATAGGAAATGGAAAGAATCATTACTCTCAGCAATTTAAAACAATTCTTTAATATATAACATTTAAAAAATACAAATAAAGGTCTGGCCAGATCTTCAAAATTAAAGAAGAAACGGAAGTAAAAAAAGAGAAATAAAAATTGTACAATTAAAATTTAAAAAAAGTAAGTGGTCTGGCCAGACCTTATAAATGAATCAATTAAAATAAAAAAGAATATCAATAATTAAAAATGAAAATAAACTTAATGGTCCGGCCAGACTGTTCATTCTCTTCCTCCATCTCTGCGCCATCTCCACGGGCTGAAAAGGAAAGCAATTTCACTTGTAATATATTCCACTTTCAATCATTTATTAAGTGTTATACAATACTTAATGTGTATGAACATTCACAAAAAAACAAATTATTTACCGTTTCGGGGTGAATAGGAAACCAAGAAACAAGCAGGGAAGGGCTACTTCCCTTAGTAGGTATCAATACGATAGGGTTCTGAGAACCGTAGAACTAGAGAAAAAATGGTGAAAGAGTAGGGACACCCCCTCCCAAGACCCTACATACAGTGGATGTAAAGTCTGGTGGAGTCAGGGGTACAGCATGATGCTGAACTGAGGGAATAAAAAAAGCTTAGTTTTCACTAAAATTTGTCTGGGGGAAACAGGTATTGAACAAATGAGTCAATTGAAAGCCATGAACAAAAATGTGAGTGTACAACCATTCCTAAGAAATAATGCATTCATTTCCACACCACCTTGAGGTAGAATGCATGGTGCGTTTCTTTTTTATACATGGTATCCCCTGTAGGCCTAGTCCATGTTCACCAAGAAAATATAACAGTTTCAAGTTCCTGGTGCAAGACTCAAAGAAGTGTCTGCATCTTTCTCATGAAAGATGGAAGCACAGCACGATTTTCTTAGTCATAAAAAATTCCTCTCGTCACTTGCATCATTTACTCAACTCAGCCTCAAATCACAGACTCTGAAATCTGGAATTGTACATAGAAAACAAGAAAAATTGAAAACCATGAACACTTCTTTGAACTATTCATTTTAGATCTTGTATAAACATGTTTACTACATTTTCTTACAAAATAAAAGTGAGTTAATTTCAGATATCTCTGTACATGGGATATTGCAAGTTTCTCAAGAAATGTAGCTGTTGTGTCTGTACAGTAGCAGTTTTTTGTATTACCAGTAGCCTCTTGTTCTAGGCGTTCTTCTTGCACTGCTGGTTACTATTCAAGGGGGAGCAAATTTACCAGCTTTGTGCCACATTTCACCCACTTGTGAACATTTTAAAAAAGAATTCTACTTGGCGACACTACACAACTGCAACGATAGTAAATAAGATATAAATGACAACAGCTTCTATTCCTGAGAGAATAAATTTAAAATGGGTTTCAAATGTAATAAACTCCTTATACATCATATTTATCTAACCAAGTCTATTTATTCAATCTGGAACAATGGCTGAAATACTGAAATTGCATTAATTACAAGTCATAAGAAATCACAACACATCATTCAAGTAATACCTGAAATAACAGACAGATGCTTCAGTGTTCTGTACAAGATAACCTAAAACTATTTCATGGTGCCTCTGCAACACCTGCACTCTGGGGCAAGGAAATATTCCAGTCACATCCGAGTCAGAATCATCAGAATTATCACTCCAGTCATCATCTGAACTCTCACTACCTGCCTGCAGATCTATAATCAGATCTTCAATATTATTTTCTAATACTACTTCCTCCTTCCAAGCTTTCTGTATAGCTTTTTGAGTGTTGAACAGCATTTTGCCACTGCAGTGGAGAAATGCTTTGCGACACTTGCTTTTAAGAGATTTTCTACTTCTGTAAAAGTTTTATTATTTCTGACCACATAACCTTCACTTGTGACCATATCAACTCTATTGGATTAAATTCTCAGTGATAGGGTTGGCAAGCGCAGGACCCTATGACCGTTCTTTTTCAGCCAATGATCTGTGGCATAGGTGGGAAACTGGTTTCCTCTGCTGTACAAGATGCAATAATTCACATTTGTTCATAGCCGGATCAACTAGCACTTTGTGAGACTGTAGCCACTGCACCACTTCAGCTTTATGTGTTGCCCTGTAGGGGCTTTGTCAATTATTACAGAATGGTATGGAACATAGTCCATAACAATTACTGAAGTTTGTTTTAAATTCTTTAGCTGTTCTTGGAGCCACACACTCAATCATTCGTGATAATCTCCAGTCTCCATCTTCTTCATGGTCATCTCCAGTCTTTTTAGACCAATAGACCAATAAACAATTTTCAACAAAAGGTTTTGATGTTCCTGCATGCCACAACAATCAAACGGCCACCCTTTCCCAATAGGTGCTTTTGCACTTCCTGCAACAGTGCCATCTGACCAGCCCTTGCTCCACTATATGTCCTGCATTAACTCATGTTTCATCCAACCACAAAATATCCTCAAAATTGTGGCACAATATCTCCTTCACAAGTCAGCAATGCCAGGCCACAATGTCTTGTCGTTCAATAACACTATTTATTAACTTTGAGAATTTAAATCTCAAATCTTTCACAATTTTGCTTCCTGTAAACAACTCTGCTTCCCACAGAGACACATGGAGCTTCCGAAGTATGGGGTGCTCCTTCCTGGCATGTCAGCCATAAATGTAATGCCTAATTGCTTCTCGGCTGAATGTATCTAAATCTGTAACTGGTTTTCTCACATTTCTTTTCTTTCCTGGAGTTCACAACTGTGATGATCCTGTCTCTTGAGCATCATCCATTTCTCTGCTTACATTTTTTAACTGTGCTTTGACTTATTCTTGTGGCAGCAGCTGTTCTCTCCACAACCTTTCTGAGAGGTGATAATGGACCTTTTATTGACCCTTTCCAATTCAAAATAGTCTCACCCAGCACACAACTTCCCTAGTCTGCGAACTCAGGACTTTTCTGCTTTTCTCTCTGTAACAATGATAATGACAACAGCACATCATAATTTCTGAAAACAACTGGATATATCTATCTAAATGTGTGTGTGTGTGTGTGTGCGTGCGTATATGATGTATGTATGTATGTATGTAAGGTTTTGAAACAAATCAAGAATTATGAAAAAATGGCCTGTTACCTCTTCCGGACGCCCCTCTTTTTGACATCAAGCCAACCAGACGTAAACTCTCCTTCTCAAGTAAATACTGAAACATTAATACGAAAACGTTACACATTACAAGCAGTATTTATTATAGTATTAATGTACATAACTTTTTGTGCGAAGTTCGCCTTACGCACCGAAGTGCCCGTACTCACCGGTACACGCCAAAACGCGCGCGTCGCCGTCGGTCGCCATGATGTCTCGCGCGGGGCGACTTTCAACTATCAGAAACTCACGCAATTCATTAGTCGTTTGTTCTCAAAAACCTTTGTCAACACTGTAGTGACGTGTAAGCTCTCGATTGGAGAATTGCTCCAGCTGGACGAACAGCTGATAACTGTCATAGCGCATCATACAGAATCGCAGTATAGGGGCCTGCGTTGGGCGGGAACAGGGCGGGCTGGGCGGAATGCGGCGTGCTGTAGATTTCACGTGTCTGGCCTAACCTGTGGCTATGTCTTCGCTTGAATAGAAGTTGTGAGTAATATTAACAACCACTTGCCTCGGAAGAAACGTACTCCACAATTTTAATAACGTCCTCACAGACCATACAATTAGCATACGGACGTGAATAGATACATTTTTGTTTCTGGATTAGATTGGCGTGAAACAGTGGCTTGCGCATTAATTGTGGTTTGTTCCTAGCGTTTTCGATTGTGTGAAAATCTTCGTTGAATTTTCATCTTCAGTGCACAATGTCATTTATCGTCAAAATTAAAAATATTTTTGCAAATTTTTAGACGAAATGAAAATTTTTACTTGCGTAACCTCAATTGGCGTAATGTTTGTATAGAAGAAAAGTTTTTTGAAGACCGAATACCTAGCGAAGTAATTTAAAATAGAATTAAAATGTAAAGATAGTGAAAAGTAGTGAAATAAAAACAGCTATGCATTGGTCATATTATAGATGTAATTGTTAAATTGTTAGTAAAACTTGCCAGGTAGTATTTTGTATGTAAGCATTATACTTTTTAATAATTTCCCAAACAATAATATTTGCTCCTTCATACCTCAAACTAATTCATGATTCCCTGTTGTCAATTTACAAAATTTACCTGAAGTAAAGTCTCATATTTGTTACAATTAGGAAGAGGATTTGTATGCCCTCAAAAAAATCTGGAAATATTTTGTTAAAAAACTTAAAAATTATAAAACATGCAGTTAAAATGAATAGTATTTAATTTTCTTTCTGAACCTTTCTTGCTAAAATTCAGCAGAAGCATGCCTGGAATGAAAAGATACACTTTTGTATATAGCAACCTAGCGTACTTCACAGTAGAATTGAAGAAAATATGCACCTCAGTGAAGGACGTTGTATGTGTTGTTTTAGTTTTTGGGTCTGGTTTCAAAAATATATCAAGAAATATCCTACATAAAAATATTTCATCATCTATAGAAAGGAAAAGAAAACTCGAACTGTGACAAGCTCTTTCTAATCAATGAATGCTCACAAATCAATGGATTCTATGAAAACATGAAACATTTTACAGATAAGTCTCTATTTGAATGAAATAAGCAAATTATGCTGCAATAATTACATAAATATGCACCAACAGAAAAAATTGGCTAAATAGGCACAAATATGTGTTAACATTTTAATCTCCACTGCATTCAATTCTAACCAAATGTCAAGAAATTCACTTGGCTATGCCATGAAGCAATAAACAAAAATATGCAAAATCATTGAAATCCGCTCCCTATTTACAATAAAGCCAGTTTAGAACTTTTCTGCCTAGTTTCATTTCGCAAATTTTAATGTTTAGACATTAAAATAAGCAAAAAAATTATCTTCACTTATGTTCATATTTATTACAGTATGATATGTATCATTTGTAGAATAAGTTAGAAGTAATAGAGTAAAACAGAAAAACCATTCCTCTGAAGTTAAAATATGAGCTCTTTGTAATTGGGAAACAGTAATTTCTAGTTATCACAATTAAAGAGACATGGGCAATTAATAATAATCATAATAATAATATAATAATGGTAATGGTAATGATAATATCAATAACAATAACATGTTGCATTATTTTGTACAATTAGGGGCATACATTCACGTTCTCACACACATACATACAAACATATACACACACACAAATATATAATAATATTATATGGGTGTGTAAATATAATATTATTTGTAATTATTTATAAATGAGTCACCTCAAGGAATCTCCTTAGTTTATTTCTAAATTTTTTAAATTCCCTTAAGTAGTAGGGCCACTTCTAACAGAATGTTGGAGATGAACACATCATGTAATTGATGAAGAATGTGCTGAAGCATACTTCTAATGTATTTGTAACTGTTTTACAATAAACATAATTGTTTGGTGCATGTACACATTTGGTGAGGAAAGTCGGTCTCTAGTGAAGATATTGATTTCTTTGAGTTTCATATTTTCCATATAACATACTTCACCAGATGACATTCTCTGAGTAATAAATAATCTATAAAATAAATGTGCAGCAGGAATGGATCATGATCAGGGTCTTATACTGCAACAAATTGCTTTCCATATAATGAAACTAGATACTTATAACTGTAAGTAACTGTTCACTGTGACAAGGAATCTTTCCTGATGTTTCAAACAACAATGGTAAAACCATGAAAAAGAGGTTATTCTCTTGAAGTTATAAGCTATAGTCCTTTTCTTGTTGCTCTCTTCACAAAATTTCTTGAAAAATACGCTATGAAAGATTAATGAATTTTTTAAATATAAAGGAAATTATAACTGAATATCACTGAACTGCAATCTTTCCATTGTTAAATGAAAAATTAACAGCTGTAGATAACAAAAAAATTCCCATGGTACTACTTCATCTTTCAAAACTTTTGATCCTGAGTTGAAGATTCTATATTACTGAGCAATCCTTTCACACTTCGTGTATGGAATAAATAAATGGGGTGATACATATACGACACATGACTAGAGAATTTACACTATAGAAAAAAGCCATAAAAACAGTATTCAAAATGAAAAGGATAGATAGCTGCAAAACTATATTTCAAAATGTAAATGTCTTTGCAGTCTATGGACTTTATGTATATAATACAATATTATTCATCAAATACAATAGAATTGCAATGGAAACAGTACATTACCATACAACACAAGTAATGAAACAACATAGAAAAAGTTTGTACTGATAGAAAAGGGAAAAAAAAAAACAACTGCTTTTGAAATCCATATCGTCCAGAGATAACATTTTTCAATAATCTACCAAGCAACTGTCAAGCCAGTAGAGGGCACTAAATTCAAATTAGAACTACAAAAATATGTGACCAACAAAGTACTTCGTTCTGTGGAAGATTTGTAGATACTGTATGCGTTCCGTCATGAATGTGAACTAAATGTTGAATGCAAAATTCGAATAAATAAATTACAAGGTAATTTCACATTGTCATTGAGACTCATGTAATATAATATGTAACATATATTTCAAAAGCTTAGTAAAATTTTATTAGTTTTGAGAAAATGATGAGAATGTGTTTGCAGTAACTACAAGGTCTCTACCGACATTGCGCTTTCGAATGGCGCGAAACTGCTGTCAGTTTCGGTGTCACGTGACCAAAAGTCGTGGAACCTGATGTTACCGTGTCAACGCGCACTGTCGACTTTCGCGCGCGATCATGGCGCGCCAAGCGGGCTGACCGTCCAACACCCCAAGTGCGATGGCTTATGCCACCTCGTGGAAACGGGCCTTTTCGGAACGTACATTGTCAGCTGCTGTAGTAGGAAGACGATCGGTTCTGCTCTGCGTGTTGTGCGATTATATTTTCACAAGCCGTTGTGTAAGTACTTTTGTTGAAAATGCCAGCTTCCTGTTGTGCATATGGGTGCACTAATAGATTTATAACCGGAGGAAACATACAATTTTTTGGGTAAGTAATTACGGAAAGAAACTGTGAATTGTAATGCATATTAATGTTCGTGCATGTTGTTACTCTTTATCATTACAATAAAGTGCTACTATTCTGTTTCATTCTAATATGTAATAAATTTTGCAGATTTCCATTTAAGGACGAGGAGAAAGTGAAGCAATGGGTGCAGGCCTTGAAACGGAAAGGATTCTCTCCCACGAAAGCAAGTAAATTGTGCAGCGAGCATTTCGTACCGACTGACTTTTTAGATCGTCCGGGGTCGTACATCAAAAGACTGAAGCCAAACGCAATACCTTCGGTATTTCCAGCATTTCCAGCATATTATCAGTGCAAGCCAAAAATGCCAAGATTGCGTACAGCTCTAAGAGAAAATGCTACACCAACAGTGAGCGAAAATCAGTTATGTGATAACGTTGTTTCCACCGAAAATTATGCAGAGAAAGCGGTGCAAACTGAGCATAACGAGCTAGAAACTGTAATAGGATTAAGAAAGAAAGTAAAGATGTTACAACAGAAAGTGAGGAGAAGAGACAGAACTGTTTGTAATTTAAAAGATTTATTGAAGACCTTGCGTGATAGGGGTTTACTTGAGAGTGAAGCAGAAATATCTATAATTGAAAATTTTGGTAGTGTGGCCCAGGAAATGTTCAAAAATGAATTGAAAAATTGTAAAAGATCAGCGAATGGGCGTAGATATTCTGATTCATTGAAGCAGTTTGCACTACCCTTCACTACCATTCCCCGAAAGCTTATGAGTTCTGCAGGTAGGTCATTGTATATTAAAATAATAATTTGAATTTATATTTTATTTTTTAACAGCATTATTGAAATGTTATTGATATCACACTTATTTCTTTTAGAACAATATTGACATTGCCTAATCCATCTGCTATCACCAATTGGACTTCATCTGTGAACGCTGAACCAGGATTTTTTAAGGAAGTCTTTGAGGCAATAAAATGCTTTCCTCCTGAGGACAAAAATTGCTGTCTTATTTTGGATGGGATGGCAATTAGGAAGCAGATTGTCTGGCATCCAAAAAGTGGTCAGTTCCTTGGTTATTGTGACTTCGGAAAGAATCTGCAGTTGGAGAGTACAGAAACACCAGCAACGGAAGCACTTGTTTTTATGCTAGTGCATGTGGCAGGGAAATGGAAGTGGCCAATAGGTTATTTCTTGATAACTAAAATTAGTGCAGTGACACAGACAGAACTGATTAAAAATGCCCTAACTTTGTGCAGTGAAATTGGAGTGAGAGTATGGGCTGTTACCTCAGATTGTACTGCAACAAATTTTGCAACATTCAACAGTCTGGGTTGCACTACATCTGGTATCTTCGAAGAAATCAATGGAAAACTTAATAATCCTGCATCAGATGATGCCATACATTTTACTCCTGATGCATGTCACTTGCTAAAGTTGGCTCGCAATGCCTTAGGATCTTTAGGCCAGATTCAAACCAAACAAGGGGTAGTCGACTGGAATATTTTAATAAAACTGCACACTATGCAAAATAGCATTGGCCTTAAGCTAGGCAATAAATTAAGTAAAAGCCACATTGAGTGGCAAAAAAGTAGAATGAAGGTGAAGTACGCAGCTCAAGCCTTAAGTTCTTCAACTGCTGATGCATTAGAGTTTTTAAAAAGTGCTGGTTTGCCAGAATTTAAAGACTGTGATGAAACTATTAATTTCATTCGTGTAATAGACAGACTGTTCGATTTCTTGAACAGCAGAAATCCATTTGCTAAGGGATTCAAAGCTCCCATAAGCCCTGAAAATATTGACACAATGGAAAGTATCGTTCTCCCACTGGTGCAGTATTTGTTTACTCTAGAGGATACAAAAGGTAATTTTTTGTATTGTGGCCCAAAAAAGACATTTATTGTAGGATTTGCTCTTTGTGTTAAATCAGTTATCTCCGTTGCAAGGGTTTTGTTTGCTGCTGTTCCCACAATGAAGTTTTTTTTAACATATAAGATTTCACAAGATCATTTGGAACTTCTCTTTTCAAAAATAAGAAATAGATTTGGTTCTAATAATAATCCGAATGTTCTTCAATTTAAATCTGCAATGAAGCAAATAATGTTGAAAAACAGTGTAGATGCCTCCCCTTCTGCTAATTGTATAGCATTAGAAATCGATAGGTCCGGTTGCATTTTTGATTTGAGGTGGTCGTACCAACGATACCAACAATCTTTTTTGTGTGTAATGGATCCTTCTCAAGATGACAAATCAGAAGTCAATGAGGAAATGTTGGACCTAGGGATTTCAAGATTGAATGGCCATACCACACTAGCTAAGGACAATATTTTGTATTATATAGCAGGGTATGTTGTTAAGTGTGTAATAAAAAAAATTTCTTGTTCTGCTTGTGTAGAAGCGGTTAGTGAAAACTTAGAAAGTTCCAACTTCTTCCAATTTAGAAGATTATTCCATTTAAAGAACAAGGGTGGATTGATGCCAGCATCAAATGATGTATATAAAATTGTAAAAGAATGTGAAAAAAATTTGCTTATTCATACTAATGATTTTACTGATGTAAACAAGAAAAATCTTGTAGGGCAAATAATTTATAATATGAGACAATTTGCTTTGGATAGTTCAGTTTTCAAGGATCTTATCTGCAGTGATGGATTTGGTGAAAATGCACACAAGGTAGACCTTATTGTTCTTATCTGTCAAAAATATATTGCAATTAGACTGCATGCTTATGCTAAACATCTACAGTCTACAGCAAGCTGCAGACAGAAACTTACAAAATTAATTATTTTCAGGAATGAATAAAACATTTTTGAATTACAATTTTGTTATTTTTGTACCCTAATTTCCCAATTTGATTATATTGAAGGTAAGGATTGTGAGCTTGTTATGTATAGAAGTAATTCATCCAAGGAATTTACGTTCTCAGTACTATATTTAGCGACTATGAATGTGCGGTACTAGAAGAAATCTGCTAGGAATGTTGTTATTCAAAATTTTACTAGGAAAATAATTTATCAGAACGTCAGAATTAATTGCATTTACTGTACTGTATCCCCTACTGCGCCGTAACTCCGCCCAGCTTTCTGCCTTTCCCAATCATGGCGACCGCGCGCACCAGCGGCTTCACTCGTGCCTCAGCAGCGCGCCGGGAGTTAGGTATCTAGTTAGTATATATATCTATGGAAAAAACGTACTCTCTAGGACAATACTATCGATCACAGGGAGTTTTTGCACGCCGTAGCAGACAGCACTATAGATCTGCGCATGTGCAGTTCAAGTTTCGCGGCACTTTTGAGATTGCATTCGTTTGCTGCGTATGCTATGTCGTGCAAAAACTCCTTTATATAAGTGTTAAAACAAATATAAATGGTTAATGACTGCGACTCTGAGCCAGTGCTCATTTCAATTGTTTAGTAATCTCTCAGTCTGTAAATCTTTCAGTTTTTAATAAACTCGATTACAATCGACTTTGTTTGATTCCGTTCACTGAAGAATCGAATCAGTAAATAGTCGATTATATTCAAGATCAAAACAAAACGATGATCGCAGCATGGATCGCAGATGATTGTGAATTGTGATGGCATGGTTATGACAAGTGTGTTTGAAAACTGCTGGATAATTTATCTTAAGCCATTAGAGTATATGGAATTTTATTTTATCCGTTATGTCGCTGTCAGCTAAGGAGTTATCTTCCTTATTGGGGTAAGTTCATTTGTGATGTCACGAAGTTTTCAATAAGTACAAATTGACATCTTTTAAGAATATTTAAAATTCTAAAATTGGTATTGTGATTCTGTTAGTATTTTACACTATATATGACGTTTGTTTCAGAATACTGGGAGAAGAAAACACAGAAACTCAATCACTAGAGAGTCTGTCAGCCCAATTACATCAATGCTTTAGTAAACAAGACTACTATAAAGGTATGTATTCTCTTCATAAATACATTGATCAAATCTTTCAACAGGAATGAAGAAATGCTTATGAAGAGGAAATTTTTGAAGTTTTTTTTTAATGTGCTGAGGTCATATTCACTGTATTGATGTACTGAAAGATTGCTTTTCAATCGTCTGAGTATGATCATTACACATTTAAACTTGTATTTTCTCAATATTCTGCATCTGGAATGTAATGCTGCATTTGGAGTAGTGTGTTTTCGTAAAGTTAAAAAGAGTACCTTCTACCAATCATCAGCTTTAATGCCATAAAAATAGTCTGTTTTTAAAAAAATTAGAAACCATGGTAAACTTGGAGACCTTTGTACCAATTTTATCAACATAGAGAACATGGTAAAATTTTAAAGCATTCTCATAATAAAATTCTTTTCAGAAGAAGAAAAACAAAACAAGCATGTTCCAAAAATAATTAAACTGGTACAATTATTGATGCAGTTTATTGCCTTAAAACAAAATTATCACAAATGTATTATGTGTATGTATTAAATTGTACTGTGTATGTACCTCAGTTGGCTTTGTATATTTTTACTGTGTTTGCTTTGAGTTAAGTTGTGCACAGATCTTTTGAAGTCTTTTCATTGATACAGTTTTTTTCATTACTTTGCATAGGACCCACCAAATTTAACTGGGTAGATAATTACCAGTGAATTGAGAAGAGATAAATTACAGTTCAAATAAGATATTTTGATGTTATGGCCCTCCAAGTTCCACTTCAGGAATGCAAAACTTGGCTTCAACAAAATAAAATGTAAAAGAATTGAATGAGGGTAAATAGGATATCGGAAAGGAGTAAAGGGGATAAAGAGGTCAAATAAGAAGAGATTTAGGGTGAAGTGAAACGGATAATGGAATAATACCTACAGACAATAGTGGGTGGGCCATGGGTGAAAAATTCTGTGGAAATCAGACCTCCCATAGAAGTTCTGAAATGTAAATCCACAAAGAGGAAAGAGAAACATTAGAAGAGCTTAAAAGAAACAGTTTAGGACTTGTGTCACATTAGTAAAGGGAAGATGATAAGACAAATTACAGTGTGCTGTATTTGAAATGTTTATAGTATCCTAGTGTTTCTTAAGAGCTGGACATCTTAAAATATTAAGAGATTAGTACTACTTGCTGCAGAAATAGTAAGTTTTAGTTAAACAGTTGGCTTTGCCTCAAACAAGTATTTCACCTATGTATTTTCTGTGTTTGTGGTTAAAAAACTCTCAGAAGTTCTGTTGAAATTGCATTTCATAAAAAATGTGTAATATTGTAAAATTTGGGTTTGAAAGATATGTTTGGAATCTTGTTTCATTTGCTCAGTTTAGTGTGCCTTTCTTTAGTATGGATTATTTTGTTACAAGAGATGTAATTTAAACAGGTGAGATATAATTTTTGTTTTTTCTTTACAGAAACAGTTTGTTACTGATCAAATCATTGTGATTTACCAGAATAACATGTTTGTTGTAAGGACATTCTTTTGACTTAATGTTACCTTCCAAGAATCAAATTCTTAATTGTCTGAGTGAACTTTTGAAACAAACGAGAATGAAATGTTTTTTTTCAATGATTGTAATAATTTGTATGTAATGTTGTAGTTGGTTGTGCCATCGTTCTTCTCCTTCAACAAGCTGACTTACTTCCAAAACCTACTCAAAGGCTAGCTGCCATCTACCTCCTCCATGACCTGTATAGAGGAGACTCAATGGCTGTAAATCCATTTGCAACAGTATTCATCCATCTATTGGTATGATATCAATGAAATGATTAGCTGTAGACTTAATGTGGCTCAAGATTTTAAAATATTGTTACCTCTGTTGTTTTTCAGCATCCTCCTGAGGAGACAAATAAGGGTTCTGCTCGCAAATTGGAGTACGCAGGCCAGTTGCCAAGATTATGCCCTGTTGAAAAACACTTTTTGGCTCAGTTGATGACGAATCCTCCTAAAGAAGTAAGTATTGTTTCCATAGTTGTGTTCAACCTGAAATGAGATGGAGGGGCCAACTACATTTCTGGTCCCCTCTATCCCCCTTGTCCGGTAAATTCCATTTACAAAGGATTTATTTTACTAGTTAATAAATCACTACAAAGAAAATGATATAACTAATAATTAGCAAATACAATTGGTTTAAATAAGCAATAACAAATGCACTTTGTTTTATGTTCAATCAACCAGATGCCAGATGTGTTGGAAAGCTCTTTCCGAAATCTCATGTATCAATTGACCACTTTTGAAATTTTCAAGGAGGAGAGGGGGTGCCTGTACACATGCCTGTGAATGTTTCTTTGGATGTTTGAAATTTGTGTGTTTCATGATGATAAAACTAACTTATTTACCATTGTATGAGCATTTTAGATTGAAAAGACTGACAAATATTTGTCATTTTGAAATTGTTTCCTAGTGAAATGGGACCAAGTTCATAATAAAAATATTCTTCTCACCTAATTTTTAAACAAAAATAATTATTGGTAATGTTGTAAATGAGCAAGTACACCATTGAATGCATCTGTTTCAATACCGACTTCCTTTCAAACTGACATGGAAATAAAAAAATTATTACTCTGGTAGCCAACTTATTTGTTGCAGTTTATTCTCATGATGATAGTCCGAATTTTCTATATTCAATTGTATGCTTTGAGGAAAGACAATTGTACATTTAAAGCAATTTTCAGTAAAAACATTGGTTCTTCAAAAACAATTGTTTATAAAAAATGTCTCTCTCTCCCTAAAGAAACATGTAAATTACTTAATATCTTTTATGGGAATTTATTTATTTTTTATTGTTTGAAACCTGTTGTTCTCATAAACGAAAAAATAGAGTAAAAAAATCCAGACCCTGGCAAATTCCTTTAAAATATTACTAGTTCTACAATATTCTTTGTTTTTGATGTTTTAGAAGATGTTTAAGAAAACGCCAAGTCAAATTCTTGGCAGTGATATTGGAAATTTTCATAATGTTGACATAACTGGAATTCAGCTCGCATTAGCTGAAAGACAGTCAGAACTACCTCACACCAGTCGTTCAGCTGTCCCTATTGTCCTTCCTGATGTTGAGCCACGAACAGGGTCAAAAAAGTGAGTAAATTACCTCTGGGAATTGTGAAATTATAATTCAATGTATCAAAATTATTATTCAATTTATCTGACCATAATTATTTTCTTTGCCTTGTTACCTGAAAGTTTATATCCAGATTCAAGTGTTATTAAGAAAACAGCTGAAGCTTTGTTGACTGGGCCTAAACCCTATGTAGACCAGTGCTACAAGCCTGAATTTCTGCGCCTTGTCCCTCCACTTCATAGCTGTGAAGATGAAGTAAGAGAAGTAAATTGTGATGTTTCGGTTTTGATGTGGAATGAAACTACTGAATGTAAAGCAAACTTCAGTTTTAAAACTTTTTGTTTCAGCTAGTATGGTTAAATTTGTCTAGCCCATCTGAACATAAATGTGCGTATGATGTGACAATGTGTGTATCTAATTGTGAAGGAGTTGAAGCAAAAAGACTAATGGCAAGAGCATTTAAAGGGGCCTTGACCGTTCAACAGCAACAACATTTGCGTGCTGTTTTGGACAATGACCCAAAACTTGTATATCATATTGGATTGACTCCTAGCAAAGTAACATAAATGTTGATGTTTTTTCAGTATTCTCTTTTCTGAAAATTTCTGAAATGCCAAAAGAAACAAAACAAATTTTAAATATTTCTTTGCAGCTTCCAGATTTGGTTGAAAGTAATCCACTGATTGCTATTGAAGTTCTTCTTAAATTAATGCAATCTAGTCAGATTACAGAGTACTTCAGTGTTCTTGTTAATATGGAAATGTCACTACATTCTATGGAAGTTGTTAACAGGTACAAGAACTAATAAAATTATATTGGAAAATTAATTTCATTTTGCATTTCTTCATGTTTATATTGTTTACGCAGGCTTACTACTACTGTAGATCTTCCTACAGAATTTGTTCACCTCTACATTTCCAATTGCATTTCAACTTGTGAAACCATAAAGGATAGATACATGCAAAATCGATTGGTCCGTCTGGTGTGCGTTTTTCTACAGTCTTTGATACGGAATAAAATAATAAATGTTCAGGTATGTGAAACAATCAGGTATTTAATATTTCAAAAATACTTAAGAAAGTGGCTGTCTTTTGACGTACTACATGCACTTTCAGGAGCTATTTATTGAAGTCCAGGCTTTCTGCATTGAGTTTAGTCGCATTCGAGAAGCTGCAGCCTTGTTTAGACTTCTAAAGCAACTTGAATCCGGGGAAGCTGGAGTTGTAGTGTCAGGTCCAGCCAAAGCAAAACCAGAGACTTGAACCAATATTGTGGAAAGAAACCAAATTTGATTTATTGGTTTATTAATAATGATGCCTCATTCACCTCCCAGGAGCTCTCTTGATATTATGGTGAACAAGATAAGTTACCCAAAACAGTAGAGAAAGAGAAGATGTAATGATTAACCAAGAAACTAGATTCATTTATTGATATGGGACTGAACAAAAATTTGGGATATCAAGAATTGAACATATTTTTGTGTCGACTTTTATACAGGACATTCCGGAGGGTGAATGTTTATAGAAAAATTATACTTTTTCGGTGAAATAGACATTATTTCCTTTCACAAGAGTATTTGTGAACTGTATGTTTTAGATATTTCTTCTCCCTCAGCTGTTCTTCCTCTATGCCATATTGAGAAAATTAAAGACCAAAATAAATGGAAATTAATTACATTTATTAAATTGTATATAACTTACATCAACATTAAATGAGGTGCATATAAATGAAAGTGTTATTAAATGAATCTTTGTACATAGTTATGGTTGGTTCTTTAAGTCAATGTTTCCCCTTTGGTCACCTAGAAAAAAAAAAGTTAAATGAGTAAATAAGATTAACATTATTTTACCCTCTCACGTATCCTGAAAGTGGTTGCTTACTCACCCTTGCTTCTAAATATTCAACTCTCCTCTCCAATGTAGTAAGTTTCTCATTTAAAACAGCTAATCGTGATCGACAAGACATATCTAGAAGAAAATAAATACATATTAACTAGTAGATAACTAAAAATTTTTTAAAAACATTTCAAAATAGCTAGCAAGTGTTTTTGCAGGTTAACCTTTCAAAAGTACAAATCTATATGTAAAAAGTAACTCATATTACCAAATGAGTTCAAGAAGTCGGTTATTTTTTTAATGCTCCCTGTGATTACTTCAATATATTCACGGTTGGCCCAATCTTGTTGAATCTGTTTCTGTATAGTTTCTCTTGGTACACTCGCCATTCCAATGCAGTTTATTGAACCCACTGGTTGAATCGTTCTCAAAATACACTCGCTGTCAAACAACTTTCATTGTATTCTCCAAACTCACATTTCACTGAGAAATATCACATCTTGTTTCGCTCATTACAATGCTAACAATTCCTCGCGCAAGTTTTCTCTTCCGCTCACTGGCAAGTTGCGAAGAGACCAACCCCCCATAATCAGAGTGCTGACAGTAGAAAGCAACATAGCGTGAGATAAGGAGACAGTGTTGCAAACATTTGGGTTTGTGCTATGTTTTTATTAAAAGATCCTTTAATATTAACTTTCATGAAAATCTTTGTTGTTTCAAATTTCTCTGTCAATTGGTATTGTTAATTTTGTCGTGAACGAATCTCTGCAATGTAAATTTTCTCTTGTAATAAGTAAAATACTGGGGAAAACATAAAACACTTGTACAGACCGGCAAGCGCAAACGACAGTCTATTGTTTTCATTTGTTTATATGCTTTACGTCAAAGGTTATTACGTGTACTTTCTGAGTTTTGCCGCATGTGAAATGAATTTCGTTAATGATTTACCAACCAATGTGCTGTGACAGCTAATTAAAAAAATACTGGTTTAAAAGTTACGAGTGAAAACTTTCGTGGAGTGTTGGTTATTGTGTCGAACTTACTCCATAACTCAGGCTGAAGTATCTTACTTCATATCATTGATTGTGAAAAATGCTAGTAATCGGCAGAATAGGTTCTTTTGAGCGAATGTTCTATAATGCACATTTAGTATGCAATTTATTAGTTGTTTTGTTTCAAGTGAGCCATGCATCTGAAATTTTAAGGCCTCGTGGTGTGTCGATATCGAGTAAGTTCGTGTTCACTCATTTTATTATATTTGTATTTATATACACTATTGTAAATGATGCAAGAATGTTGTTATTTCATATTGTATTCCGCTCTTTGCTTTATAGAAGCGTCGTTTTATGTCCCTGAGCGAGATTTCACATGCATGGATGGTAGTGCTACTGTTCCATTTATTTATGTTAACGATGACTATTGTGATTGTGAAGATGGTAGTGATGAACCAGGGACACCAGCTTGTCCCAATGGAACATTTCATTGTACTAATGCAGGGCACAAACCTTTAAATATTCCATCATCCAGAGTAAATGATGGCATTTGTGGTATGTTATGTAGCATGAAAATTGGAAATACCAAAGCTCATAAAATCCAATAAACTGTCAAGCACATTAGTTATGAGTCCAGTTTTATTTTTTATAATGGTTTTGAAATATGATTTATTGCTTGAAGTATGTTTTTATTTATTTAAGATTAAAGTAAGTTTTATTTCTTTAATTGTGCAGTTAAGATCATGTTCATGGTGAAATATGCACTTTTTCTCTTTTGTTTTGTATCTTTGCCAGATAGCTTTTTCTTGTGATGAATGTTTTGGAGTGGTTTGTCATTTCTTTTAAATTTGTTGTGAAACCGCTTAATGGGGTGGTTTCAGTTCAAGTACATCCTTCCCAATGGACATTCAAAAGTTGTTTTTTGATTCCAAGATAATTGGAAAGTCAATTTCTATTTTTTGCGGCATTTGTTTCTTGTAGACATAATTCTGATGTAGAATGCTTGAAAGTGTTTGCTGTTGCCTTTCTATTAGTTAACTTGGTGCTGAAATATAACAGACTGAAAATTATTAATTTGGAAATCTATAACCTTTGTTTCTTAAACATTTATTCATCCTTGGTTAGGAATATTCAATTTATTTGAGATCCCAGTGTGGCAAGGTACTGCAAATTTACTTCTGGCTCTGGCATCATAGTGAATTAGTCTGTTATTAAATTGCCTGGCAAATATAAGCCAAAGTTGGTATTGGTAAATTTTAGAAGCTCTTTGATTAATGTCACTATGTTGAATTGATCACTTTGTAGTAAAAATTGCAAACACACATTTAGGAGATCCTGGACTGGACTGCTTTAACACTAGAGACTGAACATGACAATTTATGATTTAATTCCTCACCATTTATAACAATTACGGAGTGTCAAAAGGAACTGTAGAGAACTAATTTTTTTTCTTTTTAAGTCGTTTGTTTGTTGTTTTTTTAAACAAATTCCTTGACTATAGATATTGAACTTTAAACATTATGGAAATAACTTTCTTCTGGAATAATTAACTTCTCAAATTTGAAATTTTGTTTTTGTAAATGTTTACCTGTGTTAATTTCTAGATTGCTGTGATACATCTGATGAATATGCTAGTCAGGCCAGTTGTGTAAACAATTGCAATGAATTAGGAAGAGCAGCTCGCGCCGAGGCTCAGAAATTGGCTGAGTTAACTAAGCAAGGTAGTGAATTGCGTGTTCAGCTTAGTAAAAAAGGAAAACAAATTCGTCAAGAGAAACAGGTATTTGCTTTGCCTAGACTGCAAGTGGTGTCAAATCAATTGATTGCTGAAAGTATTATTTTCCTTTTTTGATCAATATGTCATTTTGAACATTTTAGGAAAAACTGAATCAACTTGAGAAAGATCTTGGAGAAGCAGAACGTTTGAAGAAAGAGAAGGAAGGCCTTAAAATTGCTGCTGAAGATTTAGAGAGTGTTGCTCTAAAACAGTATCAGCAAGAAGAGGAAGAAAGAAAGCAAGCCCAAAATGAAGAAGAGAAACGAGAAAATGAGCAAGAAGCCTTTGAATACTTTCATAAACTGGATTCCAATAAAGATGGAAAGTATGTGTTTTTAATATTATTTCATATAGTTAACAACAATGACTGTAAAAGATGAACATTAATGATTATTATATGCATATTGCATTTCTTGAATAAAGATTACAGCTTTCTGAACTTCAAGTGAGGCAGACCTTTGATTCTAATCGAGATGGAGAAGTTTCAGATGATGAAGCAAAGGTGAGTTTTCCCCAAAAGCATTGGCAAAATATTATGTGGAATGTGAAAATTAACTTCCTTTTGCATTCATTTCAGTTTTTGTTGAATCAACAAGAAGAGATGAGTTGGGAAGATTTCTTAATCTCAGGGTGGCCTCGCATGAAACCTCTCCTCATGTTGGATAAAGGAATATTCCAAGGTCCTGACAGTGCACGCACGGAAAAGCAGGAGGGTGATGGGAATCAGGTAATTGCTAGTGATGGGGAATTTAATGTGATTCAGATAAAAGCTAGTGATGGGAAATTTAATGATCAAATTCTGAAAAAGTATTGAGGTTCAAACATGCAAAAAATAATTTTTTTCATCATTCCTTAAATCTTTCAAGCAAGGGGCCTTTGAAAAAGTTTTTGTACTAGTTGCACAGCTCAGATCTTGGCTCAACCCAACAGCTGATAAGAAAATGTAGGTTTTAATAAAAAATGCTTCTTGTGTGTTTTGCAGGCATTTATCATGCCTACAACATCTTCTGGGAACTATTTCCTGCAATCTTTAGTGGTGGTTCATTAATTATCCTCTCACGAAACACATATGGAGAAAAAATGATGGTTCAAATTTTGTACCTCTGTGTGGCCGATACATTGAGCACAGTGGTACATATTTTGTACCACCGTGCTGGAAAGAGTTAATGGAGAAAAAATCAATTTGTAAATGTCTTTATTGTCCCTGAACCACTGTGAACATTTCAGGGATATTGCATTTCTGTTAACTCTTGAACAGAAAAACATGATGCAGAAGCATTATTCTTTACAGAAGCCAAAAGTTGTCAGACCTAAGATTTGACACCTGTTTCTGTATGTATGTCAATGCACTGAATCCAAATCCGAAGCCAGAATTGCGGCACCACCTTTCAGTTTTTTTTAAATTGTGAAAAACCATTGTGAAATTTACAATTTCAGTGTTTGTTCCCGGAGGTGGGGAGAACAAAAAGAGAAAAAAAGAAGAAAGAGAAGAGAGAAAAAACACATACAAACAAACTGGAGGGTGGTGGCACAATTCTAGCTTCGGATTTGGATTCAGCATGTCGACATATATACAAAGGTCGCTACGAAAGTTTTGAGATACACAAAAACTAAGAGACTTAAAATAATTTTGATTACTACATTTTCTCAAAATACTCGCCACAACATTCTATACATTTTTGCATTCTCGTAAACCAATTTTCAAAACATTTTTTCCACTCATTTTCCTCGAGTGCTAAAAGTTCACTTTTATAGGCTTCAACAGCTTCTTCAGGACTTGAGAACCTCCTTCCTCGCATGCGATTTTTGACTGAAGGGAACAGAAAATAATCACATGGGGCCAGGTCATGACTGTAAGGTGGGTGAGTCATTAGTTTAACCTCTGTTGACTCCAGGAACTGAACTGTGAGGTTGGCCGTGTGTGCAGACGCATTGTCATGGTGCAGGACGATTCCCCGCAGTCCTGTCTTCGGTCGTTGTTTTTGAAGCTTGGCGAAAATGTTAGGTACACATATTGTTGTGTACCACAGAGCAGTAACAGTTCTTTGTTCTTCCAGTGGAACAGTTGCGACATGGCCGCTTTTGGAGAAGAATGTTGCAACCATTTTCTTTCCAACGCTTCGAGGCTGCTTAACTTTTGTTGGTGGATGTTCGTCGGGAAAAACCCCTACAGTTGACTGGCGCTTATTTTCAGGATCGAACTGATAACTCCACGTTTCGTCACCAGTAACTATGTCAGAAATGCGTCTAGAGTTGTCTCTTTCAAATATTTTCAACATTTCTTCACACCATTCCACACGGATGCGCTTCTGTGATTCTGTCAAAGTGTGAGGCACCCATCGAGATGCAACTTTCCTGACTCAAAGATATTCGAGCAGGATTTTGGAAACTGCCGGCGATCCAATCTGTAGGGACCCTTCAATGTCCTTAAATGTCATACGATTGTTTTCCCACACTGATTTTTCCACAGTGACGATGTTTTCGTTAGTCACTGCAGTCGCTGGACGCCCGCGTCTCTCCTCGTCTTTCAACAAAGTTCTGCCTCTTCTGAATTCTTGAAACCACCGAAAAATTGTCGCACGGGAAGGCGCAAGGTCCCCAAAGACCCGCTGCAAACAATCAAGGCTTTCGGATTCATTTAAACCAGTTTTAAAGTCATAAAGAATCATTGCACGAAAGTGCTCTCTTGTCGGCTCCATTCTGACACTGAATGCCCCGTCAACAACAATAATCAAGGTAGGTTTCATAGCAACAGCAATAAGCCGAGAAAGTTCCTACTTGCATGCAATACTCAGAAAGGACTCTGCTATCAACTCACATCCTTAAAAAAGGTAATAATGGACCGCAACATAGTATATCTCAAAATTTTTGTAGCGACCCTTGTAGTGAAACATGTGTTAGGTCTTTGGGTCTGACAACAACCCCCGAAAACAAAAAATACATAGTCACAGTGTTTCACGAATATTAAAAACACACACCAACAACAACTTTTTATTTCGTGTGTCTGTGTTATTTTTGGAGAGAAGGCATTAAAAGAGCAACTCGATGATTTCGTATAATTTGCATACATTGATAACCAAAAATTTCCTATGAAAAACTCTCGTGGAAAAAAGAGTGAATTGTAGCTGCATGGTAGATTTTTTTTCCTTTCCTTGGAAGTTGTTTTTGTTTCAAAAAGGGAGAGCATGATCTCCTGACTAGGTAAGAAAATTGACATAGAGGAACAGAGATCAAAGCTTGTACTTATTGTAACAAACTCTGTTTAGGTAATTAGATAAATTGGTTATGGAATTGAACTTTGAAAAGAATGGCAAAAGTTTCACACCTATACACAAAACAGTGGTTTCAATGATTTCATGATCAAATAAACACTGCCAAATTTCTGTCGTGGTATGATTTCCTATTCTAATTGCCTTTGTGTTCAGCCCAGACAATTGTCAAATTATATTATGTTTAGGAGACCTTGTTTGAGGTGGCTCGTTTTTATCCTCCTTAGTCTTTTCCACCTGTTTTTCCAATAGAAAAATTGTGGTGTTACTTTTTGAGAATTTTCTGTAATGATTGCTTGTACATCTTTCATAAAATTATTTTCATTTGTACTATTAATTCCTATTCCATTTTCATTCATTCCTTATTATTTTTATTTTACAGTTCCTCTTTATAGTCTGGATCTGTCTTTAAATTAACAATTTCCTTTTCTAAATCATTTTCACTCTCCCACTATTACTGCAAAATCATCCTGTCTTTTTTTACCACTGACACATACCCTCCCTAACATTGACAATTAACTGATTATATATAAAATATTTATCAGAGACAATACTTGCTTGGTGGGGACAATTGCTTAATAAAAAGGTACTAGATTGGATGCAGCCACCATACCAAACAGTGTTGACACACTACAACATGAAATAGTCACTTGTCTAGCAGACCAATGTGTCTGTTTAAGGGTTAATTTATATTATCAAAAGTATTCCCATGTTTCCTGGTTTTTTAAATAAGATAAAAGGTTGGTTTTCATTGAATCTTCTGAAATTTTGAAAAAAGCAAATTCAAATCTTCCTGACTATATATATATACTTTTGATGAAGAGATTTTCAAGAGATGATTGAAGAATTAGTGGATTAAAAATTGCAATATTTGAATGTTACATAGCTGTTACAAATAATTCAAGGATGTTCATTGTTGGTCTACTAGTTTTTACATTTTTGATTACCATGTATGATTGCTGAAATTAGTTGTTCTTTATCTTTCGATATTTTACCATAAACAACAAATTTATCTTTAAACAGAGTGGACACTTTCTGAAAAATTGGGGAAAATCAGGGAATTTCATTGCTCTTGAAACGTTGGAAAAATCAGGGAATTTTTACAAGAATCATTAGAAGACATGGAAAATTTTGAGAGGCTTATAAAATTATATTACTCAGTAAAATTCAATAAAAATAGTTAAAGTATATTTTTGTCTCAATTTTTATTGGTTGAGAAAAATTGCTCTTTCGAACTTTGTCACTATGAAATCAGAGAGCTCATCAAATAGTATCATTGTAGCTTTTATGCATATATATTTATTTTTTAGTGTGAAATTACAAATCTTATGAGGAAAAATAAAAAATTCTGGAAAACGGAAATTAGTTCCAGGAAATGAGTGGCTGCCCAGTTAAAGCTCATCTTTTTTCATTTTTATTATCTATTAAAAAGGAGTAAAAAAATGTTTTTTTAAGGAGGAGAAGGAGCGTACCTCAGATGGGAAAGATGAAGATTTAGATCGTAGTGAAGAGGATGAAGATGAAGAAGAAGAGGAGGAGGAGGATGATAAATTGTATGAACCTCATCCAGAAGAGGAAGACCCCTCTGCTTATGAAGAGGTACAAATTACTTTTTAAGCTCTTTATATGTATTTTTATTGACAAACCACTGATTTTTCCTAACTTTTACGATTTACTTAAAGATGAACTATGTAATTAATATGTTTGAAAGGCCTGTTCATCCATATGTTGACCCTAAATGCCTAAACTACTGTTTGATGGGAGTAATCTCTGAATTAACAGGCTCCTTTGCACAATTCCCCAGAATTTTATTGTTGAAATTCATAATTCTAATATTGGAAACTATTTTATTTTGTATTTGCCTTAAAATGTTATGGGTTAAGTAATTTGTAAGGTATTTTTCTTTAATTTATACCTCTGAAGTTTTGGTAAGTATTTCAAAGATATTATAGCTATTAAAATACCTAGAAATGTTATGAGTGTTATTACTGCAGTGGGCAAAAGTTAAAATCAAGGCGAAGCATAGTATAGTCAACGTTGAGAAAAGATGGATGCAAATAATTCTCCTGAACCTAAAGATACCTAAAGAATAACATTCACTGAGGAAGTTAGTGCATCAACTTCCTGTAGCAACACCTTCAAATCGTCAGTAAAAAAGATTACTGGAGAAGAGTTTCAAAATGAAGTTATTTTACCTAACACACATTTTTTAATTTCACTGTATTACAGTTAACAATAATTATTCCAAAAACTAATATGAGTTACTTTTACTCTGAATTGTTTGAATCTGTTTTGTTTTGTACATTGCAATATTTTTTCTTAATTAACATTTGACTTGTGATGAATCAATTGTTATTTATTTACGTTGCTAGGGATGTTAAATTTCTTAACATACAGATGGGTACAAGTGCACTTAACAAACCTCTAGGGTTGCATGTTAACAGGAGTTAGACGCATGTGACCAATAAAAATTTTAATCCTCATCTTTTTAAGTCCAAAGGAATTAAGAATAAATTATGACAGTGTAATGAAAATTTGAACATGTTCAACACTTCGTAAAATGGTTCATCAAAACAACTCGTCGACAGCTGGGGTTTTCGTTAGAATATCAAATTTCTGACTGCACTTGTGGAAAGAGAGTAATAATAAATGTCATTTTGAATCTCAACAACTTTTTTTTTATTTTGTGATGTTTGTTTCAATTTTAATAATTCAATATTTTAGGATGAGGAGGAAGGAGACACTGCAAATGAGGCCAAGGGAGAGGCGGAGGAAGCTGCATCAAAATACGATGAAGAAACACAAAGGCTAGTAAATGGCAAGTATAAATACTTTTGAAGTATTTTTAATTTTTTAAATTCTCTGTTGGTACTTATTTATTTACAAACAATTCATAAAATACTTCATTTACAAAAAAATAAAAACAAAGAGATTGATGAAACTTGAGGAAATAACTAAAAACTCTTGAGAGACAAAGTAGCCACAGCAAAACAAAATTAATGAAATAATAGGAAGAACATAATATGAGACAAATGAGAAAGTGCATTTTATCATTTTCCAAAGTTCCTTTTATATTTTAAAAATTTCAATGACTGTAACTGCAGTATCTCTGTGAGCAATGATGGTCATTATGTTTTTGCAGAAATGTACAGTATTCATTGATAATTTCTCTGATTAGAATATGGTGAAAAATAAGATAATGGTAAATATTGTGAAATCATTACAAAGTATCACAAAATTGAATTCTGTTTAATAACACAGGGTTACGAAATAAAACTTGTAATCATCAAAAATATAAGCATATTTTTTCTAAACTAGTTTTTAACACTGATGTTTTGCATTCAGATATGCATCATCACCCACCATTTATCTACAATAGCAAATCCGTTAATTACTCTAAAAATCGGCAAATTCCGTTTCCTTTTAAAATATCTTGTTCAAGCGTATAAGTAAAGAATAAACTTGGTAAAGCTTATTCAGAAACATGATAAATTCCCACGTCTCTGTGTGAACTGCCTCGGTATCTCTGTATAACATCCAGCAGAAATTTGCCATCACAGAATCATTCCAGAAACCTTGGTAGTGTTACTCCTTTTTTTTGATGTCTTCATGGAAACTCACCTTGTTCATCTCTTACTTCACCAAGGTTATCAGGGAAGAAATGTAAATGGGAGTGTAGAAAGTGCAACTTAAGTGACATTCTACAGCTCAGTTTTTGAAAGGTTTACAAAAGTCTTTTGATTCCATTAACAAAATCTAAAGATTTGGTTTTCACTACGAAAACACATCCAATGAAAAGTAGTCCAGGCATCTTGTTCATCTGGAGTCAACATTTGTGCAAATGCATCATCTTTAAAAATCTCTGGAATTTGGGAAGATTTCTTCCTTCATTTTTGCTGCAGTGATTTTTGGAAATTACACCAAACAATTAATGCAAGCTTTATAGGAAGAGGAGGGAGAAATATCATGTTGGGATCAACAAGAGGAACATTGAGAACATATTTTCCAGGCTCATAAGAAACTCGTCTGTCTCTGTCTCTCTGTCTGTTTTTTAGATACTCTTGTCAAAACAAGAGCTCATTTCATCCCCAGCAAGAGTACTTCCTCCAAGAATGGCTTTGCCATTAGGGATTTGCACTGGCACTATATGAAAACCGTCCTATCTCAGAAACTATTCATGTTAGAGAAAATCTAAGCACATATTTGGAATCTGGGCGTGACAGAAAATCTCACACATTTTCTTTCCAGATGATTTTTCATTGTTGACTAAGTCCTTATGTTAGGGGATAATTTGCACTTTCACAATATTAAAACTATCGTATCACAAAAATGAAATGTGCTAGAGACATACTATTTGGAATCAGGGTGTGAAACATAGTAAATCACACACACATAGTTTTATTTCTGATGATTTTTCATAGTTGACCAGTGTAATTACATTGGTTTTTGTCAATGGTTTCAATTGTACATATTATTATTATTTTCCCCTCTACATCATGACTAAAGATGTTATGAGTCAGCTGAATATAAAATGTACTCCAGGTTGCAACCATCTAAGGAGCAGATCTTGGGACTGTCAGTGCCTCTACAATACTCTGCGCAAAATGTGAGCTGTTCCATTGCAATTTCTTGCACTTCCAAGTCTTCTGAATGACCCAGAAGTTTAACCAAGTTCTTACACAAATTTTGTGGAACAAATTCCTGACCTGTGCTTTTATGTCCCACTTTTGGCTGATCTCAATTTCCAAACTCTTGTATTTAAGATGCTTCTCTGCCTCCTTAATTATAACGTTGTGATCACAAGGCACATTACCATCTACAAGTAGACATGATTTTTTCTCCAAATCCCGGATAACAATATCCGGTTTGTTTGCTGCCATCATGCGATCCATTTGAATTTGTTGGTCATACAATATTGTATAGAGTTCAACAGATGTCACTGGTTTTGGTGAGTATTCATACCACTTGAGGCATGTGGTTGGAACTTCAAGGGTGGTACAGATCTGCTAATGGACGTAACTACACACCCTGTTGTGTCTTTTCAAGTACTCGGTTTTTACTACAGTTAGACAAGCTGAGACAATACGATCAATGGTTTCTACTTGTTCCTGGCAAATGCGGCATTTATCGTCTTGGGAAATTTTGAGAACTGTTTTATCACAATGTGTTCTCAGTATGTGATCTTGAGTAGCTATTAGAAACACTTTAAGGTCATCCATGTAAACTAATGTAATACTGGTTGTTCATCGCAATGGAGCTTGCAACCGAAGTCAGCTTGCAACAACTGTCTATATAGTGGGATCAAACTAATGCAAAACAGCTGAGGGGATTGTGAATCTCCTTGAAAAATACCCTGTTAAACTGAATACTTCTGGTTTCTACTGCTTCCTTTCCTCTCTATATTAGTAACCTGGTACTCCATGACTTCATACTAGCCTTGCAAAACTATAAGTCTAGGATGAAATCAATAGATTTCTTGGGTCTTCAAAATCCAGTCCTGTAGTACACTATCAGAAGCCTTTTGGTAGTCAACCCAAGTCATGCTTAAATTAAGCTTTTGTTTCTTTACATCATTCAAGATGACTTTATTTAGTAGGAAGATTTCCTTACAGCCATAGGAACATTTATGATGTCCAGCCAAAGAGCTGTCTCCTGCTTTGGGTAACAAATACATGATGCCACGTGTGAGCCGTTCCAGGAGTTCCTTTGGGTTTTCTAAGATTATATTAACAGCCTTTGCCAGATTAGAATGAATTGCTGTTAATTTCATAATCCAATAAATCTGGAGCTTATCAAATTAGTCCCCCCCCCTTTTTTTATTTTTATTTTTAATTGCTTGGTTAAGAGGTTCTCTTCCAAGAATTCGTGAACATCTTTCACTGTTTCCACAAGTTCATCTGCAGCATCGAAGTCAGATTGAAGTCAAGATGCCTCTTTGTTGTAGGATCTGCTTTCCTTTCAGATTCCTTACCAAAATGCTTCGGTGTCCTCTTTTGAAGGAGTGATAGCAAGCATTACCATTTGTTTTTTGAGACAGATTGCGATAGAATCTCTTCTTATCTGTTGTTGTTGTTGTTTATTATTATTTTTCCATTACATCACGACTAAAGATGTTATGAGTCGGCTGAATATAAAATCTACTCCAGGTTGCAACCAGCTACCTGAGGAGCAGATCCGGTGACTGTCAGTGCCTCTACAATACTTTGCGCAAAATGTGGGCTGTTCCAAATAAAGCAATTTCTTGCACTTCCCAGTCTTTTGAATTACCAGGGAGTTAAGACGAATTCTTACTCAAATTTTGTGGAACAAATCCCAGAGCTCCGATAACTATCGGAACGACCTGTGCTTTTACGCCCCACATTCGGCTGATCTTAGATTTCCAAACTCTTTTATTTAAGACGTTTCTCTGCCTCCTTGGTAACGACGTTTTGATCGCAAGGTACAGCAACATCGATAAGTAAACACGATTTTTTTGCCAAATCCCGGATAACTATATCCGGTTTGTTTGCCGCTATCGTGCGATCAGTTTGAATTTGTTGGTCGTACAATATCGTACACAATCCAACATATGTCACCAGTTTTGGTGAGTGTTCATACCACTTGGGGCATGTGTTTGGAACTTCGAGGGCGGTACAGATCTGCCAGTGGAGGTAGCTACACACCCTGTCATGTCTTTTCAAGTATTCTGTCTTTGCTAGGATTGGACAAGCTGAGACAATATGATCAATGGTTTCTACTTGCTCCTGGCAAATGCGGCATTTATCATCTTGGAAAATTTTGAGAAGCGCTTAATCATAATGTTGTGTTCTCAACGCCTGATCTTGGGCAGCTATTACAAGTGCTTCCGATTCTGGCTTCATTCTTCCCCTTTTAAGCCACATAAATGATTGATCTTTATTGATGTGCACCTTGTCCATTCTTTTTAGGTATTGTCCATGGAGTGGTTTGTCTCTCCACGATTTCTTTAACATTTTTTGTGTCTCACACTTCATGTTTAGCAGCATCAGAAGTTCAGTGTCTGTGTTATTCGATGTGTCTTGCCTAGTCTTCTTCGCAATGCTTTTGCTACACTAACAATGCTTCTGTTTCCCATTCTTCAGTCACATTTCGTGACCTGCCTCATTAGAGGGTCATCTTGAGGGCTGACTACATACTTCCCCAACCCGACTATTGCGTTGTGCCAGGAGGCCTCAATTTGTCTGAGGCCTCTTCCTCCTTCCTTACGTGACACATAAAGTCTATGTATATCAGCTCGAGGGTGGGCGACATGATGCATTGTTAGCAGTTTTCTGGTTTTTCAATCCGTAGTACGAATTTCTTGCTCAGTCCAATCCACTAGTCCAAAACTGTATTTGGCTACAGGTACCGCCAAACTACCTATTGCAGAAATCTTATTCCTGGAATTCAGAGCGGACTGCAGGACCAGCCTCACTCTCCTATAATACTCCCTACGAATTCGCTCTTTCATTCTGTCGTTCGAGATGGTTTCACATTCTTCAATGCCCAGATATTTGTAAGTTTTACCGGGCTCAAGATCTTGAATCACAGTATGCGTATCAATTTCAATGTTCTCAGACGTTGTGAGTTTCCCTCTTTTTAAATTGATTTTTGCACACTTGTCAAGACCAAACGTCATGCAGATGTCATTGCTAAAGTCATTCACGACAGCATTTGGGAGAGAATCGCTTCATTCTTAGCAAACACTTTCAGATCATCCATATAAAACAAATGTGATACTGGCCTTTCATCACCATGGAGCTTAAAACCATTGTCAGCTTGCGACAACTGTCTCGATAGTGGGATCAAACTAATGCAAATCAGCAGAGGGGATAGTGAATCTCCTTGAAAAATACCCCTGTTAATCTGAATACTTCTGGTTTCTACTGCTTCCTTTCCACTGTGTATTAGTAACCTGGTACTCCACGACTTCATACTAGCCTTTCAAAATTCAATAAGTCTAGGATGAAATCGATAGATCTCCAGGGTCTTCAAAATCCAATCATGTGGTACACTATCAAAGGCCTTTTGGTAGTCGATCCAAGCCATGCTCAAATTACGTTTGCGTTTCTTTACATCATTCAAAATGACTTTATTCAGTAGCAAGATTTCCTTACAGCCAGAAGAGCCTTTACGACACCCTTTTTGTTCAGCTGGCATCAGATGATTCTTCTCTAGATGGCTTTACATTTTGTCAGCTATGGCTGCAGTTACAACTTTGTACAGTACTGGCAGGCAAGTGATTGGCCTGTAGTTCTTCGCCAAAGAGCTGTATCCCGCTTTGGGTAGCAAATACGTGATGCCGCGTGTGAGCCATTCTGGGAGTTCTTTTGGGTTTTCTAAAATTTTATTAACAGCCTTTGCTAGATGAGAATGTATTGCTGTTAATTTCTTAATCCAATAAATTTGGATCTTATCAATCCCGGGGGACTTACAGTTTCCCATTTTCTTAATTGCTTGGAACAGGTCTTCTTCCGAGAATTGGTGAACATCTTCCACTGTTTCTACAAGTTCATAGGCAGCATCAACTTCAGATTGAAGCCAAGATGCGTCTTTGTTGTAGGATTTGGTTTCCTCCCAGATTCCTGCCCAAAATGCTTCGACATCATCTTTTGAAGGAGTAACAGCTTTGTCATTCGGTTTTTGAGTCAGATTGCGATAGAATCTCTTCGCGTCTGTTTGAAACAACCAGTTCTGTACACGGAAATCTATTCTACGTTTGTAACGTCTAATTCTTTGAGCCCGTGCTTGAATTTTATCTTTTATCTTTTTAACTACAATAAGCCTGCTTGTGTCATTTTCAATTTGGTATTTTTGTTCAACATTGATTATTTTTCGTTGAACTTGAGAAGTGTGTGTTGATTTAGAAGATGCCTCAGCTAAGAGTGATATTTCGCGCCGGCTATCCGTTTCATAATTCTGTTCATCCATGGGGGTACAGAGCTGTTTACTCTGTTTTGCTGTCGGCCGTCAGTGTTCTTGGCTGGCCCCAAAATTATCTGAGATACTAGATAATTGCCTGGGATTAATTGCCTAGATCTCTGCCTGGGGTCTCGACCACCTCATTTAAGACAGAATTCAGTGTTTCTATCACTCTTTTAGCTTTGGCATTTTTGTATATTCTCCTCAAAGGTTCGCGAGATTCAAACGGAAGTTGACTAACTCTTTCTATCTCGCACCGAAGGATATTTCGCATTATGTCCTTATCGTGTAATTCATTGCCAGATGAATTTTCACCACTGACGTGTATTTCACTGGAAAGAGATGAACCTTCCACGGGATCATCATTTTCAAGTTCTACATGTTCGTCATGTGGATTGTTCGAGCGAAGTACATACTTCGCATTTCTCTCAATGTCAGCAAGTTGTTCTGCTGTGAATTTTCCACTATGAGTATGTATCGTCGTTGACTGGCAAGCTTCTTTGAGTCTAGGGTAGGTCTCATATCTGGGTTCTGCTCTCTCCATACCTTGGAAACTTCTATTTCTGAGCCCCCATTTTTCACTTTTGCATAGTAAAAGCACCACATCACCTCCTTTAATTCATCCCAGGTCCATCTCTGACGATGGCTTCGAGCTACTGCCGGCTCTGGGTCCCTGGGACTAACATCCGTGGGATGGCCAGACGTCGACAAGGTGACATTAGCTCGGTTTCTGAGCAGGTATGGGACATTGGTAGAACAAGGCACGTTAAGATTCATTACATTTCTTGTTCTATCCATTTTGCTCATTGGTTTGAATTGAAGATTCACAGGACGCAAGTTCGAGTGCACAGATCACACTTAACCCTCGGGTTGTTTCCTGCCATCCGTTACTGCGACCCACATCGCACACTTAACCCTCGGGGCATCCCCCCACAGGGCCCAGCAAGGGGTCCCTGTGATCGCCATTCGGCATTACTAAACCCTACGGGATTTTCACTGACTGCTGAAGGCAGCCTCCTTCGCTGGCTAATGCAAGGTTCGGGCGTCCACTCTAATCAGTGGCCTGGTGTGCCAACCCAGTTTCTCTCCTGTACCCTCTATGGGCCGACAACAGGAAGTCCAAAGGTTCATGACCCTTCCCTCTGTACTTACTTCCCACTCTCCTCAAAATGGAGTACTTCTTCGTCTGACCCCTCACCTTCAACCTATTCAGCAAGGGAGGCCCTACCGGTAGCTAGGCTACCACTGACATAGCTTTAAGGCTCATGGGGGTACTCAAGCTCCACCACCAACTGCAAGGTCGTGTACTCCCTAGGTGGGTTATTATTATTATTATTATTATTATTATTATTATTATTATTATTATTATTATTATGATTATTAATATTATTTGATAGTATGTCTCATGGAGAAAGTAAAATATTTACTGACATTTTTATCAGATATATTAATGTTTAGAAGTCAGGTTTCACTTCTCTTATTTAGAAGGAGGTAACTTTCAAGAAAACTGGGAAAAATCAGGGAATTTCGTTGCTGTGGAAAAGTCAGAGAAAATATTGCAAGGGTCATAAAACTACATGTTAGTCTTAAAAACAACTCTTAAAGCATTCTCTTCTGCACAATTTCTCTTTGTTGATGTTGTTTCTTTCCTTCTTCTTTTGTACTCGACCACAGCAAAATCAGAGAACTGACAAATTAGTTTCAACCCTGATTTAATATTTTCTTTAAATACTATTCATACCTTATCAGTGAAAACTTTTTAAATTGTCTGGAATACCAGGAAAAGTCAGGGAAATGTATAGAAATAGATGAGGCATTGTTGGAGAGGCAAAAGAGCAGTCGTAAGTGTTTATTTTTCCAGAAAGCTTTTTCGGTCGCATTGTGGCCATCTTCAGTGCTACAAAAATAATAATATATCTATATTTTAATTAAAATTTTATTTATTACAGAATAGTATTTATAAATCTTAATTCTAATTTAGATATATTGTTATTTTTGTAGCACTGAAGGTAGCCACAATGCGACCAAACAACACTTCACATCTATGTCTATAATGATACCAATGGCTATGTAGGACAGATTCTAGGACATCTTCAGCTGGTGAATTGTTGAATCATTCATTTAAATAAAATTTGCAACAGCAATAATTACATGAATTACAAAAGTATTGGTGTACATAGTGTTTGAGATTGTTTGATCTATAGGGTCTATGTTTCAATTGCATTTATTCATTGTAAACAATTTATTTATTTTTAAACTATCTTAAATGTATAGTAATCACATTAAAATTTTTAATTTGCAATCTTTTGCAAATTTTATTGTGTCTTGTAGGTAGATAATTACTACAAAACATTGCAGGATGTGCATTGAACTAATTTAGATGATGGAAATCTATTGGCAGATTGCCTTTAATAAAGAATTAGAAAATAATAATTACTATTTATTATGTTTCAATCACAGTCCAATTTAGTAATTGGAGATTCTTAAGTAATGTTTTTATCTGTTTTGCACAGTTGCAGGTTGTGCACATGTGTCCATACCAAACTGATTTTTCACACAATAATGCTAAATTTAATGAGTTGTAGGGTTGCCATTGAGCTAGGCTCATTGCTCCCAATGGGGTTAGTACTAACCCATTTGGGGGTCAATGAAATTTTAGAGCATCACCCTCTAAAATTGAAAATTGTGGTGTCAACCGGGGATCAGTAGTTGAATACGATCTAGCAACTGAGTGATATAACCAGATGCTATTGATTACAAACTAGTGGTGCTACAGAATGGCACAGACTTTCCGGTATTTCTTTTCTATATCTTTGGGTCTGGAGTAGCTATTCAGAATTGCCACATACTCGTGCTAGCTGCCATCTATCGCCGCCCAAAGTACATTTTTTTTTGACATTTTCTTAATTTTTCAGTTTCCGAATGGTAGAACTGAAATATTAATTTTTAGAATATTAAAGAACACAAAAAATCTCATTCTAATTGGCAATTTTCTGTGAAAAATTTGCAGCCGTATTCAAGAAAATGGCATTTAAGCACTACTAAAAATGCGAAATTTGAAACTCTTTTTCCAAAAACAATTCAGTTATAAAAAAATTCATTTGAAATCATTTCAGGCACATACACTCACAAATATAAAACTGTTTACAAATTGCTGGTAATGTGCATATTAATGGTTTGAGAGATATTTAAAAAAATTACATTTGTGTAATTTTTGAAAAAACAAAAGAATAGAGTAATACAGTAAAACCTCGCTATAAGAGACCCCATTATAAGAGAATCCCGCTTATAGGAGACAAAATTCACGGTCCCGAGGTCAGTTGTATATAAACAATGCATTAATTTCCCGCTTTTAAGAGACCCCGTTATAAGTGATTCCCACGTATAGTGGACAAGATTTGATTCCCCGCCAAGCGTTTCTTCTCGCTTGTAAGGGACAAAGCGTGGAATTTTCCTCTAGGTGACTCAGGAATTTCCTCAGCATGGTAAGGGTTGGGACACGTGCTTAAAATAGGCTGGAGCAGAGCAGGGGTTCGCAATCCAGTGCCACCGGTGGGGGGGGGGAGGTGTGCGGAAGTTCTCGTGAAGAAAGCTCATTCAGTTAAGCTTCGTGTCTTTTGGCAAGGAAGGGGCCTATAGTGTGACTTTTGTAACCGTGCCTCTAGAAGTTATATCAGCTGTTACGGTTTCATCCAATCGGAAGCTTCTGTGTCTCTAGTGACATCACGATGGTGACTTCCAAGCTCCCGATTGGATGAAACCGTCAGCAGCTGATCCCTGTCAGAGGCAGAGTTGAAAAAATCACAGTATTTTCTATATATACGTAATATAGAGAAAGTAATGTAATGCCGAAGAAAATCGACTTCGAGATTTTAAAAGAATGCATGTTTTTGGGGTCCTCTGATACCGAAAATGGTTTGTTTTTTTCTTTCAAAACTTCCCTTCGTCCGTCTGTGAATAACACTAGTGCCAAAACTATTCGTACATTTTTTTCCAAAATGAATATTCCGCGATCAATCTGTTTCTGCTCGGAACTCTGCGGTTTTGAAAAACAAATTTTTCTATGTGTTTTTCTATAGCTACAAAATTAAAGATAGAAATTTTTTCTTAGAATAAATTTTTTCTCTATAATTAGGTCTTTCATTAACGTTGTGTACTAAAAAAAAAGTTTTCACATAATATCGAGTGAAGTAATAAACATTTACAAAAACAAGACTTTCCCAAAAACAGCTCCAAATTTTTTCTTTAAATTTTTGATATAATGTTATAAAGGTACTTTATAAGACTCTTAACATCATTTTGCTCTATTCATTTGTTTTTTCAAAAATTACACAAATGTAACTTTTTTATAACTCTCGTGTCAATATTTACATTAGAGGCAGTTTGTTCACATATGAGCACATGTGCTTTAAGTGTCATAAAGTTCACTCAATAGATCTGGTTAAATGGGCTCTGGAATCAACTAATTTATGTTTCCTCAAGTTTAAAATAAGTGTACAAATCATACTAATCCACTAAAATATGGTAACACCTCATTAAACAAGTCAAAAACGCATTTCCCACTTATAAGAGTTCCCGCTTATAAGAGACAAAATTCCATTCCCCCAGGTGTCTCTTATAAAGGGGTTTTACTGTATGGTGTTTATGTCATGTAATAGAGTTCATTTATCACTATCCCAACCAAAAGTTTAAGGTAAACATTTGGAGCCGTTTTTGAGAAAATAATGTTTTTGTGATTTTTTAAAATTGCACTTATTGCACTCAATATTGGGTGAAAACTACTAAAATTTTCAAATAAATTTACCTTAAAGAAAGAATTCACAATAAAGAACAAATTTTATTCGAAAGAAAACTCTGTATCTGCAATTTTGTAGTTGGAGGAAGATGCCGAATAAAATTCAAACTTTTGCAATTTTCAAAAATTCAAAGTTAATTGTCAAAATCATACCTATGCCACCTTAATAAGTGTATTTTACCCTATTCGTACTAGAAATTTAAAGAAAAAATTCGGGGTGGTTTTTGACAAAATGTTGAAAATGTGTGTGTGTGTGTGGGGGGGGGGGCTTCATGTATAGTACTCCCAAATTTTATAGTCTTTTTCAAAATCTCAAACCTTCAACTCAAGCTATATTGACATTGGATTCAATTTGATAAAAATCCTACTTATGATTTAGGTGTTCACAGACGGACGGACGTTTTGCTTTCAATAGGTTTTTCAATATCAAGGACCCATAAAACAGGGATTATGGCTACTCCATGTGTTAGGGGATTTTTTTCCTTAATTTAGCAACTGGTTTTATCCCCTTTTTCATTACCAGGGCCCAGCAATGAATTTTTTCCTGCCAAAAATTTGACGGTGTTTCGCACAGCATTACATAACTTTCCCTTTACTAGGTATATTACTCCGTATGTACGTTGTATATGGGAAAGTAAAAATATTCATGAAGTTTATTATTGTTTTATGATATAAAGCTACAAAACATCAAATAATAAACTACAGATTCACTTCTCTTTTTTTGTGTTCATTGTTCATTATTAAGAAAATACAAGAAATTACAACTATGTACTTAAAACATTATTATATCATGCAAAAAAATATTTTCTGCATTATGCATTGTAGAAATTTTAAGGCAGTTTCTTAGAAAACACTTGCCGGAGACTGCACTTTGTTACCTTTGCACAATAGTGAAGATTAGAAACTAAGCTACTGAGAGGCAGAAGTGTGTCTGATTATTATTGACAATTCAAGTATTTATGAAAATATTGATTTGCGACATTGTTATCCATGAGTAATTAATGTGGAATTCTTTGTTTTATGATTATGTTAATGCTGTATATTGTAGAGAAAAGTCCAAGGAAGTTGATAAAACTAACAACTCCTTCAAAAGGTGTTGATGCAAGAAAAGGATAGGAAATCCTAATCTTGTGAGCTAATTGAACATTTTTGTTCAAACTAAATATGTATATTCAAAGATATATTTACTTATTTGTATAAACTGCTGATTTTTTTAGTTGATAACAAAATATTCATGTTCAAAATATTTTAACATCTTGCATAAATTCCCTAAACATTTGCATTAAGGAGTAGAGACATAATTGCATAAATTCCCTATTCATTTGTATAGATGGGAATGAATGTGAGGTTTTGGTGTCAAGAGTGTGCATAGTTTGTTTTCTTCTTCTTTTGCTGGAAAGTAAAATAAAGCTCCAATGAACTTTGAAACACATTTCAGAGGCAAACCAAGCTCGGTCTGAATTTGAAGAAGCAGATCGTAATGTCAGAGATATTCAGAGAGAAATCCAGCAAATCAAAGACTCTCTTCTGAAAGATTATGGTCCTGAAGAGGAATTTGCTCCACTAGATGGAGAATGCTTTGAGTTCACTGACAATGAGTACATATACAAACTCTGTCCATTTGATCAAGTAAGTATTATGAATTTCACTGTAACTCTTGTTAAATGCAGCACATGTTAAATTCTAATCATGATTGTTCATGGAATGTTGTATAATAATGTACATAATGTGTTCCATGCTTATTCATGTATTATTTTATAAACTATATAATAGAGCTCTTCATTATGCGTTTAACTGATTCATAATAACTCTGGGTTTTTTTCTTCCCTGAAGAAAGAAAGTACTGTTATTTAAAACAATCTACCAATGTTGCTATTATAACTAATACATCCTGTGTCTGATTATTATTAATTAGTAGTAAATAAAATATTAAGGGAATAATGGAAAGTGGTGCTGGGGTCAAGGGATGCACTAAATATTTGAACATCATACTGAAACTTGTCATTAATAATTATTATTACTTAGTAAAATTGATCTAAATTAAGGGTACATTGTAATTTTTTTTCTCCTGTGATAGGCAACACAAAGATCCAAGTCAGGAGGAGCTGATACAAGATTGGGTTCATGGAGTGGGTGGATAGGAGCAGATGATGATAAATATAGAACTATGCTTTTTGATGGAGGTCAATCATGTTGGAATGGTCCTCAACGGTCTACTAAGGTAATTTTCTAACTACCTTTGAATTTGTTTTCTTGTACTTGAAAAAATTGACTGAATTTTATCCGTGGAAACTTTAGACAGTATTTGTACTTTATTTGATGAATTCTGTTCCAAAAATAAAAATTGGAAGTTTTCTTAAATCGTTTTGCCAACCATGCAGCAGTTGCCAAGAGATGTTTACTGTGGTGTTGTCAAGAAAGACATATTATACCTAATCATGTCCAGTGTCAGTTATGTGTTGGACAGGCGCAAAGAAGTGTTATGCTGTTTATATAGGCTCTGGGCGTCATTATGAATTTCAATGTGTATGGTGAAGTGTCAGGTGTAATAGAATTGATAGCCAATAAAGTACTATGGAATAAAATGCATTGAAAAGTAGGTGGTGGAAAGACTCAAGAATTATTTTTATAAGGTAGGCTTATGGCCAAAACCTCATCATGAAACTGGACACACTTAGGAAAGTACCTCATTATGTTTCAAATTTGAGGGTATAAAAGTGATAACATTCTGCTCTCAGGTACTCATTGTGTGTGCTTACAAAAATACCCTAGTTTTTGTTTTGGTTAAATCAATCCAGAGGTTGGTACTGGGATACAGAACAAGCAAAAATGGCATTCATTCCCAGGAAGTAAACAGTAACAGAGAAATACATTACAGAAATTTAGTAGTTGTCACTGGGAAGCAGTCATTTCAACATCAGTCAATTTACAGATTTTCTTCCACTTCCATTAATTCACTGAAATTATTAATGCTGATGTTCTTTGTTTTGATTTTCTTCATCTTTGTTTCTTTCTTTCTTCTTTTTTCCCCTCTTTTCTTTTCATCTGTATCTTATTACGTATTTCTTATATTATTCAAATTTACAATAATTTAACTTACAGATTAATGATTGTGATGTAAATAACTAATGTGAATAGGCATGCCTGTTGGATTCCTTATATCATAAATTTCTTGCTGATCTAAACACTACTTTATAAATTTTATGTAAATAGATGGAATTAATTTTGTGTACTTTTCCATAGGTCAAATTGCTTTGCGGAACAGAGCATGCTCTTAAATCAGTGAGTGAGCCCAACAGATGTGAATACTTTTTTGAATTTGTTACTCCTGCTGTGTGCCTACAATTGGATTCAGGTGATAAACAGGACAACATTAAAGATGAGTTGTAAAACAGTGTTCATCAGTTGGAACCTTTCGTAAACTTGCAGTGTTGTAGAAGTTTCATTGTGAAGTGACAAGATAATTGACGATTTCCTGTCCTTGGAAGTTGTTGGTGTGGTACTGTCTAGGTCCTTTCGGTCAAACATCACTAATGAATGTGTGTGGCTTTTGGATGTTCTTTTTTTCTGTTATTTTGTTTAATGAAAAGGTACTATTCAGTTCTGTACAAAAAATATTTTTTAGCACTTACTGCAAGAGTGTAGATGACAACTCAAATTCAGGGAATATTGATGTTGCTCTGATGAGACTTTGAGTAATTTTTTATTACAAAAGTGCTCACAAGTGTTCAAAGCTTTGAACACTCCTTTTCTATCAATATTCTCTTGAGATACACCTGCACTCTTTCAATGGAATGGTTTGCACAAGATTAAAATTGAAAAAGTGCTACCTTTGTCTAATGAGTCACTCGTTAAAATGCATCAATAGGTTTAATAATCACATTTGGGATTTCTGAATGTTACTTTATGGTTTTATGGTGTACATTTGTAGTTTAGTTTTACTAGTGTAGATCATTGTTCTATGGACTTTTAAAACAAAGTATTATGGAGTTTGCTTTGTTGTAGTAAATGATCATGAGTAAGTGAGAGATTTTGTTAAGTTAATTCAGTTTTGAAACAGTATGCAAGTACTTGGTTTTCAGTTAATGAGCATTATTTTCACATTCCACGAATAAGTGAAAAAAGGTTTGTCTTTCAATTTGACATTCAAGTAATATGTGTTAAACTAGCGTTTTATGAGCATTCTTTTGAATTGTGATTGTCCAGCATTTGAAGTATGTATGTTTGTTATCTCATGTTTCTTACATTGTTTTAGTTGGTATTGGAAAATCATGTTCTTGTAAATTGTTGTTAATGGCACAATTAGATTTCTTGATCTTGTATGACCACTTTATTGGATTGCAAGTCAGTACATTATTTTGAAATATACGCCATGGATATGTGAACTTTTTATTTTTCATTTTCAAACCTCACCATTAATTTAAACGTTAATGAATCTTCCATCTGTAATTCCATCTTTAGGACAAACTGTTATCATTTGTCTATAATGTTTACAAAATCTAACCACTTTATTTCTTCATGCACATTTGAATTTTGTTTTCCAAATTAGAAAAAGGTGCTTACAATAAAATTTAATTAAAAATTTAGTTTAAAAAATGTATAATAATATATTTTTATTTTTACTTTTGCATATCTGCAATATAGAGCAAGTAAGCAAAAAATCAATTTAAAAATTGACAGAAAAGCACAGGTCCGCGGGTTTCTTGATACCAATTTTTTTTTCTTTTTCCCTAAAACATGTCTATCTATGGACAATACTAATATCTAAATTGTTCCTAGGATTTTCACTAAAATGGCTACTTCACAATCAATCTGGGTACACTTGAGATCCTACAAATTTGAAAGGGGCCTTTTTATTTTTGATGTATTGTACATGAAGCAACTAGGACATTTTCAAAATTTTCTCCAAAAATCTCTCCAAATTTTTTCTTTCATTTTCCCTGAAAGCCAAGCAAAGTATGCTTATAAAAAGGGTGTAAGTCCAATTTCCATTAAAACATGTAAAAGTTTGAAAATTGCAAAAGTTAAAAATTTTTGAACTCCTCTGCTCATTCTCCTGCTTCCTCTCTTAGTTTCTCTATCCTCACTATTTCTCTCTCTGTCTCTCTTCCTCTCCTCATTTCCATCTTCAAATAACTTCCCTGTATCTCTCTAAACCTTTTCCATTCATCTGTTCTCCAACTTCTCCTTCACTCCTTAATTACATGTACCCATCACTTCACATCACGTTCATAAACCCTCCTCCTTTTCTCTTTCCCTCAGAAGAACCTATATCTCATCTAAACCTCAATCATGTTTCTATTGTCTTTGTTCCTCACTTCTTTCAGGTATCTTGGTAAAATACATCTTAATATTTCATTAGAGAAATCATTATGCTTGGCCTAATTGTTTCTGAATTCTTCTGTCCTTGTATTTCCTTGTCTCTCCCTTTAAAAACTTCCTTTATATCAACTTTTTTGCTTAACAATTCTATACCTCTTGAAGAATACCCTCTTTCCTCAAGGAACCTCTACCTTTCTTCCTTTCATCTAGATCTTATCCTACTGCCTTTATTACAACACTTTCCCATATTTTCTAGCTGTGTCATCTCATCTCTCCCTCCACTTTCTCATACCCTACTGCTATTCCTCCTACCTTTTCCCTTAACTTACTTCTCTAACTATATATCCTGGCATACATGATCCTCTCTAATCCCAAGCCAATTTGCCAACAACTCAACTAAAACTTTTAATAATCCTTGTATCTCCCTGATCTCTATTCTGTACCCTTTCTGACATTTTCATTTATGTCAATGTGTCTGCCTTTTCCTTTTAGTATTTCCTAATAACATATTTCTCTATAATCTGTACTTCCTCTTTTCGAATCCCGTGTACCGAGTCTTCTAATCCCTCTCTTAGAACTTACCTTTATTTTAATATTGTTTGCAATCAACTTCATCTCTCTTTCTTCAGAAATTTCTCCAACCTCTTTAACATCACCTTATTTCTCTCTCTTCTTTCAAAATAACATTTGCATATGTGAAAGACATTTCTCATTTTCTATTACTACTTAGCGTAGCCAGTTTCTGGAAAACTAAAAAATCAGGGACTTTCGTTCCTTTGGAAAACTCAGGGGATTCTTAGAAGAATCTTTAGAAGCCAGGGAAAATTTTGTAATGGTTGTATGACTCAATTTTTGCATCTCAATTTTGGTTAAGATTTTTTAAAAATCCATGAAACGAATGAAATGAAATCAGTGAACTGACTAAATTATTGTGTGTGTGTGTGTGTGTGTGTGTGTGTGTGTGTCTATATATATATATATATATATATATATATATATATATATATATATATATATAATCATCTGTGTGTGTATATATAATTATAGTATGAAATACTTGACAAATCTTATGGATGGAAAAAAAAAGACTGGAAAATTTGTTCCAGGAAATGAGTGGTCACTCTGCTACTCCCCCTTTCACCCCTCTCTCTCCCTTTAGCCTCTAAATTCTGTCATGCACATGTCAACTAATGTTACTCTCATTATACATTCTTGTACTCTCCTCACAAATCCAGACATTTTTCTCACATTTTTGTCTATCTTTATTGTGCCTCTTGTCACTACATTTTCCTAATGCAATCCATGATCCCATTGCTAATATATTTACATCTCTAAGATACCACAGTTTCCTCCTGTCCTAAATATACTATATATGAGGAGCAACTAATCAAAATGCATATTGTCCGCTGGTGCAAAAAATTGTGTTTCTTTTAACATGCTCCTGCATTCAGATATCTTCAATCTGAAAGCAGGGGTGTGTAGAGCATATTAAAACAACACGATTTCATATCAAACTCAATTTTTTCCACCAGTGGACAATATGTGTTTTGATTAGTTGCACCTCATGTGTGCTCAGTTGTTTATCATCACTTTCCTTTCAGAACCAGACATTTTCACAACCAGCATTATTATTTTTTGACATTTCAGAAAGACACTTCAGAAATACACAAACCTTTTAAAGATACAATTTTTGAGGAAAAAGCTTTGCCTTATTTGCCAATGAATATGGGAATTCAAATTCACAGTATTGAAAACGTGGTAATTACAGAAATACAATCTTTTTGAAAACACTGTAAAATAAGATAAATTATAAGAAATGTTTAGAAGTGTGGTCAAAATTTAGTTTGTGTGGAAAAATGTAGAAATTTTTGGATCATGAAAATGTAGGCCACAAATTTTTCTGTGTTTTAAAAACTAGGTATATTTTTAAAAAATTGTTAAGAAATTTTAAATTTAAAGAAATGTCACAGAAAGAAAGAAATTGTAATAAATTAGAACATTGAATTTCTTTATTTTCGTACCATGCGGATAATTTCTTTTTTTTATGAAAAAAATTTATTGAATTTAACTTTTGAAGAATTCATCTGGTGAAAGTTATGTAGCTATAACAATTTTATTGAGCCCAAGTTCTACTTACATTTCAGCCATCTCTTTTAAAACACTCTTTGTCAAATTGGTTGAAACTCTGTACATAATGTTCAATATCTAACACTTTCTCTAAGGCCTCATAAATAGAATTTAATTTTTTGTTGTGTATGTGGGTAATAATTAATTTATCAATGTGGAAACTGTAAGTCTGATTAACATTCAAACATTTTATTTCCACATCAACAATATTTGGAAGCTTCTTTGTATTTGAATAATTCATTCCTACTCTGATTTTTTTTTTCCCCCTCAAAATCCAACAACTGCTGAAAATGGACCCCTGAAACATTTATTTCATTACATTCTTATGTGCTTTTCATAATTTTCTCCATATACATTCAAGAAACCAAACTGGAGAAGAAAATTGGAGGTAACTTACACATAACGGTAAAAGTAATAAATTTTGCAGTATGTGATCTTGTGAATTTTCTTACATGTATTCCTACATGTTATACATTTTGTTGCAAATATATGGTTTCTGTACGATTTGATACTTTAATGTTTTCAGCAAAATACTGCACTATATTTATGATAGTAAAGATAATAACTTCTGTGACCCAAATATTTTTTATGAAGTTTCTGATTGAAGTAGTAAAAGTAATAGTGCCATGTAAGAAATAATTAATAATGCATAAATGTGTGGAATAGTTATACTCAAAACTAAAAAGTGCAAAAGAGAGCTATGTGTTTTGACCATCAATTTAGTCACATTATAATCACGTTTTGGAACCTTTTCAATAGCTTGCAACACCTGCTACATTCAAAAAATATTACAAAGAAAAATCCTGATTGTGATGATCTGTCTTATTCTGCCAATGAGAATATGCTGTGAAGCATTGTCGCACGTTAATGGAGCCTTTTATATTCTGGAATTTTGAATGAAGAAGTCAGTAAGAAGTAATTTCTCTTTTATAAGACATTTTCATCTATGACATCTGTTTGCTGCCAATTATCTTTGAGATTTCATGATAGTTTGCATTTTTTAAAATTTCATTTACCAGAAATATGTTAACTTGATAAAAGAAATTCACTCAAGGAACCAATTTTAAATGGTACACAACAAAAATTATGCTAGCTTTTAAGAACACATACTTAAGAATGTAATATATAAAGATTTATCTATCTATCTATCTATCTATATAAATATAAAAAACAGGATGTTGGTATGTATATAAGAGCGAAACTCCAAACCATTGGACCGATCTCCATGAAAGTTGGCACTTCTATGTGTTTTTTCACCGAGAAGGTTTGTGTTGTTAATTCTGTTGTAATTCCTCTACATGGTGCTACATATTCATGTCAAATGCAACCTGCAACACACTTGGCAGCATTTTGAATGTATATCATTAAATAACTCCTAAACGAGGCATTCTAGGGTTTTAAAAACTAAACTTTTGAGGCCAAAGGCCTCAAAGAAACATTTCTCAAACTGTAATCTACAGAATGAACTTTTTCTTAACATTCTGTTACATTTTTGCTGGTATGGTGCTTCCCGATTTTACCTCACCTGCACAGAGACATGCAGAATCTGCAAGTATATGTGAATGAGAGGGATAGAGAGCGGCAAAGACAGAGACAGACAGGGAGAGTGTGAGGGAGGGAGAGACAATGAGAAACAGAGATGGGAGGGAAAAGGCGGAGATGAAGGGCAGAACGTCTGCCGGGTTTTGCTCGTGTAATATAAAGAATCTTATTAATATATAAGATGAATATACAAGTGTAAATGTATGTTCCAGCGTAACTAATGCTTGGAGCAATTTTTACTGAACTTGGTACACCTTTTACTTACAATGAAAAGAATACTGCAAAGATAAGGAATTATCGGGAATGGGGGATAATGGTATGTCATTTACAAAAGAGAGTTGACATGCATCATTCAATACATGTAATGCAGGCAGAGTGAAGGCTGACTGAGTAGTATTAGATGACTGTGGTAAATAAATACCTGAGCAAAGCCAGGTAATTGCTAATTTCTTATATAAATTAATAGTAATCATTTTATTGGGTTTCAATTGAGCTCCTGAATACATTTTGTTTTATGAAGTTGATACCTTCAAAAAGATCAAGAGGAAGAAGGCTACAAAAATCAAGTCAACAAAAAACAGCCAATAGAGCAGAATTTAAGTAATAAGAATTTTATATAATGTCTTGTTCCATTCAGAGCAATTACAATTTGACAGGTGAAAGTTGAGCAAAAATTTGAATTATTAAAAATATGGAATGATAATCTGAAGAAAGATCTTTGTGTTTGTTTGTAATATATATATTCTTGCCTGTGTTTTTTCAGAAATAGACACATAAGAAATATGCAATTAAATATCATATTCAGAGTTTAATTTATTATTACACATATCATACTGTTTTATCCTAGGCTGGCATTTTGGGGTCTTTTTTAGGACTGTCTTCCTCCTGTAGATTATGCATTTTCATGAACCTTAAGTTTGGTGATAATGTTTAAAAAAATGTTGAAAGTTGATCAGAATGTACCCATGTAATACAAAACAGAAAGTCTGACAATCAATAATTCATAAAAAATAACACCAACTATTTCTTATGTTTGCCTGATATTTCAGGAACACCATCAATTTTAAGCATGTGGTCAGTAAAGCCAGTTGCACTTGATTCACATATATTTGCTGGAAAACTGGGAAGAATGAACAGTAACGAGAACATTTCACACATACATTTTTAATGACTGTAAAATTGCTTTGAAAAATACACAAAAGATTTTTTCCTCTTCATGAGATACATGGTTTGATGAATTTAAAGATGGGAGAAGCTCTTTTCAAAACAAACACTGGTTTGGCCCAAAACAGGAACTAAGAATGGTTGTAAGAGAAATGCTGTTAAAGGAGAAATCTCAATAACGTAATCTCAAATTCAGGAGGCAAGTTCAGCTGCAGTTGAACAAATTCTAAACAAAATTTCATATTAGAAATTGTTTATTAATATTAGTATTTATCATATTAGTACATATTTAGTATTTATTGTTTATTATACAATAGTATCTGGATTTCCCATAGCCTCACACATGACTAGAAAGTAACACAAAAGCATTAGTGCTCTAAAATGTTGGGCAACTTAAATGGAAGGAGGCCACTAAGAATTTTTAATATTGTTAAAAGTAATGAAAGCTACATATGGAAACAAAGTGGCAATCATCAATCTGGATGATCTCAGATAAAGTTCTCCATCAAAAGTGAAGAAATCAAAAACTATTGGCAAGACAATTAGCTTTTTATTCTTGGCAAGAATGAAATGCTAGCTCTTTCCAAGCTCCAATAGTTTGTGATGTATAAGATGAGAAATGTGCTAAGGAAAGTGACGTCAAGTCCAAGAAATTTTCTTGATATTCTCTTATCTGAAACCAATTCACAGGAAACCAGGAAAACACTATGATGGGGGTCTTTGCAATGTTTCCTCTTGATCTTTTTCTCTAATGGGAAAGAACCATCAGTTTCAATTGTGAGACGATACAGTGGCTTCTTCTGGAGAGTATGATTCCAGTAAGTCTAAAGCAAGATATTGAATAATCAAGAAAATAGTTAGAACTGATGGGTATAGCGAATGGTTCACAAAGTATGGTGAAACAAATGCCCAGTGGAGGCCAAAGAAAAATTTTAACTACTTCTGATCACCCTTTTGTGTTGAAAAAGGAGTGACATTGTATGACCGAAGTGGTTTGAGAATAGGTGAAGGTAATTCAAAATTTTACTATTTTCTAATTTTATTCTTAAAATGTTCAATGTCCCTTGTATATAGTTAAATATCTATGAAGTCACATAATCCAATTACTTGTAAGAGAATTGGTGTTTCTAATTGAAGTAAAAACCACATTCTTTACATTTTCTATTAAATGCCACGAGTGGTCATTTCCAGCTCAATCGAATACTACCCCCAGACATTCAAACTATCATAAAAAAAATTAAAGAGCACAATTATTGCAGACATTTGCATTTTTCCCTCACCCTTGACTTTTGTGAGCTTTTTTTAAATTCAAATTGAATTACCATCAAGAAAACTTCCAACTATATGATCAGAATTTGAATTTGAATGAACGTCAAATTCCAAATGTCAATGGATGAGGATACTTGCTCTTAGCAATAGTAATAACAAAATGCAAGTTAGGTGCAACAGAAAAAGGATTGTATTTTATGCCATACTATGAAATGCATAGAAGAGAAACCATAGAGAGCTTTTAATATTTAGGCTCAAACTGTATTGGTATGGAATTTTCTCCTCTTCGCAGTAAACCCACCATTTTGTCCATTTTGTTTCCTCCATTCTCATAACTTAGCTTTTTCATGATGATTTAAAACTTCCAGGAGGTAATTTGGTGGGATAGATATTTAATCTAGGTCTATTTATTAGTGGTATCAATTTAATTATACAAAATGAAACTTTTCATTAACACATTCAGGTCGCTGCCTGTAGAATCTACAGGCACCAATAGGTCACCTTAAATTCGTGATTTATACTGTGTATCTGCTTTTACCATGCTGTTTTCCTTTTGCTGACTAATCAGGGAGGGCTCCACATCAATAAAATACCTAAAAACAATGCTAGATTTCATTTGCTGCCATTTAAGTGATATTAAATAGCTTTGGAATATCCAGTTGTGCATGCCCTCTGCAGTGGCGCCTAAGAGGCGCTCTTCAAAATGCCAATTATCGTGAATAAGCCAATTATTGTGAATAAAAAGTAATGTTTTCTTCATTATTGCAATAGACACTAAAGTGATGTTACAATATTAACAGAATTTTAACAATTTAATGAAAATAAACATGTTAAACATTTGTTGAACTCAATTTCTTGTGTTATTTATATTAAAAATATTTTAAACTATTAATGTAAACATAAGTTGAAACTTCATATAACTGTATAAGATTGTTTTTTTAAAATAAAAAAAGAATCTTGCTTCTATGTTTATTGGATTAGAAGGTATGACCCTTCAAATGTACCCCAAAACCTTAAGACCCTTAAGGTGGGAAAAGTTGGGCTGAAACTACAACCAGAATGTGTTAAGTTTCTTGAGAGAAAAAAAAGGCTTAACTGGCATCTAATTTTATCTTTAAAAAACAAAAGAATCAAATACAGCTTGTCAATAACAAAGAAAAAAACTTGAAAATAAAATTGCATCATACATTTCCGACTTACCATGGAACAAAGTAAATAATTGAATTTGTGAATATGATCACTTGCCTACATAAATGATCATGTTTTCAATGAGTATGAAATAGTATGCTGACAGTACTCTCTATAATAGATTCTAGGAAGAATGTATAGCAAATAACACAACTGTACAAATAAAATAAAAGTGATTTATTTATTTCGAGGTACTTGTAGAGACGTGTTAACTGTAAATACAATACATACAAGGGTTTCATTTTTAATCAAATTCAGCATTTGAAAAATGTCAAAAAGATCATTTTTCACAGATCAGTAGTTGTACGACGTTAAAGAAGGCATGCATGGAGAGGTTCACAAATTTCAAGATATGTGAAAATATTGCAAAATAGTAAAATGCACATTGTAATCAGAGATCAGTCTCCTCCTGAAAAGAGTTTTACATGCTCTCCATATCCAAAGACAATATAGTAACTTCAAGACATCAGTAATTGTTGTTTTGGTGAAACCATTCAACAAAGATCTGTAGCATTTTTAAACACAAATCTACATAGTAAAATACAAGAAGTGACAAAACATTCATTCATAGAGTACAGAACCATTTCAGTCATATGCTTAGATTCATATAGAGAGAACTTCTCATTGAAAATGCAAATTGAGTGTAATATGACACATTTCAGCACCTGAAGATAAAACGATGGCCCAGATATTCATGCAAACATTTATATTTGGTATCAAAAAGGAAAGATAGAGAATGGAAATTACACAGAATGTTGATGTGGATTAGATTCATGGATGCAAGGTTTGGACTAGAAGTAATGAATTTGGCCAAGAGCGAAACTCCACAGTACAAACAGGACAATTATTGAGAACACGAGGTAAAAGAATTTTACACTTCACTACAGGGAACAATTTAATAAGTCACAATGAACAGTTCACAAATGAATGCCCTGCTGCCTCTTGGAAAGTCATATTTTGAGATGGAAGGAAACATTAATTTATGTTTCTAGAGTATTACCAGCTATTTAGTCATTCTTTAACATACAAAAAAGAATGAAATAAATTTACTGTCAGTGTTCTCTCTTTGGTTCTGCAATTTTAAACCTTTCGATTGTGTCCATATAATCCTGAGTTCTGATTTGAAATTGTATAATTTCAAGCTGCTCTTGATTTTGTGTTCAGGAATTATTAGTAAAGTTATACAACAATAACATAACTGTGCAGTTTTCTGATCCAATATTTTCATCTGCCTCTCAGGCAAATCTACAATTTTGTAACAAATAATTTTTGGCATATGATAATTTTTTCCAAATCAAACTGCACTTCCATTGCATGGACATGAGGGCCTTTTATCTTAAATATATATATTTATATGTTGTGTGTATATATATAATCTATATGTATATATAATTGCTACAAGAAGACACTTTTGCATCAACTGATATGGCATAATAAAATTTGACAAAATAGTCTAGAATTACATAATAACAACTTCATTAAAAAGTTCCATTTATGTTGATCAGCATGTTTGGCTACAACACGAAAATTTCCAGTCTCGTCAGTATCTGATCAATATATCGGTAATTACTCAACAATTTATTTTCAAAATGCTCAACTGTGCGTGGTTTTCACAGCTTCCTCTTGAGAACCCTGTCTAGATGGGAAGTAATACACCAAATTTCTTCATCCTCTCAAGTTCTCAATGCAAACTGCAACCAATAATACTGGAGGACAACCCCCTCCCCCAAAAAAATTTCAAAATAGAGGGAATATTTAATGTTCATCACTCAATTCTCTCTTGTGCGCTACAAGTTAACAATGCTACTCATTCTTCTTCCATTGGAATGGAATGTGATATTTCTGCAACACACCTAGTAACATTGAGCCATGCAACAATTCTCAAGCTTTTTACCTGTCTTCTTTTACACTGTAGTTCACTTTTAATGCAAAATTTCATGCTGCTTTAAATGGTCCACATATTTCTAAGTTACCATCACAGCTTTACTATTTAATGTCAGAATTATGGATGTTAGATTAGTCGTCCCATGCTATGATGGTACTCTGTAGAATTATAAGAGACAGCATGGCTTTCGTCTGTAACCGAGTATTGCAGTTCGCACTGTTCTGCGTGGCTTCCTCAGATGCATTTTCTAAAACGATCAATGAAACAATATTTATAAACTAATTATTAGAACCATAAAAATCTTCAGAATAAAGACTTTTATTCCTTACATCTTTCCTTATTTCTCGAACAAGGGTGTAGAAGGCTTCATCTACTCCCAATCGCGTTTTGGCTGATGTTTCTATAAAAGGAATCATGTACTGTTTTGCTACATCCATTGCTTGATTAGTATCAACTGCCCGAGTTGGGAGATCACACTTATTGCCCACCACTGCAACAAATTATTTATACAAAATTAATAAACCAATTAAACACAAAATAGCAAATCAATTCCAAATGTTACCATATCTAAGCTACATTAATACTTACAGACCATGGGCACCTCCTCTGCATCTTTCACTCTCTTTATTTGTTCTCGATACATACTTATATCTTCAAATGATTTTGCATTATTAATGGCAAAAACAAGGAGAAAACCTTCTCCTGTTCTCATGTATTGATCACGCATAGCACTGCATAAGGAGAAAAGTGTCATTAAATCACAAGATTCAATTTGCATTAGATATAAAAACTTGTAATATTTCAGGAAAAAATTCCACTTTACATTTTTAAACAATTTATTTAGGATTGTTCACTTAATTCCAACATTCACTATATTCTGATAACTTACTCTAATCATTTTTCAGTAACTAAAATTAGAGTTGCAATGAAAGATGAGTAATCTATATCATAAACTACAGTACATGAAAATGAGAAATATATAAAAAGGAAAAGACTATTATATTTTTAATTAAAATAATTAAATTTATTTTGTAATTCCACACACTGTACCTGTATTCTTCTTGACCAGCAGTATCAAGAATATCCAGAAGACATGTTTCTCCATCAATTACTACTTGTTTCCGATAAGAATCCTCTGTAACAAAAAACACATGAACACATATATTTTAACATTTTGTAATAATCCTTTCTTTAATGTAAATATTTAATCCAACACCAATACTTACCTATTGTAGGATCATATTCATCAACAAAACTGTAAAGGAAAATAAATATACATTACTTTATTGAATTAAAATTCTAAATTAATATTTAACTTCATTAACATCATCAAATGTAAAAGCCAGAACATGAGAAACTATGCTGGCCTTACACTACTTTTAAATAAAATTAATAACTTACTGATTCTGTATTAGCTGTATTGTCAAGGCACTTTTCCCAACACCTCCAGCTGAAATAAATAAAAATTGAGAAAATGAGACATTTTCACCAGGGCAAACACAAAATATACAACAATGAAAAACATGTTGAGTATATTTTTCACTATAAACATTTCTTTATGTGATTTAAAAGTATGGGAAACTTTTTGAAATTGGTTGTTTCTAAAATCCTGACATTTCTTTGCTCAAGTAAGAATTGTTAAAATAACATTTCCAATTATTCCAACAAATTCACATTCAATACACATTTCACTCACTTGAATATGTAAATACAGATCTACCTGATAGATTTTCATAATTACTAAATTCCTTTTTTCTACATTTAAACAGATATCTAACTGGTATGACATAACCTCCATCTTACGGCAAAATTGTTGCCGCTCTTGCCATAGCTGGGTAGTTCCAAACGTCACGCAAAAAATAAATTATTTATAATTATTTCTGTTCATTTATTTAAATAATATGGGAGCGCTTACACTCACCTCCGACCACAACAAGTTTGTATTCCGTCATTTTCATTAATGACGGGAGAATGTACCAAACACACAGTACACTAACCACAAGTCTCTTATTTAATAGCACAATTGTATTTCTTCAAGAGGAAAACACATTTTAACAAACAAAGGTAGATAAAGTGTCTTATCAACCAAGAAATATCCAGGATAATCACACTTCACTCTTCAAAGACTGCTGTATTCTCTCTCTTGACCATAGTAGCCAATTCAACTGTTATTCCAACTGACATTCCATTGAGATGAAACACACTACGAAATTTATGAGCATCTTGTAAACGACAAATTAACGCAAGAGAAGGCAGTTGTTGAGGCGTGTTGGGCAGTTTACAGTCTAATGTATTACAATTCCATTTTCCTGATGCCCTCACTATTATCTGAGTCGCGTTAGAGTTAACCTGCAAGATCTCAGATGAGTACACACATACGCACACACACTCATTCCTTCACAGCATCATATTCCGCTGTTTTGCTGACTGCCGCTAATTCAGTCGGAAGAGCTTGTTGAGAGTTGAGAACAGGAAGATGGTCAAGTATGGTTGGGAGACGAGAACTTTCATTCAATCGGAAAGCTAATTGTTACTGGCTCGTAATATTCCACCTTAACTATTTTTAAAATACCACGCGTAATCTGTAATCACTGATATCAGAAGTTTGGTGTCTTTTGGGAAGTCTTCTACCCCTTCCATTTGTTTTATAATTAATTAAATTGTTGCCTAATTTGCCAACGAGGGGAAGAAATTTTCCTGTTCATTAAAAATGGGCACTTATTTTCGTTAGGAGATACAATGAGATATTTTCTTTATTGTTCATATGACTTCGCGCTAGCTCACACGGTTTTACGATGCGTTCATTTTATACGCTACTAGTAAACTGAAGGGGAAAAAACCCAATGCACAAACGCACAAAGTTAGTGGAGGAGATTATGCGATCTAGTTTCCGCCTCATCAAAAAGATAGCTACAGATGCACTCGCTCTCGCGGAAGATCAAAGAGATCTTCCGGTGGTTTAACATCCAAGTGGACTCATCCACCGTAAAGACCTACTAACTTCCGAAGAGTAGCATGAGGCCCGTCTTTGACGTTAATACAATATTTAAAAAATAATAATACTTCGCATTCCCAAAATTTAACAAAAAACAATGAGAAACAAATATAACGTAAAAATATAAAATATTATATCTTTCACAAAATGCTCATAGTAAAACAAAAGGGCTAGAGGAGAAGTAGAGTAAACATGGTTTCAACTATCATAATGTTTCAACTATATTCACAGCAAATACTGTTTGCTAAACAATGATTTCACTCGGAGCTTCGGCTTCATTAGTATTTTTTTAACGTAGTATTTTTTAAAATTAATTAATTAATTTATTCTTGTTTGGCCTGTTGCTCGCAGCAGCCGTACTAAGTCTGATACAGTGGTTGATTTTCATAGAACATGTTTACATAATAATTATATTATATAATTATGAAGTTTCATTCTGGTTCCATTTCAGTGAACGGTCGATGGGTTTTTGTTTTAAGGGAAATGTCATAAACCACATATTAACCCGTCTCCTGGGCTGGGCGACCAATAATAACAAATGGCACGTGATCATTTTTACTTTCCCGTATACGTACGTATCGCGTAAATATACACGGAGTGATATACGTAGTATAGGGAAAGTTATGTAATGCTGCGCGAAAAAATGGCCAATTTCCGGCGGAAAAAAATTAATTGCCGGGCCGTGAAAACGAAAAAGTGGATAAAACCAGTTGCTAAATTAAGAAAAAAAATCCCCTAACACGTGGTGCAGCCGGAAACCCTGTTTTCTAGGTCCTTGATACCGAAATCCCAATTGAAAGGGAAACGTACACAAATTTAAGTCGGTACACAAATTTAAGTTAAAAGTAAAATCTTTTCTGCTGCAAAACTGTTTCTATACAATTAGAGACTATACTGATCGTGAAAAAGAAAAATAATGTTTAATGTAACAAAACAAAGATATATAATGAATTAGTTTATGTTTGCATTGTATACATTTAAAAAAATATTTAATACGCCTGTAACAAGTAATGTACTTCAGCTTCCGGGTCAATGACCCCCATCTCGATCAGGTTTTTGTCCAGTTTCCCTGATCCATTGAGCAAATGCTGAGATGGCCCCTTGTTTTGCTTCTGGACGTAAATGTAGCTTCACTGTGCGCACGTTTTGTTGAGCACTCCTTTTGCTTGTAGTTCATTTACAGTTGAAATTGATTTTCTATAACTCGGGAAAAAACATTTTTCAAATATCTTTATTTTTCTAAAATAATTATTTTCTAAATTCATTTTTCCGTTGTTTTTTTTTTTTTATAAAATTTCTGGCTCTCAAGAAAATGTGCGCAGATAAATTTCTTTCCCCACACGTCATATACAGTTTTTACTGTTTTTTTTGACAAATAAATAAACAAAATAAACAACGTCCGTCTGTCCGTCTGTGAACACTGCTAGCGCCTAAACCATATGTACGATTTTTTCCAAAATGGATATTCCCCGGTCGATCTGCTTCTAGTCAAAGCTTTGAGATGTTGAAAAAGATTCTTCAAAATTTGGGGGTACTTTATATGAAGCCCCCCGGGGATTTTCAAACTTTTCTCAACAACGGCTCCAATTTTTTTCTTTAAATTTCTTGTATGAATAGAGTAAAATACACTTATTTAACATGGCATAGGTCCGATTTTCACGAATAACTCTGAATTTTCGAAAATTGTGAAAGTTTGAATTTTTTTCGGCGTCTTTCTCCAACTACAAAATCGAAGATAGAGATTTTTTCTTCAAATAAAATTTGTTCAGCAAAGTGAGTTCTATCATTAAGGTCATCTACATTTTTTTTGAAAATTTTAATATTTTTCGCGCAATATTGCGTGCAATATGTGCAATTTTAAAAAATTACAAAAACAAGATTTTCTCAAAAACGGCTCAAAATTTTTTCTTTAAACTTTTGGTAGGGATAGTGGTAAATGTACTCTAACAGATGACATAAAATCCATATTGCTCTATAGGTTGTTTTTTTCAAAAATCACAAAAATGTAAATTTTTTCACATGTTTCTCACGTCGATAATATTTTCATTAGCGACGATTTTTTCACATTATATTTACGAGTACATGTGCTTTAAATAATGCCAAGTAAAGTTTCTCGAAAACACAACCGTTTTCTGTGAAAACTTGCTCAAAATTTCGCATTTCCAGAAACGCTCAAACGCCATTTTCTCCTATAAGGCTGCAAATTGTTTCTTCAAACTTTTGTAACGGATAGTGCTAATTACACTCTTTAATGTTACTTAAAGTTTATTTTGAGTTTTTTTTTAATTACCTAATTGTAATTTTTTTTGAGAGATCTCTCACATCTTTAATATGCACATTACCAGCAATTTGTAAACATTATTATTTTTGTGAGTGTAAGTGCTTCAAATAACTTCAAATAAAGTATTTTGAAGACTCAAACAGCTTTTGTGAAAATGAGCTTCAAATCTCGCATTTTTAGTAGCGCTAAAACGCCGTTTTCTCTTAAACGACACATACTTTTTGAAAGAAAATTGCCCTTTATGACTAGGTTTTTGTGTCATTTAATATTCTAAAATTAATGTTTCCGTTCTACCAATAGGAAACCGAAAAATTAAGAAAATGACAAAAAAATGTACTTTTGGCGGTAATAGATCACAGCTGGCAAGAAAGAGTTTATGGCAATTCCGAATAGCTAAGACTCAAGGAAATAGAAAACTAATAGGGAAAGTCTGTGCCATTCTGTAGCACCACTAGTTCTTTTTTTAACGTTAGATATTTCAAAAAGTTCTGCATTACATCGAACACGAATGCCTGTTCCGTTTCTATTAATTTTTATAACTACTCTTTCATCTCATTGTGAATTTTGCCGTGAGTCCTTATCCCAGTGTAAAGGTAAGTTATTTCTATAGAATTATTAGTATTATGTACGAACAACCCGTGAAAAAAAAGCATATGAATGCTTTTGATGAGAGAGAATTGACCCTGATTCTAGAAATAAATGTTTTGATAAGAACCTAGTTCTGTTAGAAAAATCAGTAGATTCAAGACTATAGCAGTACATTGCAGTATTTACTATCGTAACTTTTCTGAGACACTGTTAGTAGTGAATTACTTCAATCTTTATGAAAACTGTTGAAAGGCAAATTTTTATTACGGATTTTGAAGCCTGGAATCTCTTTTGTTTTTCAAGAAATATAATATTGAAGTAAATTCTTATGGTATTCAAAACATTGATCCCACGGTGAAGGTTATATTATAGCACCAAACATCGCGACGATGTACGACCAGGGACGCCCAGGGGATGGGGCAGCTGGGACAACTTGCTCAGGCCCACACTGAAGTGGGACAACGGAAATCAAATATTTTTTCAATATTTTGCTAAAAAAGTATTTCTACAAAACTAATATAAACAAACATTCACTAAGTGTACAAAAAGGTTACAAAATATATAATAAAAGGCAGGACCCAATAATCAGGTGGCCGGCGGGTCCCACCCCGCATACCAATCTACAGTTTTTTTGTTCTGTTCTGAGGCTGCAGGTTGCTCAGTGTAAGGTTTAGAAAAAGATATACTGAAGCAGGAAATTTTATTTTGTTTAAATTTTTTTTATTTATTTATGACAATCATCTACTAAGCAGCTATGCCCGTCATGGACACTGTGCCCGCACAGTACACATTATGTACAGAATGTGCATTGGGGGTAGCGTGATGTAAATATCACTCTCTTCTCACTCACCCCTCTAGGAGTGTCTTACTCCTAGTGTAGTCTTCTTCCCAATTGCAATTGCCCAGTAATAATGTATACAAAGTTTTGTTGACATGCCATTGTTCCCGCATTGAAGAGTTAAACTGGAACACAAACACACACACATACATATCCATCCATTTTTTTTGGTATTTTAATATTTTTGGCAACGGGTACATTTATGACGCAATGTTTACACCGGAGATTAGATAAATGATAGTATTAGACATAATAACTGTTATATTTAATATAGGTTGATTATAATCTCACAAACATTTGTATGTTTGCACACATTTTTAAAAATTGAAAAACTAGAGTTTTTTCGAAAATCTGTAACTTGCTTGGTAATTGATTTCAAATAAAATGTTTTATACAAAAGTTGTAGAACATTTTATTCTCTTTAATATTCATTTGAAGCATTTTCAACACGACTTAATAAGAGCTATAGAGGAAAAACCGAAACAAGTCAGAAAAATACCGGTTTTTCGGGCCTCCCGTCGTTAGCGCAGGGTCTGAGAGGTCGAAAACTGGGGGTTTTAACTAGTGCCTGGGTACATACAACATACTCAAAGAAAAAGTTTTTATGACCTTTTTCCAGGTAACCCGCCGTTTTCAGTATACCTACCGACTGGACTAGCAGGTTGTGAGTGAAAGAAGAATGCTTGGCCGAGAAATGGTTGAAAACAAACTATGCACACGCTGTCGTGGGTGATGCAAGAGCGAAAGTCTACAGCGCCAATTTAAATGGATTCTAGAATACTTCCACTTTTCGAATGGATAGTGCTAATTGCATTCTTAAATATGACGTAAAGTGATTCAAATGACTTCTAACAAAATTTTTCGAAAACTCAACAATTTTCTGCGAAAAAGAGCTTCAAATTTCGCATTTAAGAAGCGCTTGAACGCCATTTTCTTAAAAACGACTCCAATGTTGATTTGCTTTGTCAATTTCGGCAGGTGTAGAGGGGTTGTTGCGTGATTTTGATTTTGATTTTTTTGGCTATGAGGATTCTGATTTTTTTCCAATTTGTTACTTCGTTTGGGGATAGTTGGGATTGGGAGAAATATGAAGTAATGTAAAGGGAGAATATGATGGGGAGGTAATCAGAGAGGAGTTCGTGCTTAGGATGGGGATTGGAGACTACGCGGGAAGAGGTGCGAATAATGTAGTCGAGGATGTCGTTTGGTTCGTCGTTTCTGTAGTGCTTAGTTTCAGAGGGGGTTAGGAGGTTTAGTCATAGTCTATTAGTCAGGTATTGATGAAAGTTGTTATCCAGGTGCATTGCTTTTTTCGCAGTCCCAGGTGCTCATTCTTGCATTTAAGTCTCCGGTAATTATTATTTGTATTACCCTCTCTGTCAGTCTTCGACAAAGTGCGTCCTTGGTTTGTTGTATAATGAAATGATGTTAATTGGTCCAGTCCGAGTTCCTATTTGTACTATTGTGTGCTCTAGATTGCCATTACTGAGATGGGGATGGGGGTGGGGAATGTGGTTTTTGACGAGGATAGCTGTTTCCGCCGCTCAGAGAGTGTGTTCTGTCGGATCCATAGGTATGAAAGTTTGAGATGGCGGAGGACTGAGAGGGGCGGAACCATGTTTCTTGTATTAAAATAGACTATTAGGTATGTATATCTAGTAATTGTTTAAGTATTTTATTGTCGGTTTCTTGTCAGTCAGTCCACCTTGCCCGTTCCATGATGTTAGTCTTAGTTGGTGCTCTCTGCAGTTGGGTGGTCTGGGCATTTAACATAGGTCACAAAGTTTTCTCGCCGCACTGAAGAGTTAGGTCAATATATCTTCCGGTCCTTTAAAGATGTTCATGATGTCTTTAATTGTCTGTATTAGTCTCGTCAAGTTACAAGTTTTCAGTCTTTTAGGGAGTTTCTAGTGCTACTGCTCTCATTATTGTTTATGGGTGGGTTTTGATGTTGGCTCTAATGTCTGCGAAAGTAGTCTGATTGTCACTGGGGGTGATTGTGTTGTTGTGATTGGTGAAATATATTGGGTGGTTGTTGTTTCTTCACGTCATTGTCTCAGTTTGTCAAGTAGTACCTGTCGTAGTAGGTTTTCCTTTACCAGGATGGGGAAGTTGGGCCACAAAACACACTGTTGGGTAGTCTCCTTTGCAATTATGGCATTTCAATTAGGGATTATTACATCTTAAGGTCCGATTAAATTAAGAAGGTGATTGACATTTGTGAGTGGAGGGGAGCGACGTTGCCAGGTCGCAAACCACTGAGCACGTGTTACCGGGACACGAAAACAAACACTTCAAAAAATACGTGTAAAAGTGTAAAAAATACGACAAAAGTCTAACCTCAGCGCAACTCATCACAACACAGTACACATTGCGCGCGCAGCACAGGCAGAAACGCGGGCGGCGCGGCGGCAGGGAAGTCGCTGTGCGATGCTCAAATGTTCCCCATGTTCGGCAGTGGCAACTGAGCGACCTGACACGTCACGTTTTGTCTCTCTGGTTGGCAGCTGCCATGGAAACGGAAGAGGCGTCCTGACGTCACACAGAACTGTCAATCACCTTCTTAATTTAATCGGACTTCAGAGTCTCGTGGGGGCCAACGCAATGTCTGCACTCAGCCCAGGTCTCTTGCAGTGGTTCTTGGTGTGTCCGAAATTCTGGCATCTATTGCATGGCTTTATTGTTGTTTGTGTAGTCTTCAATTCTTAATATGGTAGTAAGCAAGGTAATGGATTTGTTGTTTAATGGATGGCATGCAGTTGTGGCGAGTCTCACAGATGTAAAGTCCTAAGTGTGATATGGTCTTGTCGTTATTACACAAGCATTTCACTTGAGCCATTCCACGTCAAATCGCACAAGAGTTGACACGACATTTTTTAAATGCACGATATTTTTTTCTTAAATCTGGACATCAAAAAAAGAGACACGTATTTTTTTATTTGCCTGAAAATTGATTATTTGTGTAGTTATGGCTATATTAAATTTTGGAATTTACAGGTACTTCACAAAATAAGATCAATTATTTCTCCGAATGTACCAAATATAAAAATGTCTGGTTTGTGTCATTTAATACTTTGAAATGTGTATTTTTTTCCACTGTAAATAAATTTTTCGAAAAATATTTTTTTCATTTTAAAAAATGTATTTTTTTCCAAAAAAGTAAAATTTCTATATAAACTCGATGAGATAAAAATTTGAAAAAAATATAGGCGTGTTCCTTGTTCAATTTTCTATAAAATACAGCAAGAAAAAAAGGGACACGCCACACATACAGTTCTAAGAAAATCAATTGTAAGTATGAGGGCGCGCTCTGCCTACCCATGCATTAACGAATTGTGTTCGGCCAGTCTTTGATGCAAGTGCTGAAGAACTAAAAAAAGTATGACCGTCTGCCTGATAAGGATTTCAAGAGTTATTAGTATTTCAGATGCTCACTCTGCCCCCAGAATGTATGACACTGTGACATACATATTTTTGTGGGTAACATCGTGGGTGACTTGTGGGTCATCTATGTTCTTGTGGGTGAGAGCGAAACAAATTGAAATATGAGCCATTCCACGTCAAATCGCACTCGAATTGACACGACTATTTAAAAAAAAATGACACGAATATATGGCATTCATTCTGGACATCAAAAAAAGAGGCACGTGTTTCTTTATTTACCTGAAAATTGTTTATTTGTGTAGTTTTGTCTATATTAAATTTTGAAATTTACGCGTACTTTGCAAAATATGATTAATCGACACTCTGAATGTACTTAACATAAAAATTACTGTTTTGTTTTGTTTAATTTTTTGATATGTGTATTTTACTCATCTGTAAATTACTTTATCAAAAATAAAGATTTCATTAAAAAATTGTAATTATATTAAAAAACGGAAATTTCTTTATGAACTCTCTCTGATTAAAATTTGAAAAAATAGGCATATTTCTTGTTCAATTTTCTACAAAACATAACAAGAAAAAAGTTTGCGTCCTAGGAACGGGGTGCCATCCTGACCTTGCTCGTGAAATACAATTGACCACTTGTCAAGGGACATGGTAAAATTTTCTCAACATGTCGCAATACGCAATACTTATGAAGACAAGAGTGCTAGTATTTGTTCTGTGAATCGTATGTACATTGTGCAACATGAGTGGCGATCAGCGTATGAGATAGATGTTTCAATCCATTTAAACTTTCTGATTACGATTTTTAAAAAAGAAAATCTCCAAGACGCGTAAACCACGATTTGCTGGTGAATTTACAGGAGTCATTAGATTTTCGAATTTGTGATTGAATTTGTGAATTTGTGATGATTCATTTCGGAAGAAAGGGAATCGGCTTCCAAAACGGCCTTTTCTTAATGAAGATAGCGTCGAGATCAGTCGCTCCCGTGGCATTAACGAAAGTAACGGAACGTCCAGTGAAAAAAGTGGAAATCAAGGAAGTGAGAATTTAAGCTTTTCAGATAGTTCGTCAAGTGTCTGCGAAATGAATAAAGAGAAGATAAACATGATTTTAATTCAATAGGAGAAATCCCCGCCAAGAAAAGAAAATTAGAACAAAATGGCATCCCCATGAGAAATTTTAGAAAGTACAAAGTGCCAACACAGATACATTTTTTCACATTGAAGATCCTTCGACGTCCATCGAAAAATCAGACAAAGATACTATATAGTAACTTAACGATTGCTTTCACTCAACAGATGACATGACGTTGAAAATTTAAATTTTGACAATTTTTGAAAGTTGGACATACAATAAAATTAAACGACTTTTTGCAGTAACCGAACGCATGATAAAAGTGTCTAAAACATTAGCTGAAGAAAATGGAATTTTGTCCTGAACTGAAGTAAATTCGGTAAGGCATTAAATCTGTGCATTGTGACGAAAGTTCAGGAATTCTATGGTATGCAAGTACTTGTATTTAAAGTGAGTAGTGAGGGACCAGAAAATTTCAAAATGTCAGTCAAAACCTGAGTCAAGAATCCGTCATTTAATTATTTATAAATTTATTAATTATTTATAAATATATTAATATTATTTTTATATATTAATACACATAAATATTATTATTTATAAATTCAATCATGAAATTTCACCACCTCAAGAAGTATTTAAATTACTGCTTCATCCAAAGAAACCGACGACCAGTAACGCAAACAACGTGTCTATTGCAGCAATCTATTACACACCGGTTCGTAAAATATTAATATCTTTTAAAGTTACTGAGATTCCACTTTGATTTTTTCTGGACTTATTATCAATACTTTAGTGCGTTTATAAATATTTTTTAAAAATTTGTAGCTCATCGAATTTACAAAAATATTCAATTTTCAAAATTTCAGTTTTTGAAAAAAAAATTGAAAATTCAAAAAATTAAATATTTTGCAAAAGCTTAAAAATTAAACATGTTTTTAAGTTTCGAATGGAATTTTAACGGAATTTCTATAATTGGTGTATTCAAATATATGATATTTTTAAGTTAGTGATGCGCGTCATTTTTAGCAAATTTCATTATACAATATATCCGAAAATAATAAAGTTAGAAAAAAATAAAAATACACGTGTTCACTTATTTGATCCATATAACAAATAGAAAAAATTAGAAAATAAATAAAAATATGAAGGTCAAATTTTGATCTTTTTTGTGCGATTTGACGTGGAATGGCTCTTCTGTGGTAAATGGTGAAGGGGAAGTTGTCTGTCAGTTCTTTAGATAGGTCGGGGATTGACATGTTTAGGGTAAGTCCTTTGATAATGAATTTGTCATGGATTGTCTCAGTTGCTCTGTGGAAATGGTAAGTTTGCTGGACCTGTGAAGTACCGTTTCATTGTGTCACTTCTGATCACGTCTAATGTCTGTTTAATAAGTTGATGTGCTTTAATGGCAGTCGGTTGAATTATCAGAGTTTGTTGTAGCGGGCGTCAGTTGTCGTCCAGTCAGTTTGTTCTAGTCATTTACCAAGGAGTTGCTGTCCAGTAGTGCCTTCAAGTATACGTGGAAGGCACCGACTCTTGGACTTGGTCCCCTATCAGCAGGTGGGGTGTTAGCTGTGTGTTCGGTGATGTCGGAAGTCTCAGTCTCCATGGTTGGGTCGTGGTCCTCAGCCGCATCGTTGTTCTGTAACAGAGAAAATTGATTTCCAGTAAGGCTTATAGCAGGGGCGGGGATGGGAACATTTCGGGCATAATGCTTCGGGAAGATAAATTTGCCAGCTTCGGAGTCAGGGTCATGGTCGAGGTCAATGTTGGCCGTGGTCTCTTCCTCCCCAGGTCTTCCTCTGCTTCTGAGGTTCCTGAAGGCCCGGGGTCTTGACAGATGCTTGGAGTTTTTGTTACTGTAAGTGCTGCAGAAAGAGATGACTTCTTCTTCAAAGGCGATTTCTAGGACATTTTGTCGGCATCGCCTTTGTTAAATATTTAAAAAGAGGAAGGTGTTGCGACCAAGGATGCAACGGGAACAAATAAAATCAAAACAAGTTCGTTATCACTGCTCTCTGTAGTTCCGAAATCATAAACCAAAGTGCAAAAGCCGTTTAAACCAATATGCCAGGAGATCTACCAAAGAATAGCCGAGTCACCAATAATCTGTAATCAGTCCAAAAATACAAAAGGGTCGTTATACAATCACTATGTACTCTACTGAAACGCTCGGTTCGGCTGTCACTCTCAAGACTTAAGGCCCATTCACAATGCAGACGTAAACATAAGCATAACGCATAAACATAAACTTTAACATAAGTGGTAGACTGACGTATTCACAATGTAAACATAAGCATAAGCAAAGATTTTCTATTTTCTGTGGGTCATTCTTGTTACAATTGGTTGGAAGTGAGAATCTGTATTAAATATTTATATATATATATATATATATATATATATATATATATATATATATATTTATATATATATATACACACATAATATACATAAACGTATACGTATGTACAGCTCTTTACGTGCCATGGTGTACCAGCGGCGTCTCGGCCTTGCGGCTATGGGTTGAGTTAGGTTAGGTTGGGTATTTTAATTTCAATAAAAATTAAAACTGAATGATACTACTATGAATACTACAACAGAACCAAACTACAAAAAGATCATACGTTACAAAACAACGCAGAAAATCGTCGAAAATCAACCAAACAATTTGGAAAACCAGTCTTTTGTTCGATCTATCGTCTTCGATTCTATTTCGATACTTGATTTTAAGTTAAACGTACTGATCTTATTTCTTACAAAAGCATAAGCACAGGAGCTTGAAGCTTGCAACCTTTTAAGTTAACGTCTTATGTGTTAAGCTTATACGAAGGCATTGTGCATGAGGCCTCTAATGGACGTAGTCCTAACTTTTATGTTAACGCCATGCGAATGTTTATGTTTGCATTGCGAACGGGCCTTTATTGCGCCGCGCCGGCCGCTTGTCGGCCGCGGCGCCGACACCCCTCTCCCCCTCCCAATGAAGGGGAGGGTGAGGTGGAGGGACCACCCCTGACCGGCGCCGACCGCCCTCCGCGGCGTTTCCGCCTCGCTGCTCCCCCGATGTCCTCTTGAGGCTTTGAGGGTCGCGGAAACTCTTCCCGCAGCAGGCGAGCCTCTAAACCAGTGGCGGGCGCTTCGATCAGTCTGGCCGCCACTACCGAAGGTCCGTGAGATGTTTAACCTTCGGTGGGCGCGCCTATTTTACTTACAAAAGCGGGCGCGTAGGAGCACTGTATGCTGCCTCGAGAAAACAGTCTTTTGCACCCTCATAACTTATATTATTTAATTGAAGAAGGAAGAATGAAAGCTCACAACTATTTATTACATTTTTAATGTTAATACATTTTTTAAATCACAGAAATGTGTGTAGTTTTAGGTAGAGAATAATAAATAACACATTGCATTAAAAAACCTTATAAAACAAAATATAACAAAGAAAAAATTAACTAGAAAATTATTATTAAAGAGACAAATTAATTAAATGAAACCGTTACTACCCTTTAATTTTAGAAAAGCATAAATTGGTTTTCATGAAGCTGTTTCCAGTAACTCAAGAAGATGCCTGATTTCTTCATCTGTTTCAGCCCCCCCCAAAAAAAAGTAATAGGAAAAAATCAACAAAAAACAACTTTCGACATTGTCGGAGCACACTACATAATATAATATAATAAATAATATTAATTACAATATTTCTGGGGGGACAGCGGAGCGAATACGACTCCTTAAAATTTTTAAAAGCACGTCCGTAAAATAATTGAGCAGTACACATTCATTAGCTTCATTCCGGCACAAATCGAAGACAACAATCAAAGAAGCTACAGCGCTTCCGAGAAATCGTAATCGCTGTCATGTATAAAATCAAATCAAATCAAATCAAAATAATGCGTTTAAAATAAATTCACAAGGTTCAAAATTCACCAAATTCAAAATCTCACGTAAAACATTCACTAAATTTATAAAACTCGATCGTTTCCATTTTAATTAATAAAGCTCAATTTCCAATGACACTCGCTCATTGGCTGCGAGCTTTTCTCCTTGCGTCATCCGACGCAGTCGGAGGTCAGTCTGGTCTGAGCCTCGTGGCAGCAAGCCTCGTGAACGTTGTTTTCGACACGTGCTACGTGTTCAGTTTAAAGTGCAGTCTGCTCTGAGCCTCGTGGCAGCAAGCCTCGTGAATGCAATGCTCGCAGAACGTTGTTTTCGACATGTGCTACGTGTTCAGTTTAAGGTATAGTCTGTGCAATGCTCGCAGAACGTTGTTTTCGACATGTGCTACGTGTTCAGTTCAAAGTGCAGCGTTTAGTAACCGTAAGCTGCAACAATCTCTTCATTACGAGCCTCTCCCTTGTGTCGCCTAACGCGAGGGGAATTCAACAACGCTGCCTGAAATGCTGCCTGTGCCACGTGTTATGTGATGGTGTGTTTCTGGCGAGCGCCAGACTGTGACAGTTTCTTCATTGCGAGCCTTTCTGCCTCGTGTCCCCTGACGCGAGCGGAAGAAAATGTCTGCATGTGTAACTGTGCAAATGTAGATCAAACACTGTATCTCTTAGTTGCCTATTATGCTTGAATTTAATATATGTGTTTTATGTCACTCATAAACTTACTTTCCTTAAAGTACAACAGCAGTAATCTCACAAACAGATGCAACCTGTCCAAAGCTGGTCCTTCAAATCCCTCTGAATAAGTTGAATTATCGAAGGTGTTGGGGGAAAGAGAACAGGATATTCCCGAAATGCAAGAAAAGTCTGCTGCTCTCTCTCTCTCACAACCTCATTCTCCCATTCTCCCATTCTCCTCATTCTCCCACAGACATCTTTGATTTTGTTTACAGTGATCGAAAATATATACAAACGAACGATCTGAATAAGTAAAATGTTCGTTTGGAATACTAAAAATACTTACACGAGTGGGCGCGGTTGAGCACGGAGTGCTGCAGTCAGCATTTTTTAATTTTCAAATCTTCTTAACAACTGATAGGGAGAAGGCAACGGAACGGAGATTTCGTTTAGAATGTTGCGAAATGAGAATACTGAAGCCCCCTCACATGTCAAATAGCCGTACTCCATTTTAGAACAAGGAAAGCACAAAGGCAGCACAGAGTGCTGCCGCACGCCCGCCGGAAGGTTAAAGAGAGGAAAGTCATCCTTCGGTAGTTTTGCCAACTCGACAGGTCGCTTGTCCGGGATTCCTGAGGCGCTCTGTCCGTCGGCTGCCGGCTGGCGGGTTAATCGGTAGGGGTCTGCTGTCAAGGCTGGTCTGTCCGTCCGCGGTGGGGCTGCTGGAAACGGCGCTGGACAGCGAGAGGATCTCGCAGGTGAGCTGCCCGCTTCCAAATGCGTGGTCGCCAGGGTGACGCTGGTGGCTGTTCAGTTTCGATGAGTTCGGATTTGATTTTTTACTTTCCGAGGAATGTACTTTATCCATGTCTTCATGGAGCATTTATTGCTGTTGGGTACTCGTTTTTCTTGAACTGGTTGTTGATATGCTGCGTGTAGAATCGCTGGTGGAAAGTGACCATACGAGTTGTGGGTATTGCACTACATGTGGATATTGCATAAGATGATGCTGAAACCAGTGAGTACTGTTTTGCATTAAACTGCCGCTAGAACACGGATTAATATTGTTTCACTAGACTCACTGGTTAGATAATTAAGTAGTTTTATAGAACTAACAGTAAGCATCCCCATATCGGGGCAGCTACTGACATTGGCACGTCTCCTTCACTGACCGCGAATGAAACTGAACTCGCAGTATTGGTTCGTTCGTTAGAGTTCGCTGCTCGATGTGAATCGGTCGAGAGCTCGCCAACGAAAGCGAGGTTGTATTATGTAAGGAAATAATTCAAATCTTACATTATCGGGCGTCATAAGTAGGCATCAGACCCCGAACCCGATGGGCTCCGAGGGTCGAGCGGCAGCCATCTTGGCACTTCTAATCACGCGCGACATGCTTACCGCCCAAGCCATACACAGGTTTTTAACCAATAAGCGCAGTACATTCAAACAAATTGACCTTCACTATGCACTTGATTACTATTCACAACATGTAAATAACACTTAGTGTAAATACTGATCGTGGTTTCTGCGTTGGCGGCGAAAAACCAACTTGGCACCAGCCAATCTTGGCGTTGTAGCCACGCGGGGCTGGCTTGTCCCGTACAAAATATACGTTTTTAACATTTACACTAGAATTAAATAAAAATACTTTCAATACACACACGGTCACTGTTCACAACTTATAGACACCACTTGGTGCAATACCGTCTGTGTTTTCGACATACGTGGCGAAAAATGTATACAACATATGCACGATAGTGTTGTCACGGTGTCTTACACCGTGGTGTTGTTCACTTGTACCATAGAATAAACATTACTTGTTACAGGCATATTCGGTATTTTTACTTCCTCGTACATAGTAATGCAAGAAGAGGAAGTATTGTAATCGTGCGCCGGAAAAGGGCGAATTTTCGACACAAAAACTCTTATTGCCAGGCCTTGCAAGGTCAGTTATTGGTGTTAAGTCTGAGAGTGTAGTTTAACCGGGTGAGGGTCCCCCTCCTCCCTCCATCTCCCGCTGTATATGAAGGGAAACATACAAAACTTTTTTTTTCAAATTCTCATGTTTTTCACTAAATTATTATCACATTTATTTTATGAACTTCAGCAGTTCATATTTGCGATGCAAAAACAGCGCTGGACTTGCATTTTTTTTATATAAACTCATTTAACCATTTTTTCAAATCGATTTTGTGGGTCATGTCGCAATAAACTTTTACCTCGCAGGCTATTATTGTAGAAAAAGAGAAAATAAAAGTCCTGCATATGGAGGTTCTTGTATTTACGTTAAAAATAATATTGATTCTATCTCCTTGACGGAATTCAACGAGTATTCCGTTGAAAATGTTTTTGAAATTTCTGTTGTACATCTTCCTGTGCTAAAAATGATATTGCTTTGCATCTACAGGCCTCCAACAAAGAGAGCTGCAGATTACATTTTGTTCTTAGAAAAATTAGAGATAACACTAATCAAAGTCATCAATAAAATCTAAACTGGAACGACATAAATTTAATGAATACAAAAACTTTATTAAACAAATTCATCCCCAATCAAAAAAGCTCTGGTCAACTCTCAAAAGAATCTGTAAAGAAAAAAACATCTATTCCAATACTTAAACAACATTCCACTACAGCAATAAATGACTATGACAAAACTCAATTACTAGGTCTTCATTTCCATAATACGTTTACTCCTAATTCAACAACTGATATTCACTTTTACAATCTTGTTAGCAATTTTCTCTCTCTTCCAAATTTTAATGTTCCCTAAAATATTGATTATATTTCCCCTTCTGAAATTCATTCAATTATTAAAACACCAAAAACTCGCAAATCTTCAGGATTGGATACTATCAATAATCAAACACTCAAGTCACTTGGTAAAAGATCAATTGCTACTTTTACTTTTATTCTAAATTCCGCATTGAGATTTAATTACTTTCCAACTACCTGGAAAACAGCAATCGTACTTCCCTTTTGTAAACCACAAAAAGATCCTAGAAACCCATAGAACTATCGACCTATTAGTTTACTTTCCTCTCTTTCCAAGATATTTGAAACAGTTATACACCACAGATTATTACACTTCACTACAATTAACAAAATTATTCCTCCCACTCAATTTGGCTTCACTCATCAGCAACTACTCATCAACTTTTAAGACTAACAGAACATATTAAAAACTCCTTTCACCTAAAACAGCATACTATTGTATTATTACTGGACATCGAAAAAGCATTCGACAAAATTTGGCATCATGGTCTTATTTATAAATTATTCCAAATTGGAATTCCTACTCATTTGTTCAAAATAATTCAAAATTTTCTTTCTAATCGCACTTTTCGTGTCAAAATTAATTCCTCTTTTTCTCAACTATTTTCAATTGGCGCGGGCGTGCCCCAGGGGTCCTGTCTATCTCCTCTACTTTTTAACATATATCTCTCTGATATTCCCAACTTTACGTACTCAGAATTAGCCCTTTTTGCTGATGATACTGCATTCTTCATTAGTCATAAAAATTTAACAACTGCCAAAAATAGACTACAATCCGACCTCCTGCTTTACACAAATTGGACTTCTAAGTGGCAGATTAAAATTAACATGAATAAATGTCAAGCTAAAATCTTCACACTCTATAAACCAATCACCCCTGCAGAAATATTAATTCTTAATCAAGCTATACCCTGGATATCACCCAACACACCTATTAAATATCTTGGAATCCTCTTAGACACTGAACTTAAATGGAATGCCCATATTAAAAACATTATACATAAAACTAACACTAAAATTTATAAATTACACTCCCTCATTAATTATAAATCACCTATAAACATTCACTCAGCAAAATTAATATATACCACAATTAATCGTCCTACCCTTACTTATGCTTGCCCCATCTGGTCCAATGCTGCCAAAACGCATATTAATAAATTACAAATTCTCCAAAATAAATTCATCAGGAAAATATTTCACGCACCCTGGTATATTCCCAACTCTCAACTCCGTAATGAACTGAAAATTGACATTATCCACTCCCTAATTCGTTCACAAAGCCTTAAATTTTTCAACTCCTTAGATGACTCAGACCCGCACTTTCAATTTAGGTCAAACATATCATTTTCCTCCACGTATACTATCAAAATTTCCTAAAGATATATTTCATCCACCATAATTACTACATTTACAACATATTAGCCAAGGCGTACGCCGAGATGGTCCTTTGTTTTGTACTCCCAGTCATAAATGAACAGTTTGTCCCCCTCTTAGTCCCTCTCCTTTCTTCTTTCTCTTTCGTATTTTCTTCTTCATTTCAATCTGTTTCCCATCTCTCATTCTCCTCTCTCTTCCATTTCTGTGTTTTGATAATGTTCGGCACTAAGCCGCAATCCTAATTGAGGTTTACTGGATTTACTCAATCGCTTAAGGCGTATGCCGGGATGGGCCCTACCCTAATTTTGTTCTCCCAGACGTAAATGTACAGATTGTCCTACCTTTCTTAAAACGTCATTACTCTATATTAATGTAGATCAGTGGTTAGGCGGAAGAGCAGGCGCTATGGCTTGAGCCTCGCCATTAATAAAGACATTATTATTATTATTATTATTATTATTATTATTATTATTATTCGCTCTACAGCATTACTAAAGATGTTATCGGCTGAATATAAAATCTACTCCAGGTTGCAACGAGCTACCTAAGGAGCAGCAGATCTATAATAGGGAATGTCGGTGCCTCTACAATACTTTGCTCAAAATGTGAGCTGTTCCAAATAAAGCAATTCCTTGCACTTCCGAGTCCTTTGAATGACCTGGAAGTTTAGCCAAGTTCTTACACAAATTTTGCGGAACAAATCCCAGAGCTCCGATAACTATCCGGACGACCTGTGCTTTTACGCCCCACATTTGGCTTACCTCGATTTCCAAACTCTTGTATTTAAGACGTTTCTTTGCCTCCCTGGTTACGACATTTTAATCACAAGGCACTGCAACATCTACAAGAAGACCAATTTTTTCTCCAAATCCCGGATAACAATATTGGGTTTGTTTGTTGCTATCGTGCGACCCGTTTGAATTTGTTGGTCGTACAATATTATATAGCGTCCACCCGATTTCACCGGTTTTGGTGAGTACCACTTGGGGCATGTGTTTGAAACTTCGAGAGTGGTACAGATCTGCCAGTGGAGGTAACTACACAACCTGTCGTGTCTTTTCAAGTATTTGGTCATTGCTAGAATTGGACAAGCTGAGACGATATGATCAATGGTTTCTCCGTGTTCCTGGCAAATGCGGCATTTGTCATCTTGAGACATTTTGAGGACCGCTTTATCATAATGTGCTCTCAAGGCCTGATCTTGGGCAGCTATTACAAGTGCTTCCGATTCTGGCTTCATTCTTCCCATTTTAAGCCACATAAATGATTGATCTTTATTAATCTGTGCTCTGCCATTAGTTTAAAAAATTGTCCATGGAGTGGTTTGTCTCTCCACAATTTCTTTAATATTTTTTGTGTCTCAATTTCATGTTTAATAGCATCAGAAGTTCAGTGTCTGTGTTATTCGGCGTGTCTTACATAGTTTTCTTTGCAATGCTCCTTGCTACTCTAACAATGCTTCTGTTTCCCATTCTTCGGTCAGATTTCATGACCTGCCGCATTAGAGAATGATCTTGATGACTGACTACATACTCCCCCATTCCAACTATAGCATTGTGCCAGGAGGCCTCAGTTTGTCTGAGGCCTCTTCCTCCTTCCTTACGTGACACATTAAGTCTACGTACATCAGCTCGAGGGTGGGGGACTTAATGCATTGTTAGCGGTTTTTTGTTTTTTCGATCCATGTTTCGAATTTCTTGCTCAGCCCAGTCCACTAGTCCGGAACTGTACTCGACTACAGGCACCGTCAAACTACCAATTACAGATATTTTATTCCTGGAGTTCAGAGCAGATTGCAGGACAATTCTCACTCTTCTGTATTATTCCTAGCGAATTCTCTCTTTCATCGTGTCGTTTGAGATGGCCTCACGTTCTTCAATGCCCAGATATTTGTAAGTTTTACCTGGCCCAAGATCTTGTATCACAGCGTGCATATCAACTTCAGTGCTCTCTGACGTTCTCAGTTTGCCTCTTTTTAAATTGATTTTTGCACACTTGTCAAGACCAAACTTCTTGCAGATGTCATTGCTAAAGTCATTCACGACAGAAAGCATTTGGGAGAGAATTGCTTCATTCTTAGCAAACACTTTATGATCATCCATGTAAAACAAATTTGATACAGGTCTCTCATCGCCATGGAGCTTGTAACCAAAGTCAGCTTGCGACAACTGTCTAGATAGTGGGATCAAACTAATGCAAAACAGCAGATGGGATAGTGATTCTCCTGAAAAAAAACCCCTGTTAATCAGAATACTTCTGGTTTCTACTGCTTTATTTCCGCTGTAAATTAGTAACCTGTTACTCCATGACTTCATACTAGTTTTGCAAAACTCAATACGTCTAGGATGAAATCAATAGATCTCTAGGGTCTTCAAAATCCAAACGTGTGGTACACTATCAAAGGCCTTTTGGTAGTCAATCCAAGTCATGCTCAAATTACGCTTTCGTTTCTTCACATCATTCAACATGACTTTATTCAGTAGCAAGATTTCCTTACAGCCATAAGAACCTTTACGACATCCTTTTTGTTCATCTGGCATCAGATGATTCTTCTCTAGATGACTGTACATTTTGTCAGCTATGTCTGCAGTTATAACTTTCTACAGTAGCCTACTGGCAGACAAGTGATTGGCCTGTAGTTCTTCGCCAAAGAGCTGTCTCCCGCTTTGGGTTGCAAATACGTGATGGCGCGTGTGAGCCATTCCTTTGGGGTTTCTAAAATTTTATTAACAGCCTTTGCTAAATGAGAATGTATTGCTATTAATTTATTCAATTAATTAATTCAATAAATCTGGATCTTATCAATCCCGAGTGATTTCCAATTTGCCATGTTCTTTATTTCTTGGAAGAGGTCCTCTTTCGAGAATTCGTGAACATCTTCCACTGTTTCCACAAGGTCATTGGCAGCTTCAACTTGAGATTGAAGTCGATGCGTCATTGTGGTAGGATCTGCTCTCCTTCCAGATTCCTGCCCAGAATGCTTCGACGTCATCTTTTGAAGGAGTAACAGCATTTCCATTCTGTTTTTGATTAAGATTGCGATAGAATCTCTTCGCGTCTGTTTCAAACAACCGATTCTGCACACGGAAATCTATTCTACGTTTGTAACGTCTAATTCGTTGAGCCCATACTTGAATTTTCTCTTTTATCTTCTCAACTACAATTAGCCTGCTTGTGTCATTTTCAATTTGGTATTTTTGTTCAACATTGAATATATTTCGCTGAACTTTAGAGGTGTGCGTTGATTTAGAAGATGCCTCAGCTAAGAGTAATATTTCGCGCCGAGTGTCGGCTATCCGTTTCATCATTCTCTTCGTCCATGGGGGTAGAGGGCTATTTTTTCTGTTTTGTTGTCGGCCGTCGGTGTTCTTGGCTGGCCCCAGAATTATCTGAGATACTAGATATCCAGTTGCATATACGATGTGATTGATTTCAGTAATATCTAGAACTCAACCTAGGGTCTGTACCACCTCATTTAAGTCAGAATTCGCTCTCTCTATCACACTCTTAGCTTTGGCGTTTTCGTATATTCTCCTAAACGGTGCACGAGATTGAAGTGGAAATTGACGAACTCTTTTTGTCTCGCATCGGAGGAGATTGCGCATCATGTCCTTATCGTGTAATTCATTGCCAGATGAATTTTTGCCGCTGAGATGAACCTTCAACGGGATCATCGTTTTCAAGTTCTACATGTTCGTCATGTGGGTAGTTCGAGTGAAAAACGTACTCAGCTTTTCTCTGAATGTCAGCAAGTTGTTCTGCTGTGAATTTTCCACTGCTGAGTTTGTATCGTCGTTGACTGGCAAGCTTCTTTGAGTCTACGGTAGGTGTCCTATCTGGGTTCCGCTCTCTCCATACCTTGAAAACTTGGATTTCCGACCCCCCGTTTTTCGCTTTTGCATAGTAAAAGCACCACATCATCTCCTTCAATTCATAATAATAATAATACTAATAATAATAATAATAATTATTATTATTAATATTATTATTATTCCAGTTTCCACAAATTATTGGTCTTAAACAGCTACCACACAGATACACCGTCAAAGCATGGTAACATTTACAACATTCTAATTAATGTGACGGACGGACAGACGGACAGACGGACAGACGGACAGACGGACAGACGGACAGACGGACAGACGGACAGACAGACAGACGGACGTTTTGAAAAGAACAACTTTTTCGGTATCAGGAGACCCCAAAACGTGCATTGCCATTGAAATCTCGAAATCGATTTTCCGCAGCATTACATAAAGTGGTTCTACAGAATGGCACAGACTTTCCTGCATTAGATTTCTATTTCCTTTGGTCTCGGCTAGCTATTCATTCTTGCTACATACTCTTGCCAGCAGCTATTTATCGCAGCCCAATTTACATTTTTTCGACATTTTCTTAATTTTTTGGTTTCCTATTTGTAGAACGGAAATGTTAATTTTAGAATATTAACGAATAGTAAAACTTTGTCCTAATTGGCAATTTTCTTTGAATAATTGGGAGCCGTTTTTAAGAAAATGGCGTTTAAGCACTACTAAAAATGCAAAAGTTGAAGCTTTTTTTCACAGAAAAGTTTTCATTTTTCGAAAAACTTCATTTGAAGTCATTTCAAGCACTTTAACTTATAAATAAATAGTATTTAGAAATTGCTGGTAATGTGCATATTAAAGGTGTGAGAGATCTTTAAAAAAAATTACATTGTGTAATTTTTGCAAAAACAAAAAAATACCCCAAAATTAACTTTACATTATATTAAAAAGTCTAATTAGCACAATCCGTTCGAAAAGTTTGAAGAAAAAATCTGGAGCCACTTTTGAGAAAATGGGGTTTAAGTGGTTTCAAAAATGCGTAATTTTGAGCTAGTTTTCACAGAAAACGGTTTGTAAACAGAAAAGGTGTTATATGAAGTAAATTACTAGGAACATGATTTGCCCGACAATAAGAACTTTTGATTGAAAATTCGCTGATTTCTGCCGCATGTTTGCAATACTTTTTCTTTACCTCGTTAGTAGTAAAGTAAGTAAGTAGAAACGCATAATTGAGGTTTTAAGCTGTATCAGTGAAAAAACAAAAACTTTTTTTTAAATGCCTTTACTTCTGAAATTATGCCAAATGCCGTTTGAGGGAGATCCGTCGGTATTTCATGAACGGTAATCTCCATTAATTTTATGGAATAACGTTGCCCCAACTTTCAGAATTTTAGTAAATCCATTTTAATAAGTTAAAAAAGCAAGAGTTTTGATATAACGTGCAAGGCGATGCTACTTAACGTCGATTGATAAAAATCAAATGACGTTGTAGAAAAACTATGTTGCGTTCTTTTCTCAAAATAAGTTTTTTGCGTTACAACAGTATTCCGTAAAAGCAACGAAATATTGGATGACACTTAAGAGCGGAGAGCAGCAGAACGTGGCTTGGCGAGGATGTAAAAAAACTTACATTTTACACTGTAGGTAGAATTCATTCCATTGCCTGTCTAATAGGTGATTGTGGTAAAAAAAAATAAATGCCCTGGTGTCATCGGATTGCTTCAGCTAGTTTTATAAATTTTACTTGGACAAAGATGTCAAAAAGTAGATTAAAATGACTAGATTAGTATTTATTTTTGGAATTAATAGTAGAATGAATCGATGGAAACTACATTTCTTAAGCTCATCCGCATTTCTATTGCATTGTGAGAATGCCTGTTTTTTTGCTCGCAGGAATTGACAGTAGCGCTTTCTAGTGGCAATATCAGAAACTTACTTCATTGTTAAAATGAAATCATTCATATAGGTAGCAGCACATGTAGGTTCAGCATTGAAGTTCACAGTTTCTTCACAAGAGAGCGCGTTCATGTTCGTGACGTGTATATTTGTCTTCAGTGTTTTGTTTGCTCATGTTGTCAGCTTTCATCATACATTAATTAATTACAAAACTGGCGCGAACATTGGAGATAAAAAGGTACAAAGCAAAAATGATGTAAGGTAGTGAGGATTGTTATAACATTTAAATAAGTAATGAATAGTACAGTATGACAGATAGGATGACAAAGGAAAGGGAGGGGAAAAGTAGTAAAATGAACAAGGGAAAGGAGAAAAAGTATAAATAAAAGAAGGTACATCAGAGAGAGGTAATGTTTAAGGAGAAATTAGACGGAAGTGAAGGAAATGAAAAAATGGGATTAGAAGTTAATGAAGAAAAAAAGAAGATAATATATGTGTGCTAATTTGTTAATTACCCTTCTTCAATTATTAGCATAATATTTCGAAACTGTATTTGTGGACATTCATTCACATTCTGTAGATTCATTTTTCAGTATTTTTCAAACGACTTGTGTAGCCTTCCATAGGGTTGTCATCTCGGAATTCCGCCATTAGACGTTCAGTATTAAAAGTGTCTATATGTCTTAGAATATCGATGTTAATTATTAAAAGCCCAGGATTTATTTTACTTTTCATTTATATTAGTACGTTCATCTAACATTTTTATTAATTCTCGCTTGTAGCCTACTGAAAAGCCTCGACGAATTATACGCACTAAGACTTTAGCTGGAGAATTTTTCGCATTGGAACATTTTTTGCAACAATTTATATTAAGTTACACCTGCCAAAGACCAATAAGCATTTTTTTAAAAAAATATAATTATTCGTATTTTGGGTGTTATTATGACTCTAGAATGAATTTTTATTTTGCGTGTTGCACTGTATGATGTGTCCCAAAGTAGTGTTGTTTAATCAGTAATCCGTATTGGTTTTGTATTTAGACTCGGTAGACCGTCTATAGAGTCTAAATACATCTTTGGACGATGCATAAAATAAGAAACTGATTTTGCTGATTAATGCTAAACTCTTATATCCATTACCTTTATTCAAATTACTGAAGAAATGGAATGACCGTGTCACCAATAGGAGGGAAAATTAACACTTTTAAAACTGGGTCAGGTCTTGAAATGGATTCTGCAGCATCGCTTCGAATACATTTGGCGAAAAATTGGAGTCGAACTATTGAGTGTCGACCTTGGTTTATATTGAGGTGATCAATTAATTTTTCGCGATGTACCGAAACTAAGCATTTGAACACTATAATGAAATCGTTAAATGATCATGAAGTGAGAGAATAAGTGTGAAAGTAAATAAAATGAAAAAAAGTACCTTTAAGTACCATTAATTTTTTTGTGCAATTATATTCAGAGACGATTGGAGAGTAATATATACTACCCTGCTGTGAGAAATACTGGGTAAGTGTCACTGGGTAAGTGTCGAGTTGGTATGTGTTTGTGAATACATGTTAAATGTAATTTTTACTGGATATATTGATTTGCAAAAGCCAAAATTCATTTGAAATTTATAGATACATTGCAATTGCCACATTGGACTTTGTAGGCCAAGGCGTTGTTAGGATGCAAACAATGTCACTTTTGAATTCGAGATAATCACACTTGGCTCTTAAATATTGAATTCAATGTTGCACCATTTTGTGTAGTAACATTACATATGTCATGATATATGATTACATGCTGAAACAGTCGCACAGAGATGCTTAATAATCTTAGTTTATTTTATATTTTGAAATGCTTTGGAATGAATGTTTATTCATTGATAAATGTCTGTTACAAAGTTCTGAGAGTAGAAAACTGCCTAATTTTATCTTCAAATACTGTACTTGCCCCCTGGTTCATTCCTAACACCCAGATTCGCAGAGAATTAAAAGTGCCTTCATTAAGCGACCACATAACACAAATAGCCCAACATTTTTACCAAAACCTTCACACTTCCCCATGCTCCTTAATCTGCAGCCTAGGTCGCAATGCTGAATCTCCACGTATTAAATCCAGATATCCCAAAAACCTATGCAGACCACCGTAATCCTCCACAACTGTCAATTGATCGAACTGAAACAATCTTCAACCTCGCTTTATTTACTTTAGCACAAGTTATTCCGAGAAATGAAAACCACTGCTAATGGATGGCCATTCCCAAAAAGTCAATAACTATGTACTGCATAATTTAACCTCCTCGAAAGACAAGTATGTTGAACGAGAAGAAATAAATTTTAAAAAAACTGTACGGTACATGTGCTGTTAAGAACGAGGCGAAGTATTGGTTGTTTCCAACCACAAAGACCGATTGGCTAATGTCATTCGAATGATATCGAAACATCTAATGGTCTTCTCTTTAGAGGCAAAATTTTCGTAACGGCTACTTCATTTAATAAACTAATATAACCAATTTAATAATAATACAATAAAAACCAATTTCTTTCCGATCCGAATTTCATGTCTCTAAGATGGATGTATCTCGAATATTTCGTCAATGTTTAGCCTGATAAATATCGATAATTGTGATACTCTCTAACCTCCACCCTGCCCTGAATACAACGGCTGAATCTTTTGAAAAATAATTATTAAATTTTGTAGACGGTGTAATTTCGACTTAACTGAACAGTCAGTGCGTGAAGCCATATGTAAAGAAAGTTGTATTGTTTGTGTCTACGTTTTCTGGAAGTAGAATATAAAACTAATTTTCAATTATTTTAATAAAATTGTAAAGCAGTGCCTCTTGTTACTAAAGAAACGTTTATCACTTTCACGTGCACTTTCAAATCTATTTTTTTTCTGTTTGCGTTTACCACTTTCTCAGTATATCAAATATCTTTCCCTACGCAAACCTCTCGTAAGCGACCACCATTCCTCCGCGCTCCCTGTGGTCGGGAGGCGTGGAGCAGCTCGAAGCGTCACGCAGCGTTGTGGCCGGTGGGGAGGGGAAGGGAGGGGGCGGGGGGAGGGACCTGAGGGGTTCAGGGAGGGAGAGGTTTCACGGGAAAAATTCCGCGCCGCGCCGCGCCGCGCCGCGCCGGCCGGAGAGCGGGCGGACGCGTTCTCGCAGCGCCACCTGTCGACTCGGGGTGATGTCTTCATCTCCGCCAGTCGTAATAACAGCGTTCTTCGCCCGTCGTCCTTGAAGCCTCCTTCCCTCCCTCCAGGCTGCAGGCTGAGCACGGCGCTGCGCACGGTGGGATGCGGAGCCGAGCGGGCGGTGCGGGGGAGAGGCCGAAGAGAGAGAGAGAGAGAGAGAGAGAGATGGGAGGGAGGACCGGCGTGAGTAGCGCGGGGAAGGGCGGGGAATGAGTTGGCAGGGGCGGGAAGGACGGAGCGGTAACGGAGTGGAGTGAGATGGGTGCGGAGGGGAGAGCGAGACGAAGTGGGCGGAGGCGGTACGAAGCGAGGGAAGCGGGACGAAGCGGTGGCAGCGGGACGGAGAGGGCGGAGCGAAGCGGGGTGTGTTGGGGCCTGGCACGGCGGGGAGTGGCGGAGCGGGGCGGTGCGTGCCGGCATGGAAATAACGGCGTACGCCTCTTGTTTCCTCCGCTCTGGAGAGCGACGGTTCTTGCTCGTTCAATTGCTTCGCGCCCTCGGCGATTGTCCCCGAAGAGATTTCGTTTGCGTTTTCCTCCATGCTACACAAATTCATGGTTTCGTTTACGCTATGCTACGTCACTTGATTAGATGAGATTTTTGGTGTCGTTTCGGAATGACGAATTGAAACCCACAAATTATCGAACCTTTAGCATCAATCCTCACTATACTTAGTTTTAAAGTGTGCCTTCTGGCTTTTGATCAGCTGAGCGGGGTAATCCAATTCGAGCTTCTCTACGACTTACTTTTTGGTATTGAAGCTCCCGATTGGATAACCCCTCCCAGGTGATCATAAGTCAGAAGTCACTCTATTTAATTCTGAAAATACAGTGATTTTAGTCCACGTATGATTTAAAATACAGGACAAAGGATGTGCATATTAACGCTTAAAGACATTTAGGAATATTTCAAATGAAATGTATATTTTATTGAGACGTATTATATTTCACAGATTGGATCAAGTGAAAGGTAATCCGAGAATTTCATTTCTCTGTTAAGAAAGTGCATAGGTATTGATTGTTAACCTGATATACGAAATGTAAGTTCCATGTAAAGGATGAAAGTACATCTTTGGGTTCCAGAAATTTTGAAGTGTTTTCTTTTTCCTCTATTGAATTTTGAATGATTACAAATTTTTCAAATTTTCTTCCCTTGTCGCAAATTCTTTTGAAGTCGTCGTATATAAAGCGTCTTTGAAAAAACTTGTGAATCGAAAAATGGAAACAACTTGATGCACCCTTCAGAAAGTACTTTTTTTCTGAAGATACAATCAAGAGGCCAATATACTTTATAGATGTTGATCTGACAACAGTAATTCTATTTGAAATTCACGTTCATTTCTTAATTTCGATTGCAGCACCTGTATGAGAACGCAGGTTGTTTACCAATGTAACTCTCCGTGAGAAAACTGAAAAAAATCCAATCTAGAGAATACTCTTGTGTACATGAAGGTGTTACGATATTAGTATTACGAAATGGGCACAGATTTCAAATATGGTGACAGGTCACGCTGGATCACCCTCTAGAATAGAGGTTCCCAACGATATCGGTATTGATCCTCGATAACAAAACGATTCGATAGCCGAATATGCACCGACAACTGATCGATATAATCAAGATCCTAATTATTTCAAATCATATGAAGTAAGTTTAGTTTCTTACATAAAGGTTTCAAACATATAATGATACTTGTTTATATTTCTAAAAATTGAAAATTATAATAGTAAAAAGTAATAAAATCTAAACCTATTATATAACATTTTATTCAAAACCTTTGTTCATAATCAAGTTTATTTGTTATCAAGTTTTTTATGCGTAAATATTTGTTATTATTATTTTGTTCACTGTGTTTTCCAGAAAAATCTCAAGTGGGTCGAGGAAACAATTTTATAGAAAGGTTCGATGAAAGCAAAAGATTGGGAATCCTTTCTCTAGAATCGTTGGTTTGCTTCACTCCCAGCAAGTTTATTTCAAAAATGAAACCACATCGTTCGTTTAGAATTTTTTTTGACTCTATGAGATTTGCAACAGACATGGTTAAATTTCAGCTGTTATTCTTTGGTATATTTCTTCCCCTTGTACACCAGAACGTTAACACGTGATGCACAGAACTTTTCTCTTACACTCGTCTCTTTGATTTTTCTGTTCGAATAAGTGCATCTCGAAAGAGAAGTTTGATAGAACGAAAAATGTTTCAAGGACCTATGGACGATTTGGAAATGCCGAATGTCTGTGTATTTGGCATCGCTCAGATAAGATCCTTCAAGTGAATTGATTAATGTAACTGGCCCCTCAACTGCTGAGGTCATTAGTCCCGTTAGCGAAATCCATCACGGGAGGTGGCGGTGATCTTCCCCCGCTGGATGGCGAGATCCGGCGTCGACCTACGCGTCGCCTTGCAGAGTTTTCCCCAACCAGGTGTCTCCCACCAGCGAGGCATTGCCCTAGCCGGGAGAAACTCTACGCTCCTGATTGCTCTCCCGACATGTGTGTCGTAAGACGTGCAGTTTTCCCCAACCAGGTATCTCCCACCAGCGAGGCATTGCCGTAGCCGGGAGAAACTCTAGGCTCCTGATTGCTCTCCCGACATGTGTGTCGTAAGACGTGCAGTTTTCCCCAACCAGGTATCTCCCACCAGCGAGGCATTGCCGTAGCCGGGAGAAACTCTACGCTCCTGATTGCTCTCCCGACATGTGTGTCGTAAGACGTGCAGTTTTCCTCAACCAGGTATCTCCCACCAGCGAGGCATTGCCCTAGCCGGGAGAAACTCTACGCTCCTGATTGCTCTCCCGACATGTGTGTCGTAAGACGTGCAGTTTTTCTCAACCAGGTATCTCCCACCAGCGAGGCATTGCCCTAGCCGGGAGAAACTCTACGCTCCTGATTGCTCTCCCGACATGTGTGTCGTAAGACGTGCAGTTTTCCTCAACCAGGTATCTCCCACCAGCGAGTCATTGCCCTAGCCGGGAGAAACTCTACGCTCCTGATTGCTCTCCCGAAGTGTGTGTCGTAAGACTTGCAGTTTTCCCCAACCAGGTGTCTCCCACCAGCGAGGCATTGCCCTAGCCGGGAGAAACTCTACGCTCCTGATTGCTCTCCCGACATGTGTGTCGTAAGACGTGCAGTTTTCCTCAACCAGGTATCTCCCACCAGCGAGGCATTGCCCTAGCCGGGAGAAACTCTACGCTCCTGATTGCTCTCCCGAAGTGTGTGTCGTAAGACTTGCAGTTTTCCCCAACCAGGTGTCTCCCACCAGCGAGGCATTGCCCTAGCCGGGAGAAACTCTACGCTCCTGATTGCTCTCCCGACATGTATGTCGTAAGGAAAGATCGCGCGCAGTCCGTTGCCTCGTTTGTCGAGGTAGTGCTTCGGCATTCGCATTGTGTTGGTCGGAGAAACCATGGAAAAATACCGATCGGACCAGCCGGCCGCTAGAATCCTCCCCCAGAAAACGGCTGAATTCGACCTAACGACTGAATCCCACAAATATTAGTATTTCTTATTCATATTTTTCATCGCTCAGAAAACCGTGAGAATCTCTACCAGAAGAAAACATGATAATGGTTGTCAATTGTTCAAGAAATTGAGTATTTTATTGTAAAATTTTCAACTGATAAGGGAAACTGACTGAAGGAGTGTTGTGTCTAGTAAATTTTTACTTTCCCGTATACGTACTTATACACGGAGTCATATGCGTAGTATAGGGAATGTTATGTAATGCTGCGCGAAAAAATGGCCAATTTTCGGCGGAAAAAAATTAATTGCCGGGCCGTAAAAACGAAAATATGGATAAAACCAGTTGCTAAATTAAGAAAAAATCCCCTAACACGTGGTGTTGGCAGAAACCCCGTTTTCTAGGTCCTTGATACCGAAAAACCAATTGAAAGGAAAACGTCCGTCTGTCCGTCCGTCCGTCCGTCCGTCCGTCCGTCCGTCCGTCCGTCCGTCTGTCTGTGAACACTGCTAGCGCTTAAACCATACGTACGATTTCTTCCAAAATGGGTATTCCCCGGTCGACCTGATTCTAGTCGAAGCTTTGAGATTTTGCAAAAGATTCTTCAAAATTTGAGGGTACTTATGTGAAGCCCCCCGGGGATTTCCAAACTTTTCTCAAAAACGGCTCCAAATTTTGTCTTTAAATTTCTTGTATGAATAGAGTAAAATACATTAACATGGCATAGGTCCAATTTTCACGGATAACTCTGAATTTTCGAAAATTGTGAAAGTTTGAATTTTTTTCGGCGTCTTTCTCCAACTACAAAATTGAAGATAGAGATTTTTTCTTCAAATAAAATTTGTTCTGCATATTGAGTTCTTTAATAAAGGTAATGTAAATGTTTTTCAAAATTTTAGTAGTTTTCGTGCAACATTGCATGCAATATGTGCAATTTTAAAAAATTACAAAAACAAGATTTTCTCAAAAACGGCTCCAAAATTTTTTCTATAAACTTATGGTAGGGATAGTGGTAAATGTACTCTACCAGTTGACATAAAAGCCATTTTGCTCTATAGGTCTTTTTGTTCAAAAATTACAAAAATGTAAATTTTTTCACATGTTTCTCACGTCGATAATATTTACATTATCGGCGATTTTTTCACTTTATTATATTTACGAGTACACGTGCTTTAAATAATGTCACGTAAAGTTTCTCGAAAACACAACCATTTCCTGTGAAAAGTAGCTCAAAATTTTGCATTTTCAGAAACGCTCAAACGCCATTTTCTCATATACGGCTGCAAATGTTTTCTTCAAACTTTTGTAACGGATAGTGCTAATTACTCTCTTTAGTATAGCGTAGAGTTTATTTTGAGTTCTTTTTTTTGTTTTTTCAAAAATTACCTAATTATAATTTTTTTGAAAGATCTCTCACATCTTTAATATGTACATTACCAGCAATTTGTAAAGATTATTATATTTGTGAGTGTGTTTCAAATAACTTCAAATAAAGTATTTTGAAAACTCAAAAATTTTCTGTGAAAATGAGCTTCAAATTTCACATTTTTAGTAGCGCTAAAACGCCGTTTTCTCTTAAACGGCACATAATTTTTAAAAGAAAATTGCCCTCTATGACTAGGTTCTTGTGTTCTTTAATATTCTAAAATTAATGTTTCCGTTCTACCAATAGGAAACCGAAAAATTAAGAAAATGACAAAAATATGTACTTTTGGCGGTGATAGATGACAGCTGGCAAAGAAGAGTTTGTGGCAGTTCCAAATAGCTAGGGAAGACCCAAGGAAATAGAAAACTAATACGGGAAAGTCTGTGCCATTCTGTAGCACCACTAGTTGTTAGAATACCGCTAACAGGTAATCGTTTGTCTTGGCGATCTTATGAAAATCTAAGATCGATTTATACGGGTTATCCAAGATGTTGCTATAGTGATACGATAACATGAATGTTTCCATGTCGCTTTGGTACCGAAATCTAGTATCTAGGGGAAGAATTCACAGATTTTTACCAATAACTTTATTCCTGCTTCTAAAGTAAGAAGTTCTTGTGCATATATCCAAATCGTATGGTGGAAATCTGAATTTTTTTTATCACAACGAGAAATCCAAATGAACCTTTAGTACGAGTATGAACCTAACTGCCTAAAGTACTTAAAATGTAAAAATTTTTTTTAGGAATTCATTGATGTCTTAAATTGGCAATACGATAATAAAATATTCCGTAGCGTCAGACACAGGAGTTATCATTTAATGAGATGCTACTCCCTTTTAAAATTTAGCCATACAGTCTACTCCAGTTATAGTGAACTTGGATGTGATTATGAACTCTTTGGTTATACTAAACCTACATTACTGGTCCCGTTTCACTTACATTACAAATAAGCATAGGATAACTCGGTTATAGTGAACACTGAACCTTGGCCACAGTGATCGTAGGAAATACTCGGAAATTAATGATGTGACCACCAAAATCATAAAATTACCTGCCCTTGTGTAATATTATTAATACAAATATATATATATATATATATATATATATATATATATATATATATATATATACCTAATTTACCTACTGAGGAAACCTAAAATGCATTTTTTTAAACTAAAACCGGGTTATACTAATAACATAGCGAATCAAATATCGCAATGGTTTAAAGTTTTAACGAAATTTTTCAAACAATGCACTTAGAAACTGCCATGTTAGAGAAAACCTAAAAACGAAATATTCTCAGGTGCGTCTTGCGCGAAAACTGAGGCAGAGGTGAGGAGTGGGTGGGGATGGGGGGCAAAATGCGGGGCTCGGTTCCGCGTTCCCTTCTTCCAGCAGCTCAGCGCGGCTGTGGTCCGCGCGGACAGGCGGAACGGAGTAGCCGTGGCCTTTTCTTTCCCACCTCCAGGCCACACACAGTGGCCCGGAGACCTCGGTTCTTGTCCGATGACCTCCTCTCGCCTCTCGCGCGCCTCCGGGCTGGGAGGACGGCGCGGCGGCTCAGCTTCCGAGGTGTGTGGGCGCCGCCTGCAGCTCAACTGTTTTTCCTAATCGAAAAAAAAATGAGATTCGGTATTTCTGCCAAATATTCAGCTTCATATCACACACTAATCAATTGCTGTACAATTTCATGAAATGTATGAAAACATATTTCTGTGAACCGTAGTCGATTGTTAAGACACGCGTGATATGACTGTATCACTCGTGACGTCCAGAGGTAATCAACTTTACCTCATCCATAAAAATTTGTTTGTTTGACCAGGCTGTAGAAGGGTATAAATTAATTTATTGCCATAAAAATCACAAAATCATTTCCGTATGTGACTCTTGCGCAAGTACGAACTAGGGATAAATTTAAATCTATCATCTTTCCTTTCAAATAATAAAAGTACTCTACATTCAATAGTTATGTTTGTTTAATTAACTCGTCTATGTTCTTGAACATTTTATCTAATGTTCGTCGAATTTATTTCTAATTTCGTAACTATTCAGATTTGCCACTCCCGCATTATAACTAATCTTCGAATACAAAAAATCCGTTGATAGTTTCAAAAGCAAAGAAGGCGAGGAAAAACACAGCCCTTAGCGAAAAACGGCCTTGGTGTGAAACTGAGCATTCTGCCCTATCGCTTCTACCTCTCATCCCCCCCCCCCCACATAGGAGTATTTGAGATGAAAAAACTGCCATCTGCCAAGGAAAAAACGAAAATGACCCAATTCGGACCCTTTTCAGTCCGAATGACTGAAAAGGTGCATCTTAGAATATAAACCACTACAAAAATAAATGGGGGACGTGGGGAGATGATTTTATTGCAGCTTCTACTAGGCAGAGGTGTATAGTTAATTCTCACATAAAAGTTTAAGGCGACAAGGCACGACACATGGTCGGTAAAAGTTTAAGGCGACATACCTCAAGATTCAGTCAAGAAACGGACCCTAATTAGGGGATTTTAATATTGACTCTAACAACAAAAAAATACGGAGCAATCAAATAAAAAATGCTTTACTATAGAGCACAATCCTTCTACTTCCACGTCCAAGTACTTTTTTTCTGTAGTGCGCTACAGGAAGCCATATCAGCACAGAGAATTATATATTACAATTGAAGCACGGAAAAGAAAGACACCCGGTTCAGACAATGGCTGAGTTCGGACTGACCGTGTGGCTAGATGCTACCTGTGGGAGGGTCAGGGAGCTACAGTTTCATGGAAGGGTTATCATAGATTAAGACTCGTGCACTTTGAGTGGCATTAGATTAACTTCACGATTTTCACTTATGACCGGTTTTCCATCTGAAATACTCCTATGTGCCCCCCTCAGGCTTCGCTTGCTCCCGGTGCAACTCCCTCCATCCGCTCCGGCCGCTGCGGACGGCTCTTTGACCCCAAATCGTCTTTCTGATGAGCCCTGGGCTAAACCGTTCATCTTATTTTATCCAGAATTGACATTCCCCAATCGATCTGGCTGAAGTCACGGACCCTTGAATTTGAAACAAATATTTTAGCTTTGGATAGTACTTTACGTGAATGATTAGTTATTAGTATAAATGTGAAGCATCATTATGCAAAATTCGGGTAACGCCACGTAAGCCAGCTAATACGTAACTGTGACAAATTGAAGTCCGAGCAATGACGGATGTCTTAAGCTAGAAATTCTCAATTTAAAATTACATATTCATATATGGATTTTGAGCATAATGAAACATATGGGTTATATGTTTTATATTTAAATAAATGTAATTCTATTTCACAAATGTGAATATTCGCACAATTAGTGATACTGTGGCATTTGGAATTACTGCAAAACATATGATTTACAATATTGGCAATTTCCAATATTGTGGCACTTTTCTTGAAGCTACATTTAATGAAACCTTGTTTTCTGACAGAAGCTGGCGTTGATTCTTTTCTTACACTAATATGAGCTTTTGGGTCGTCATTAGATGTAACAAACTTATTTGTAATTGATTGAAATGGATTTCTGCTGAAATATTTCTCCAGCATGTCGAATGTCGTGTCAAGCGTGTGATTTTCTTCACTGACGATCATTTCTACGGCCATCATACAGGTGCTAATCGACCTCATTCAAACTCCGGGATTATTTGCTTTTATGTTGCCGACAAACACAAATACTAGCTTCACATAAATGCTGGCTACTTCGTAAATGTTTTACTTATAATTAATTTTCGGTATTTCCATCCATTTTTGCACTGGTTCTGGCAGTTTTTGTGGCAGTTTTCTTGAGTACTGGGAAAATGTTAATCAAAAACATGATGAATTATAATTGCCGTAATGCTTCATTGAGTAAATTGGCTCTAGTTAAAGCAAAGGACGTGTTTCATCATTTTCAGTTCCATGTTCAAGTATGTCATTCTTATCAGTATATTCTTTCCTTTTCTCGTGGTTCAGGTTTCTCACAATGAACGATGGTTCATGCTCAAATTTATCTTGAGTATCAATATTTCTCTTCATTCGATTACATACCGTGTCGAAATGGACTTCATTAATACGTTCTTTTAAATTGCATTGAACTAGTCTTCATGAGGTGTCGTGCTTTCTGAGTGGAGCTTGGCGCAAAAACAAAATACCGACAACGCGTTTTGGACACACCCACAACGCACAGTAGGTATTTCGTTATTTGAGTAAACGCCGAAAAAATGTTTAAATCCGTGATTCTCCGAATATGTTTACCCAACCTTTTTTTTAAAATTTCGAATAGTGACCGAATAGAAATACTCACAACGTTTCTGATATTTTGTTCCATTCCTACGGCGTTTTGGGTAAAAATTTCGGTCACTGGCCGATTTCGGTGTTTGAGTGTTACATATATATTCGTATTTATTGGGTAACCCAATATCAAATAATAAAGAAGAATTTGAAAACAGTTTTGAATTGAGGGTCATCTTGAAAACAAATTCATTTAGAAAGTGCGATGCATAAAATGTTAGTTTTTCTTTCTTGCAAATGTCTTCCGCTTTCTTGACTCAAATTACATAACTAATCTATTCTAATATATTCCAAAATTTTCTTTTAAAATTATATCACAAAGCAAACGCTTTAAAGGATAAATGGAAGATATTTTGTTTAGCTGAGAGAAAGTTCAGAAGGCATTGCTTTATATATTACAAATCGTGTTAAAGAAGAAATGTTCTGATGATGTCTCATTTAAATATTCGTCAGGGATTTGAATACACGAATAACTTGCAAGCTTTCAGATATAATAATAATAGTAATAATAACTATTCCATCAAATTAACATTAAAGTTATTGAATTCAAAACACTTCATCAAGGCGTAAAAAAGTGGTCATGTTACATGTGTAGTGTCAAACTTATCGGCGAAGAATGCATATAAATTTTTGTCAAAAGAGTCGTTCCTTTTCAATATCTCTTCTTATCTTGTCAATATCTGCCTTGTTATATTAAACTTGAAAATCACAATGAAGCATATATCTTCCTTCATTGTGCCAACTATCAAGTCAGTACGTTATTAAGATTCATTTTCGTTGCCTCCAAATCTAGTATAGATCCTGAGAGGTTGGTTGAGCTTATTTTTTATATTACATTTGAATAGTTCTTCTTGAACTCCAGATAAAACGCGGAAGAAATTTTCTGAATCCGTCACACGTTTCTCTGTGTTTAAGATAACCCCACTCCTTAGGCGATTAGCGAGCAACTGCTTGCCCAATCCCGAGTAACCGAAATGCTTAGCGTTCTTTTGATATGCAAAAATATCGACGCGCTGCGAGTAAGACAACCATCAAATGTTTTAGGAATGGATTGGCAAACAGTCACCCCTCAATCCTCAATCGGAATAGAACGAGCGGTCGCTCGCGAGTTCCGAATGTGAAGCTGCCTTAAGACGGCTACACATATTCGGCATTCGGCGAGTAGCGAGAGGCTACTCGCCCATTTCCGAGCGGCTGATGTGCTCGGCGAATGTGCGCTTCCTTCGATGTATCCAGAAGACAGGCAGGCGGTGGGGAGACGAGCACCGAATGTTCTTCGCTCGGCAAACGGCAAGCAGCCCATCCATACTACTCGGGATTCGGCGAGCAGTCGCTCGCTACTCGCCGAATAACTAATGCGTGGAGCCGCCTTTACATGTATATAAACACAACATGTATGTAAACGCGTTTACGCAATCGTCAGAGAAAAACCTCCCCGTAGGCTGTCCTCTTGTGTGCAGCGCACGCGGCCTACATCCCTTACTGAATTAACGATCGCGACGGCCAGGGGAAGCGACGCAGGGAAAGAAAACGTTTGACTCCCGAACGTTTTTGTGATTTACTACGGTTTAACAGCTTCTTTCATAGCGTGAGCGGAGCGCGAAGCAGGGCCGAACTTTCGGGTTTTCCCGCCGCTCGACTCGTCCGGTGCGACGAGCGGGAAGGCGGGCGAAATGGGCGGGCGGCGGTGTGGGCGGACAGAGGTCCCACGAGCGGGGCAAATGAAATCTACATATATTTAATGAAAACTTTATTTTACTTTTCTTCAGGAGGGGATCATGTACTGAAAGAGCAAAAATCCTCGTGCAAAACGTCTTTTTTTCTTTATCACGGGTTATCATAGCTCTGTGCGTGCTCGGAGTCTACAAGTTGACTAACCGCATACGCCAACATCACGCTTTTTCAGCGCTCTGCGGGGCACATTAATGAGACTTTGTAGTTTTTCAACTGATATACAAAACCTTTCTCTACCAAGATTGTACCTAGAATTTCCAGAAATCAAAACAATTTATTAATAAAAAACGGTAGTCGTCGCGTAAATCTTGTGGAATTTTAATAAGATCAAGGAGAGAAAGAAATTATCTTTCAAAATTTTTCGCTTTCTTCTTCTTCATTAGGAATAAGGTTTAAGGTTTCGACGACAAATTTTTTCGTTATTGGTGTCACCGTGAACCTGCGCGAGAAGACGGCATGAGCGGATGGAGCGAGCGGAGCGGACAACGCGAGCAGACGGAGTGAGTGGAAGGAGGGAGCGGATGACGAGAGCGGACGGGGCTTGAGGCTGATGTGAGTGGAGGGTGCGAACGGAGGACGAACGCATACGGCATAAGCGAGTGGCACGAGCAAATGGCGCGAACGGACGGCGCGAGCGGATATTGGGAGCGGATGGTGCAAGTGGACGGAATGAACGAATGGTGCGAGCGGACAAGCAGGATGGGACAACATAAGGGGACGGTGCGAGAGGACAGGGCAGTGGGACGAATGGAGCGGATGGCGCGAGCGGACGGTGCGGGCGGGCGGCGCGAGCGGATAGCGGGAGCGGATGGTGCGAGGGGACGGCGTGAGAGGACGGCGTGAGAGGACGGCGTGAGAGGAGGACGTGAGAGGACGGCGTGAGAGGACGGCGTGAGAGGAGGGCGTGAGAGGACGGCGTGAGAGGACGGCGTGAGAGGACTGCGTGAGAGGAGGGCGTGAGAGGACGGCGTGAGAGGAGGGCGTGAGAGGACGGCGTGAGAGGAGGGCGTGAGAGGACGGCGTGAGAGGAGGGCGTGAGAGGACGGCGTGAGAGGACGGCGTGAGAGGAGGGCGTGAGAGGACGGCGTGAGAGGACGGGCGTGAGAGGAGGGCGTGAGAGGACGGACGGCGTGAGAGGACGGCGTGAGAGGAGGGCGTGAGAGGAGGGCGTGAGAGGACGGCGTGAGAGGACGGCGTGAGAGGAGGGCGTGAGAGGGACGGCGTGAGAGGACGGCGTGAGAGGACGGCGTGAGAGGAGGGCGTGAGAGGACCGCGTGAGAGGACGGCGTGAGAGGAGGGCGTGAGAGGACGGCGTGAGAGGAGGGCGTGAGAGGAGGGCGTGAGAGGAGGGCGTGAGAGGAGGGCGTGAGAGGAGGGCGTGAGAGGAGGGCGTGAGAGGAGGGCGTGAGAGGACGGCGTGAGAGGACGGCTTGAGAGGACGGCGTGAGAGGACGGCGCGAGGGGACAGAGTTGTGGGTCGATTGGAGCGGATGGCGAGAGCGGACGGTGCGGGCAGGCGGCGCGAGCGGCGCGGGTGGCGTGGGTGGGCGGGCGGGCGAGCGGGCGGGCAAGCGATCGGCCGAGCGGGCAGGCGGATGGCAGCTGGAGTTCTGAGGGCCGGCGAAGCGAGGCGCGCGCAGTGAGTCTTCGATCATTTTAACGGGCTGTTTTTTCAATGGCGTCTCAATTATCGCGGGGCGGCGAACATCAAAACGCGGCCGACCGGCCGGCTCTCCTGCGGCGGGGGCGCCGCACAGCCGCCGCCGCCGCAGTCGCCGAGGATGCGTTGTTGCCCTGTCCCGCCCGCGGCCCCTCCACTCGCTCCGCCCCGCTCCCACCGCCTCGCTCTCCGCGACGTGGTGGATATTGCGATACAGTAGTGGTCCTGCGCGCACCTAGTGAAATTTATCCATTGTATCTGGGAAGTTGTGGACACCAACATTTGAATAATGCTTATTATATATCGATATATATGCAATATATCGAATCGAAATCAAATACTAAGTATCGATAGAGCGATATTGATTACTACATATTGTTTTTTTTAAAATAAGTATCGATCGATTTCGATACGTGATTCAACAAACCTGAAATGGTCAACATTTTACGTAACACTCTGACGTTTTTGATCGTAATATTCTAAATATTATGTTTAGACTTTTCGGTTAGCTTACATTATAAATAAGCCTCTTGTAAGTATGAGCAAGTCTTCTTTCATTCACGACAGCACTTCAGAGAAACTGTATGTGTATAAAAAGTGGGGAAGTGACCGCAATTAAGCCTTTAATATTTTTTTAAAAGCAGGAATTATGTAAAGCTGTAGTCGAATGTTTCGATACTGATAATGCAGCTTTGGTATTAACACCCCAGTATTTTCAACAGAAAGGTGACGATACCGATGTTGCTAATATGGAAAACCAAAATGTAAATAATAACAGTATTGAAATTACTCTCATCTTTCTGTTCATCATACCATCTCTTTTCGATCGTACACGCTTCCTTTCCTTTCTTGTACATCCCTCTCCGCATCCTCTCATTTCATGCTGTCTTTCTATCCGTTTCCATTCTCTTCTGCTCCGTCCCAGAACTCTCTTCCCCCGCCCCCATCGCAACTCTGGGTTGCGGTACACCGGGCCTCCGTCCCCGCCTCCTCCGCTACAGCGGGTCGCTTCTTTATCGCGACGAAACCCATGTGGACGCTAAGGAGATTCGGCGCAGATAGTCTCTTGGCGAACTCTGTCTGCGCGCTCTTACTGCCACGCATCCCCAGCGGCTTCCCCCAGCGCCCTCCGACATTCTCCGGCGCGATCCGACACCCTCTGGCATTCTCCAGCTCATTTCGGCACGCTCCTGCAAGGTCTGACACCCTCTGACACCCTCCTGTACCCTAAGGCATTCTCCTGCGACAACTGCACGCAACGGCAACTCCAGCACGCTCCAGCGTCCTCCAACACCATCCAGCACCCTCCGGTCCCATCCGGCACCCTCCGATCCCATCCAACAACCTCCGACACCCTCCCGCATTCTCCCTTGGCACTCTCCATCTTGTTCCGCCCGTATCGTGCTGGACGGTGCATCTTCCAACACCATCCAGCATTCTCCGGTCCCATCCGGCACCCTCCGATCCCATTCAGCAACCTCGGGCACCCTCCGATACTCTCCCGCATTCTCCCTTGGCACCCTCCCGTACGCTCCGCCATCCTCCGCGCCCCTCCGGAACCTGCCCGCACCTTCCGACACTCTCTGGTATGCTCCAGCATCTTCTGGCACCTTGTGGCACGCTCCAGCACCCCCTGACACCCTCCGGCACCCTCTGGCCTAATCCAGCACCATCCGGAACCCTCCGGCACGCTCCGGGTGCCACCGCCGCAACTTCTCGCAGAGCTCCGCAGAGACCGCGTGTGGAACGAGTGAGCCACCGGCGGTCGGAAGCGATGCGGGCCACGTGCGGCCGTCGTTAGGGCACAGAGTACCGAGCTGCCAATGACGCTTTGAGCAAAGTTGGCGGCTTGGCGTACTGCGCAATGTAAATAGTGCTCTGTGATAAGTGCATATGTTAGATATGACTGAATAATAATGCAAAGAATATTTCGGATGCGGGTTCCAGGTATTAATTCCAAAATCTAAATAACGATTTAAACAACTGCAAACTACCTACGTCGCCGTACCATATTTAGTTCGTGCTTTCATTGGAATACCTTTCGTGCAGTTGGGGGCAAAAACGAACTTGTAATTAATTAATATTTATTGATTCTTTTTGGTTAATTCATATCTTTTGTACTAACTAGTGTATTTCTTTATGTATCCTTCTAAAAGTCGGAAACTATGACTCTGCTAAATTTTTAGTACTCAATTTGTATTGGACATTTAGAATTTTGGAGAATTAACAGATGTACAGTAAAAGCTCTGGCCTACTTTTTCTAATAAAATACGCGATGAAACATGCTAAAAGTCCGTTCGATCTAACTTTACTCAGCACGTAAACAAATGCACGTGGTCGTCGCTTGTTCTCATTGGCTGACGGACACCACACTTCCCTTCCGGGCGTTGTGCGCTGTAGAATTTAGGTCATTTTCAAAACTGATTTATTTCAAGGTTTTCTACACAAAAAAGTCGAAATAATGCTCCTCTGTATCTTGAAGTAAAATCAAACACCGAGCATGACCTTAAATGCAATTCAGTTGCCAATGGACTTCTTTGAGATAACGTTTGTTCCCCAGACCGTCAGCGCCGCTCCTGCCGATTTTGACCAGTTGTAGTTTCGTTCTTGAATGAGAAGGTTCTAAATGAGTGTTCTATTTGTTTGGTTAGTGAAAGATGGTATTTGCATATTGCGTTTATTTTTGTTACCATGTCGAACACAATGAGTGAAGCAGTGTCCAGTACGTCCGGTTTGAAACATTCTCAGGGAAAAATCCCTCTGAAGTGGTGAGAAGAAGGTGGTTTTGTATGAGTGTGAATCAATAGCGACTAAAAGTCCGACAATGACTGTCCGGCAGGTGGAAGAAATGATGCTGAATTGACAGATATAGGTGTCAGAGGTGTTGGTAAACTGCGAAGTGAATTAAGAGTCACTGGAAAGGTGATTTCTTCACGAAAGAAGAGAAGAAAAGCAAAACCGGTGCAGGGCGAGTGCTATGATTTTGTTAAATCTGCCATTCGCTTTCATGTGCACAATTTGTTTTCGCAGGAACGAACTGCCAGCATTAAATAAAATTCTTGAAGTGGTTAATGATTCGGGACTACCAAATTTTAAAAGAACGTCATTAACTGTTATATTGCAATCTTTAGGTTACGTAAAAAATGAGGCAAAAATAACTATAACGGAGAGAGACGACATAATACTGTGGCGAACGTGTTATTAAGGGAAATAAAAAAATGTAGGGAAAGCAAACAAAATATTTGCTATCTTGATGAGACCTGGATTAATGAATGGCACACTACAAGCAAATAATGGCATGACACTTCCGTTAGAAGTAAAAGGGAAGCGTTTCTGGGAGCATTGAACACGGGACCAAAAGCATCCGTCCGGAAAGGCAAAACGTTAATAATAACACACATTGAAAGTGGTGAGGGATTTTGTCGAAGGTAGTTTTCTGCTTTTCGAATCGAAGAAATCTGAAGATTACCATGAACATATGGATCGTGATGTTTTTCAGCAGTGGTTTACCAGTGTTTCGCAGAAACTGAAACCAAATAGTATGATTGTGATGGATAATGCTCCGTACCACAGTGTAAGAGTTCAAAAAAAAGTCTTGGCGAAATCAAGAAATTATTGACTGGTTGTTATCGAAGGATGGAGACATAGATAATTCGTATTTAAAAGTTGAATTGTTAGAATTAACAAAAAAGTGCGTGAATGAATGTGATAAGCACGTGGTTGATGGAATGGCAAAGTCAGCTGGAAGTGTTGTCTTGTTGTCTTACGATTGCCTCCATGTTATTGAGTATTAAATCCCATTGAAATAACGTGGAATCAAGTAAACGGGTATATTACAAGAAACAACACAACACACAAATTACATGATGTTCCTACCCTGTTTGGTACGGCATTGTCTCACATTAGTGATAATAACTGGAAATCAGCCATTAGTCATACTGTTAAAGTTGAAGAGGGGTACGTGTCAGGCAGGCATTGCATAAGACACTTTAACAGAAGAAATAATTATTAATACGGGGATCAGTTCTTCCAGCTGCGATGAAGATTATTCAGACAGTGCTTTGGACGGGATTTCACCGCTAGTTTGCGAGCCACATCGTAAATGTAAGTACTGTGATATTTAAGCAAATTATCTACATGTTTTGGCTGGTATTTTGGGCATATTTAAGAAGTACTAGTGGAAATAATGTTATGACCTTTCAGACTGTCACAAGTGCCGGTCGTGACGCCTATGGCAAAGCCAATCACGAACTACATGCGGAGGGATACACTCAAAGTTTATTTACTTGTGGAGTAAAGTTACAGCGAACACAGTGCGGTTACACGGTTACGTGGTACGCAACGAAACACGCGATACGAAGTAAAACAGCCGATAGGCTAAAATAACTTATAAAATGCATAAATATTTACATGTTTCTTCATGAACAAATATTTTGTTTCTTCTTCTAAAGCGCACTTTTCAGCTCATTGCACACTGCGACCTAGCACGGTGCGGCGGGGAGCCATTGTGCACGTTCATCCGCCTGGGGTGCAAAGCGGCGCCGGAGGAGGTGATAGTGGTGACGAGAAAGGATGGGGATGAAGGGGAGGTTAAGAAGATATCTCTGTATTAGGGAGACGTCTAACAGAACTTTGTAAGAGGAATCAAGTATATTTATCATTTGGGTATATAAAATTTAAGATATTGATGGAAAATAGTAAACAAATGGATATTTTGTAATGTTCTGAAAAGTCTTGGAGAATGAAATAATATGTAAAAGGGCTAGATTTTTGTATTTAAAACCATTATAAAACATTAATTCCCTGTATTTTAATATTTTTATCGATGGGAATTGAAAGTATTGACATTTCTGGTTGATAATGCTTCGAAACTGAATGCCTTTTGCAATTGATATCCAATACGACCTCAAACGTCCCAGAGATGAGGTAAAAGTTTCATCGGCTTCCTTGGCAAGGTGAGGGGTAATTCTTGACTGCCGCAGTCCGTGGAGGTGGTTGTGCTGGGCGTGGACAAGAGGCGTGGCGGGGCGGGCGCCCATAAACCACACGCTCGTCGGCCTCTTAACGCGGTGGGAAGGCGTTGCCCCGTGGCTCCACCAGCCTCCAGCCTGCCCTCGGCCGTGGCGAGCTGGAGCGTTGCGGCCAGTCCGCTATACGAGTAGTATAGCCGAATAGAAAAACACTCACTGAGTCTGCGCTAGAATTTTTATTAACAGTTCTATTCCCTCAATTACCATTGGGTGTCGTCGGCGGACAACTTTCTCTCAACGTGATGTCACCTCGCATTCGGTGTCTGTGACATTTGATTCAATTCAAGCACGATATCGTCCCAGGCTTAGAGCGTCATTAGCGTGACCTCGGTTGACGGGTGCCTCTCCCCAAGGAGCCACATGCACTATCTTTTCGATTGACAGCCGTACCCCCTTTCTGACCAGCGGGTGCCACCGCTGGACAACTTTCCCTCCTGCTTTTAACGTAATGTCACCATGCAATCGATATCGGTGACAGTTTTTCCATACGTGACATATTAAAGCACGATTTCGTAACACACATAGAGGTTAAAAAGCGTGATTGTATAGCGACTCTAAATATCGTTCGGAGACCATGCTCAGCAACCCGGGTATGAGGGACGGTTTTGCTTCCCCATGAGAGGCAAGCCACGCCCTGAGCATCGTTTTCCACGCTGTTCATTTGTTTCATTTTCCATCTCCAGTTCAGAAATTTGTTTTCACGTGACTCTAATCATCTCATATTTCATCTCCATCTGCTTACTTCCTTTGCATTTTCTGGTGAAAGTGTCTCAAAAAAGACAATCTAGAGCTGTTGCCAAAGAAAATACATTCAAGAATTCATTACCAATAACTATTTAACAATTTGTAGAGATATTGTAAGTAATTAGATTAAATTTAGATGTTTGATAAATAGAGTAAATAAAAGAGGTCATTATCATCCTACAGTCACTCTAAAATCATGGCGCAGTCGTGGGAGGCATCTGGACTTTACTCTGTTATTTAAGAATTCAAAAATCCGGCTTTTCGAGAGTTCTTCAAAATTAAACTAGGTCGCACGGAATTCGCTGTGTTATTTTCTTGAACAAAACTTAGTATCTTGTAGTGATTGCGCAAACCTCGTAAATTCATTTCTGAAGTGGTGAAAAGATGAACAATAATTTCTGAAATGGTGAAAAGAGGTAAAGAAATCGTCTCCTTATATTATTTCAGGAGTATACACATGCCTTTTGCGGCTTTCACAGGCAACCAGTCTTTATAAATGAGGTCTGTGAAGAAAAAATTTCACTGAGACGTGACGAATTGCACTTTGACTTAAATAAATGTGAAGGATTTGTTGACGCATCTAAATATTCGTGTAAAATGCAATCCGCAACACTCGACAGCTTTGTCAAAGTGTGTACTGTTAAATAAAAACTAAAAAAGGCATTGTAGGGTCTTAAAACTTGAAATTTTGAGACGAATGGCCTCAAAGAAACGTTCCTTACATTGTAATCTACAAAATGAGATATTACTAGACATTCTATTAAATTTTTGCCGGTCCGGCGCTTATCAATACTACCAATACCACCTATTTCACAGGCCTTGGAACAGGAGGCTGTGAACTAAGTCAAACTAAAATGGAAAGAGAGAAAGAGAGAGAGAGAGAGAGAGAGAGAGAGAGAGAGAGAGAGAGAGAAGTCTTACATATTTTGAAGTTCTTCGTCAAAAAGAAGACAGAAACAATATTGCAAAGAATGGACGATTAAGTACAGTGAAGAGTGAAGACTATCTTGTTAGGTTTGGTAATAAAAACAATATAATATAGACGCTTTCTGTTCGGTGAACAATAGTATCCCGGCGCATCGAATGGAATAGAATCGAATCATGTCAAGGCAAGCGATATCCCGCTCTCGTATAATAATGGAGGAGGCCAAGACGTACGTGCCCGGTAAACTCGAGATCAACCTTTTGTTTTCTATTTCCCTTCACACAATGTTTTGAGGAAATCGTGATATGTTATGTCTCCACAGCTACGAACAGTTAAAAATGTTCTCGGTGAATCAGATCAGTCCACATCAAGAGCAAGTATAAGAGAATAGTTTGAAATATGCTAAAAAAATGCAAAACATTGCAGGAATCGGATTGCATAGATTCATTAATGTTAGATGGAATTTTGTATTAAATATTTCTTAGATCACGAAGGGGAAATTATAGTTGGTAAAGCATACATTAGTCCTAATGCTGCTGCATCACCTCACGTTTTATTGTTTACATTACATAAATTTCTCTCTAATATTATTTCAGTAGTATAAATGAATTTTGTATCTCTCACACGCAACCAATCTTTATAAATGAGGTCTTTAGAGAAGTAGAATTTCATGGAGCCATAGAACATTGCACTTTTACCTTAAAAATATGAGGGATTTGTTTAAAAGAAAGGTTTTTAACTATTCATTTCAAATCCAATCCGCAACACTGGTAGAATTTTTAAAATCTATTTACTTTAATAACTCTTAAACGAAGCGTTCTAGGGACTTAAAATCTTGAATTTTGAGGCTAAAGACTCTACAGAAACGTTTTTTGCTCCGTAATCTATAGGATGAGAGTTTCTTGGACATTCTATTACATTTTGCTGGTCCGGTGCTTCTCGATACATCCCCACTTATTTGGAGACGTGCAGAATCTGCAAGTAAATGTGAAATTAAATTAATTTTTTGATATTCTAGGCATATAGATATATAGAATTGCACGGGTTTACCTCTCAGCTCGGTAATAAAGTTAAATATTCCAAAGAGGAGGGTAGTACTTGCCCGATGCTGTATTTTCGCATGGCCAACTTTACGTAGTTTTCTTAACAGTAGAAATCTTTTCTATTAGTTTTGTGAGTATCAAAGAAAGCGAGAAGCTAACTGTCAAGGAAGATGGTATAATTACATCAAATATTGTTTTTAAGGAAGTGCTGTGAAAGGTTCCAACATTTGACTATATTTTGACTATAGTACTGAATAATTCTTTATTCAAAATTTGTTTTCAAACGTGGTAGTATACAGTGAAAGGATAGAGAAGAGGGTGGGTTTTTAATACGCGAGAATTCTCGCACGGGTATTCCAGTTTAATGTTATTTATCGCAGGTGCTAATCGATTATTATTTATTATATTATTAATAAAGTAAATTTTCAAACATAAACTGGTAAAGTGTTATTGAGTATTAGAGCGTAGCATCTGTTGTAGGTATTTCATACACTTTCGGTGTCTAATTAAATTTACATTTACTTTTTCTGCAATTAATAATTTTTTAATATTTTTTCGTAGACCTTGAAATAAACATGTTACTTTACCTGTGTCTTCTAGAGAAAATAGAGAAGTCTGTACTCCGTTTGTTTCTTTTATAACCGGATTCGCAAATGTACAGTGAAAGCCGATAACCTATGTAAGAAGATTGCTCATTAGGTGTTCTCTTGTCTGTGCGTCTCCGAGTCTTTGATCTCTGAGATCAAAGATCATAGAAATCAAACTATTGTTCCGTCATAAAGGCTTATTCATGGACAAATATCGGAATCACTCTATGATGACTCATTGGACTTAGAAGCATGACGAGCCCATAGGCGGTAGGTAGATGTTACTGACCATAGCAATTGTAAGAAAATAACAAAAAATTATTTTATTGTTCTTCGAGATGATAGATTCATATAAAAATAAAACGACAGAAGATCATGCATTTGCTTGAGGTGCTCATTCAAGGTTTATCAGAGAAAAAATATACCTAGTTTATGTATGGATGTTTGTATGCATTGATATTGTAATGATTTGTATCCTTACAAAAGGAAAATTATCGCAGATGAAGGTTACTATAGAAGGCGAACGTTTAGTGCGATAGCGGGTTCGACAAATGACTGCAGAATGGCGTGCGGACATTTTGTGTATCATGGTGCCGGGATAAATAAACGCAATTTGAAGATCATGCATAGCTTGCAGGAAAATTGAGAACAATTTTGTGTATGGGCGCACATAATTTATAAAGCGGGAAATGTGTGTTCTTTAATTAAACGGAGTGAATGTGTTCCGGAAGTTGTCAAAAAGACAGTTGACGGATAATCTCTGGTGCAAGTGAATTCAAAATTTCGAACTTCAGGACTGAGCAATGTAAAATTTTTTGAGATGAACCTGAGTTGTAGAAGCGTGCGGACCGCGAGTTCTCTCATGCAGTGAGAGATGATTTCTAGTCTTGGAAGTGAGCGGGTCGCGAGTTCAGTTACGCAGAGATGTACTTGAGTTGTGGAAGCGAGCAGACCGCGAGTTCTTTTATGTAGTGATAGATAGATTTGAGTCGTGGATGTGAACACTTCGCGAGTTCTTTTATGCCGTGTCAGATGTCAGATGAATTTTAGTCTTGAAAGCGAGTTTAGTTATGCAGAGATGAACTTGAGTTGTAGAAGCGAGCGGACCGAGTTCTTTTTATGCACTGATAGATAATATTTATTCGTGGTTAATTACATGGTGGTCGGCGCAACCCTTCTTTTCGGAGTTGTCCTGGAGGTCACGGACCATTGGCGCAGCTGCAACGCGACCCAAGAGAAGTGAACTGCATACGCATGTAATAAATGCGACGGAAGTTTTCTCATATTCAGGGCCAAGCATGTCACTAATTATTAAGATACGCTTAATTACAAAATGGCCACAAAGGGAGAATGCGCATATCTCTGTATAGCATGAATGTGTTCTTAATATTGTGTGAATGAATGTTTGTTCTTTGGTTAAATTTGTAGATGTTATTGCTATGTGTTTTTATATTTTGTTGGAAGAATGTGCAAATATCCTGAAGGTAACGAAATAAAGGGCAACAGACAGGAGGGTCTTTGTTATTTTTGTTTTTCAAAATGAAATTTGAGTTGCCATTGTAGCTTTGAAAACACCAGGTACTCTTGCATGTGATAGCAGGTCTCAATCCAGTATTGGATACTTGCACTAACCTACGACCTATAATTTTTTTGTAATCGGCCGCATCCAATGTTAAAAGAATAAGATTAGTAGTAATTAATAAATAGATAAGAAATAGGCGAGTAGGGATGCGTGCGCGCGCGTAAGAAGTGAAGTAAGAATAGGCGGGCTGAACCGATACAGTGGCGCGCGAACGTGGGTCGGGAACAAGGCGGGAACCGATACAATACACACATTTTATTATCGGAGGAGGATATTCATTTTCTGTCAGTTTAATGTAGTTATAATTCGATATTTCGTTTAAGATGAACACTTTTTAACCAAGAAATCTGAACTACATATGAAGACCCTCAACTCTAGAGATTTATCATCCAGTAACTCTTGATCCATTGAGCAAAAAGCTGAATCGGATTCTTGTTTGCTGCTGGACTGAAAATGTACTTTTTTCTAGATGAATACGTTTTCTTGAGCCTTCTTTTACTAGATGCAGAACGAATGTGATGGCGAGAGGTTAGTTATGTAATTAGGATTTACTTCAGGAAATCATTACAAATAAAATATGTAGATCGTTTGTTAGTGCGAATAGTTTTCTGTTACACGAGAGAACATAATGTCTACTATTCAAATTTTGCCAACCATGCCCGTTGGAACCTTTCTTCTTGATTCAGATATGTATAGTGAAAGAGAGAGATAAGGATTCTGGAGCTCAAGAAACTAAGAACAGATTACACATCTCCTTCATTCGTCATATTGGTTTTACCGTTTTGTAACAACTACGACACATGCAATTAAATTTTATGGCTGAAATAATTCTGGTTCTGATGAAGGCAAACATTTTCGGAAGATTTAACTTTGCCGGACACTTACTCAGTTCCTTTAGATGCACGAGGACATACTGACCAATGAACATTTTGCTCTTCGAAAATCTCTGCACCTCCCCGAGAGTCGACCCACCTCTCTGGGAATTGAACACCTCGTCAAAATGCAATATTTTTGTTTTATTCAAAAGGTTAAAGACTATTCTTAATGGTCAATGATATGCTGCTGCAGTACCTCTTTATCGCCCACGAGTTATTAAAAATGTTTTTATCTATTCTCCAATGCGCGCCCATGCCATTGTAAGACATTTTATTAGCTGCTACTACAAGTTCAAATAGTTTATAATTAGACCCAAAGAATGCGATGCCGTTGGGTGTTTGCGGGAATAACAGATCTAAATACTATCTGTTGTTTACTTGCTTTGTAAATTGTAAACTTCAACAGTCTGTTGCAATTTATTTGTGAAAGGGAGGCCTGATGTTGTGTTTTCAAAGTTTCTAATTTAAATTAGTTGTTGATAATAGGCCGGAAACCGAGGCAGTGCTCAATTATACTGTGGAAAAATGATGTAAACTTCGCAGAATATTTCAAATTATTTTGAATTCTAAGAAAACATATATCAGCAACTGGAAAAATTGATATGAAGTTTACAATTACCAACTATGTGGAATGCACGCCAGTCAGTTTGGATGCTCCAAACAGACGGACAGTTGGCAAGTTGATGTGTTTTCATTAACTTTCGAAAGTATTCATTCTGTGTACTTACGGAGTCCCTGAGAAGTAGGAATCACTGTACGTGTCCACATATTTTAAGCAATAAAATTATTTGTTTATTGCCAATCGAGGCACAAATAGAGTTTTAGTTTTCCTTTTAAATGTCCCAGAGTCTGTAGCTGTGTGACGAATAAAAGCTCAGGCAGATGGATCTTGTTAGTTACATGTTCGCGACATGTCGCTCTTACCCCCAAGCATGTATATTTACCTAGGCCCAGGTATAGGGGACTCCGTTAGCTGGCCGGCAAGGTCGAACTATCGACCCAAAATACCAAATACATACTTATTGGTTGAAGAATCTCTTATTTCTCACGAGTCGAACCCGCTGAATCAACTCAGAGACAACATTAACGCTGTCTCTGCAGCGACTCTGGTCGGAAAACCTAAGGTTTGTGTTCCGACGGTGGATTTTCGATTCCAGGTAAATAGCTCGAGTCTGGAGAAGAATTGTAGGTTGCTGGTTGCTCTGATCGTCCGTGGTTTCCCCGATTAACACCTGGCGGGTGCCGCAGCAGTACTCTAATGAATCGGCCACGGATCACACGAGATCTTTTCTTTCACTTCCTTGATCTATCCCCTCCCCTTGAACACACACACACACACACACACACACACACACACACACACACACACACACTTAAATGCACTCCGCTACTACACATGTCGGGAGAGCAGAGCTTGTCTTAGCGAGGGCGGTCTCCTGCAGGGGGTCCCCTTTGGGGAGGGGATTTCCCCGTAAGACTTGTTTTCGGCGCCGGATCTCACCAGCTAGCGGGGGAGGAACAAGGAACACACTACCACATTCCGGGACAAAACATTCTATACACTGATGGGCCCAATGAAATGACCATTGCAGTTGACGTGCACGCAGAGGCGTATCTACGGTATGGCAGACATGGCACGTGCCATGGGCACCACTCACAAAGGGCGCTATTTAGAGTAACCCGATAAAACAAAAAAACAAACAACCCTAATTTGAAGTATCCTGACAGGGGCTCAAATGTTATGCTTGCCATGGGCGCCTGAATACCTAGATACGCCTCTTCGTGCACGGAAATGTCAAACAAACAAGCAATGATGCAATCCCTTATTGCTCGAGAGGTCCCTTATCCCTCGTGTCGGCCGGGCCTCCGCCTCCGCGCGCGGTGCCGTAGGTCTGCGGGGCGGACGGCCGCGCGGCAACGCCGCTCCTCGCTCCGGGGCCCGCGCCGCATAACTCCGTGCAGAACGAGGCGCGACCCGCGCGCGCAGCCCTGTGATCTGCGCCGCTGCCGCCGCCTCATTTGCGGAAACCGAACGCCTTCCCTCCGCCACGCACCGCTCGCCCGCCCGCCCCGCCCGCCCCGCCCGCCCACCCGCTCGCCCCGCCCGCCCACCCGCTCGCCCCGCCCGCCCACCCGCTCGCCCGCCCACCCGCTCGCCCGCCCACCCGCTCGCCCGCCCACCCGCTCGCCCGCCCCGCTCGCCCGCTCTCCCGCCCCGCTCGCCCGCTCTCCCGCCTGCCTCGCTCGCTCTCCCACCCGCCTCGCCCGCCCTTCCGGCGGCCTCGCCCGCCCTCCTCGCCTGCAAACCCTCCCGCAAACCCTCCTCGCCCGCCCATCCATTAAACATCGGCGGAGGGAAGGCAGAGAGTGGAGAGCGTTGCAGAGAGGGTGACAGTGAGCTGCAGGAGAGAGAGAGCAAGGGAGAGGGAGAGGAAAGACAAATGTGGAGAGGGGACGAAAAGAACGAGTGAGAGAGAGAGAGAGGGAGAGACGGAGGTATAGAGAAATGGAGAGAGAGAGTAGAGAGATGGTGTGGGAAGAAGACGGAGGAATGAAATGTAAGGATGACACCCGTCACTTCGTTTCAGAGCAGAAGTATTGTGGATTGCATGTAGAAGGCTGACGCTGAAAAAGTGCGCCATTATTTTGAGCAGGGTTTTAACATATTCAAATTTTGCAAAATTTGACTTATTTTAGAATATATATATATATATATATATGTATATATATGTATATATATGTATATATATATGTGTATATATATGTATATATATATATGTATATATATATGTATATATATATATATGTATATATATATGTATATATATATGTATATATATATATATATGTATATATATATAGACACACACACGCACACGCCTTGAATCTGTACTTTAACACACTGTGATTTGACGATAAGGTCGAAATGTTGATCTTCACAATTGAAATTGAAAATCTACGAAAAATGAATTGGAAGAAAAAACTTAGGAATACACACAAATAGAGATCTTTGTCATATTGGAACGTAAATGTTAATTATTTGAGAACTGGCCACTTTCTTAAACATTTCTTTAACATCCACATCGACAAAGATGTCGAGGGGAAACTTTTGGAAAACCCTGCTCATGTCGTATTCTCTCATTTCTCCCTCTGAAGGTATTTGGCTCTCCAGCTGCTCCCTTTCTTCATTTCCCAGTTAGCTCCCACGAGCCCTCTGCGGACACTGGGGCTTTCCTACTGAATCATCAAGAACAGAAGAAATTATAATTCCATTACAATGTTTTTCTTTAAAAAATATAATTGGTCCTGTCTTTCTTGGTATCAATATTTGCTGAGATTTGTAAGAAACAAAGGTTCTAAGTAATTTTCTCCGAAAGAAATGAGAGATTATTAAACTGCCTTAAACTGCCTTGTATTTTATCATGAAGTACGTCAGAAAAGTTATTACATTTCCTAGTCGAAAACACTTAAGTTGAATTGTTGCCCTAATTATATAAAATAACTGTTTTATTACCAGCTGAAGAGAATTGTCGTTTTTTAAATTCTTCATTAAAACGAATTGAATTATTTGTCTAAATAAATCTGAGATGTTAGGTTTGGTTCAATTTCTTATCAATCTTCAGTTCTAGGGTTAATAATTGGCAATTTCTCTAGGCATGCGTTATGATTAATCGCACCGAATTGAAACCACAAGTTGCAAACCACAAACAATGATGTCATCAAATATTTGAAAAGTCAACCAGTTGGAAGAGGAATTGGACAATTATTGCAATTGGTCATTCATAAGGCTTCCACGCGTGAGGCTTACGCGTTTCACGCGCGTAAATGCAGCTCGCCAGGGGGAGACCTACGCCGTCCATTGCGCTGCATTACGCTTGAAACATTAAAGCGTTTGGAAATTAGAAGTATATTTGTGACCGACCTCGCGGAAATGTTTGTCTTTGATTTTGCTGCCGTAAAATTTAATTATATATTCGTATTCGTGTTCGTTTCTCGGCATAATCTAATAAATAATCTTGTATTATAATTTGAGATAATTTCTCAACTGCAATCTTTCTTCAAATTACAAAATAGTATTGATATCACACCAGGTTGTAGAGACAGCATGTGTAGGCAAGCAGAAGAGTATAACATTGTGGATTCCCACCAGCACAACACTCAAGGACCACAAGATGCGTGTAGTTTTCGATTCAGAGGAATTTTAAATGTGGCGAGGGGAAGTGTTCGATTATACTCTATTTGAAGCATTTATTCTTTATTCCTATATTTATTATAAATTTAGGAACATTATTTTCTCCTTCCAATTCATTACAATTTTTTAGGACAACGACAGGCTTTTCCAGAGTCTTCGTGATTTTCAATATCTCTTTTCTCTTTCTTTCTGCTTCTGTTAAAAGAAACTTGATATTGGTGTCGGTCCTCTTGTGACTTTCCAGAAGCCTCCTGTATGTTGCCAGTTTGATTTCTTTCTTTCCTATTGTCTTCCAATAATATTTCAGTTTCTTCCCTCAAGGCATGTTGCAATCCATATCTTTCGGTCAGCATTCCATCAACTTTTCTCGAACTGCCTCACAAATATTAACAGGTGTGTGGCATTGTTTTGAATGTGGCGTTTGTTTGAATATTTTTCAAACGAAGATTATATAGAAGTTGATGCTAAAATGGAATATATAGAAATGCATTATGTATTGAACGCGCCTTAATTCTCCACCAATCAGTTATTTTCCTCATTGAATTGTTTTTCACCGTACGAATACGCACGAATAATGCCTCTATTTTAGTAATGTGTGTAATTACTGGTTCTGAGATGTCCAAACGAAAATTCGTTCATCACATGAACGAATGCTATCACACCAGCACGGCATGCCAAGAGGCAGGAAAGTCAGAGTATAGATAACGATATCGTCAATATCGAAACGAAATTAACCTATTCATCAAGAATCGGGATCATCACAATGCCCGGAGGGACCCTGCAACGGTCCCTCCAGTAGCCCGCTGCGCCCCATCCCGTCTCGCCCCCCCCCGCGCCGCCACGCCCCGCGCCGCGCCGCTCCGACGTTCCCGTCTTCCCGCGGGTGCGTGTGCAAGTGCACTTCAGGGGCCAAACCTGTTCCGGAGAGCTTAATTTCCTGCAACCGGTCCATTGTGAAGAATTGGTTTTAGTACGGCCCATTAAACGCGCTGTATTTTTTTCTATTTTCTTCTTCTTCGTCTTCTTCTGCTTCTCCCGTCCCGCCCCTCCTCTCCCTCTTCGAAGCCGACGTGAGGCTCGGGGAAATGTGCGGCTAATTCCGAAAGCGGGTTCCTTGATTAAGACATACCCGATCCAACGAGTGGGCCCCGCGGGTGTGGCAGGTATAGGGAGCCACTTGCGGGGAGGGGAAGACCGGCGACTCAGAGGCGGGCGTGCAAACCTCCAGCGTACGCTTCTATTGTAGTTGTCGTTACTGCTATTATTATTTTCATTATTATTATTATTATTATTATTATTAATATTAATATTATTATTATTATTATTATTATTAGTGAATATCGGACAACTTGGGCCACGCTGCACGTTGTTCTCAGAGGCCCAGTCATATTTATCCCGGATATATTAACGTGTTTTTACTGACTATGAGGAACAGCCTTTTCGGCTGTGTCCATTGTTCAAAGAATGTGGTTAACCTTGTATTATAAACTATGAAGTGATAGGATGACGATGAGGGGGTGCCTACGCAGGGCTCAAACCTGCAGCCACATAGCGCAGGCGACGGCTGCGGCAACCGCCTGTGACACGGGGCCGGTTATAATAATAATAATAATAATTATTATTATTATTATTATTATTATTATTATTATTATTATTATTATTATTCGATTTTCACAATTTATTGGTCTTAAACATCTACCACACAGATACAGCATCAGAGCATGGCATCAGAAGTTCAGTATCTGTGTTATTCGGCGTGTCTTGCATATTTTTATTTGCAAAGTTCCTTGCTACACTAACAATGCCGCTGTTTTCCATTCTTCAGTCAGATTTCATGACCTGGTTCATTAGAGGGTCATCTTGATGGCTAACTACATACTTTCCCATTCCAACTATTGCATTGTGCCAGGAGGCTTCAATTTGTCTGACGCCTCTTCCTCCTTCCTTACGTGACACATATTCTATATACATCAGCTCGAGGGTGGGCGACATGATCATTGTTAGCAGTTTTCTGGTTTTCTCATTATTCGAATGTTTTGCTCAGTCCAGTTCACTAGTCCGGAACTGTACTCGACTACAGGAACCGCAAAACTACCAATTGCTGATATTTTATTCCTGGAGTTCAGAGCAGACTGCAGGACAATTCTCACTCTTCTGTATTATTCCTTGCGAATTCTCTCTTTCATTGTGTCGTTCGAGAAGGCCTCAAGTTCTTCAATGCCAGATATTTGTAAGTTTTACCTGGCTCAAGATCTTGAATCACAGTGTGCATATCAACTTCAGTGCTCTCTGACGTTCTCAGTTTGCCTCTTTTTAAATTGATTTTTGCACACTTTTCAGGACGAAACTTCATGCAGATGTCATTGCTAAAGTCATTCACGACAGACAGCATTTGGGAGAGAATCGCTTCATTCTTAGCAAACACTTTAAGATCATCCATGTAAAACAAATTTGATACAGGTCTCTCATCGCCATGGAGCTTGTAACCAAAGTCAGCTTGCGACAACTGTCTAGATAGTGGGATCAAACTAAAGCAAAACAGCAGAGGGGATAGTGATTCTCCTGAAAAAAAAACTGTTAATCAGAATACTTCTGGTTTCTACTGCTTTATTTCGACTGTAAATTAGTAACCTGTTACTCCATGACTTCATACTAGTTTTGCAAAACTCAATACGTCTAGGATGAAATCGATAGATCTCTAGGGTCTTCAAAATCCAAACGTGTGGTACACTATCAAAGGCCTTTTGGTAGTCAATCCAAGCCATGCTCAAATTACGCTTACGTTTCTTTACATCATTCAAGATGACTTTATTCAGTAGCAAGATTTCCTTACAGCCATAAGAACCTTTACGACATCCTTTTTGTTCAGTTGGCATCAGATGATTCTTCTCTAGATGACTATACATTTTGTCAGCTATGGCTGCAGTTATAACTTTCTACAGTAGCCTACTGACAGACAAGTGATTGGCCTGTAGTTCTTCGCCAAAGAGCTGTCTCCCGCTTTGGGTTGCAAATACGTGATGGCGCGTGTGAGCCATTCCGGGAGTTCCTTTGGTTTTCTAAAATTTTATTAACAGCCTTTGCTAAATGAGAATGTATTGCTATTAATTTCTTAATTCAATAAATCTGGATCTTATCAATCCCGAGTGATTTCCAATTTGCCATGCTCTTTATTTCTTGGAAGAGGTCCTCTTCCGAGAATTCGTGAACATCTTCCACTGTTTCCACAAGTTCATTCGCAGCTTCAACTTGAGATTGAAGCCAAGATGCGTCTTTGTGGTAGGATCTGCTCTCCTTCCAGATTCCTGCCCACAATGCTTCGACGTCATCTTTTGAAGGAGTGACAGCATTTCCATTCTGTTTTTGATTAAGATTATGATAGAATCTCTTTGCGTCTGTTTTAAACAACCGATTCTGCACACGGAAATCTATACTACGTGTGTAACGTCTAATTCGTTGAGCCCATGCTTGAATTTTCTCTTTTATCTTCTCTATATCTAGAACTCTACCTGGAGTTTGTACCACCTCATTTAAGACAAAATTCACTGTCTCTATCACTTTCTTAGCTTTGGCGTTTTCGTATATTTTTCTCATCGGTGCACGAGATTCAAATGGAAGTTGACGAACTCTTTCTATCTTGTGTCGGAGGAGTTCCCGCATCATGTTCTTATCGTGTAATTCATTGCCTGATGAATTTTCACCACTGACCATCGTGTGTTTCATTGGAAAGTGATGAACCTTCAACGGGATCATCGTTTTCAAGTTCTACATGTTCGTCATGAGGGTAGTTCGAGGGAGGTAGATCATGAGGAGTTCATGAGGTACTCCGCATTTCTCTGAATGTCATCAACTTGTTCTGCTGTGAATTTCTCACTGCTGAGTACGTATCGTCGTTGGCTGGCAAGCTTCTTTGAATCTTCGGTAGATGTCATATCTGGGTTCCGCTCTCTCCATACCTTGAAGACTTCTATTTCCGAGCCCCCGTTTTTCGCTTTTGCATAGTAAAAGCACCACATCACCTCCTTTAATTCATCCCTTGTCCATCTCTGACGATGGCTTCGAGCTACTGCCGGCTCTGGGTCCCTGGGACTCATATCCGTGGGATGGCCAGATATCGACAAGGTGACATTAGCTCGGTTTCTGAGCAGGTATGGGACATTGGTAGAAGAAGGCACGTTATGGTTCATTGCATTGCTTGTTCTATCCATTTTGCTCATTGGTTTCAAGTGAAGATTCGCAGGTAGCAAGTTCGAATTCACAGATCAAACTTAACCCATGTGTTGTTTCCTGCCATCCGTTACTGCGACCCATAGTGGCCTTGGGACATCCCCCGCAAGGCTCAGCAAGGGGTCCCTCCGATCGCCAGTCGGCATTACTAAACCCTACGGGATTTTCACTGACTGCTGAAGGCAGCCTCCTTCGCTGGCTAATGCAAGGTTCGGGTCTCCACTCTAATCAGTGGCCTGGTGTGCCAACCCAGTTTCTATCCGGTACACTCCATGGGCCGACAACAGGAAGTCCAAATGTTAATGATCCCTTCCCTCACTACTTTCTTCCCCCTCTCCTGAAAATGGAGTACTTTTTTGTCGCACCCCTCACCTTCAACCTATTCAGCGAAGGAGGTCCTACCAGTAGCTAGGCTACCACTGACATTGCTCTCAGGCTCATGGGGGTACTCAAGCTCCACCACCAACTGCAAGGACGAGTACTCCTTAGGTGGACTTTTTGTTATTATTATTATTATTATTATTATTATTATACCATTGTTGTTATTATAGTATTATTAATATCATTATTATTATTATATAATTCGTATCTTAGTTATATAATGAGCTGCCACCAGGTTATACCCAATTGAAGTTTAAATAAATTTCTCTTTCTCAATCTTCATGAACATGCTTAGCAATTAATTAATATGTCATCAAAACTTACTTCTTCACTTTGCTAGTGAGCTTCAAACACGATATATTTTTTCAAAACTTTTTTCTATCTTCAAAGTAATTTCTTACAAAATTAATTACTTGATACATAAATACATACATGCGTTATTTTAGAGACTGCATCAATGGAAGAATTAAAAAAAGAGATTGTATGGGTTATGAATAGACGTAAACAGTGATAAACAGAGAATTCGTGTACGTCGTGGTATGTTAGAGCGAAGTAAATTATTATTTTCATAGCCTTATTGTAAATATTTCATATTTTGTCTTTCTATACGCTCTACTTACTATACTATACTACTCAGATGACTGCAATTTTTTCTCCAATAGAAGAAAGTGTATTTTTTAATACGGCGTAGTTCGGATTTTCAGTAATTTATATGAAATTTTGAAATTTGCAAAAGTTCAAATTTATGTCCGAACTTGTACTCTAATACTAAAGGTTAGAGGTTAGAGGTTTCTGTCTCAATGCTATGTATTTATCAATTTTAGATGCTTAAATGATGCCTTGCACTATTTTTAAAATATGAAAAATATTTGCTATGTAGTAACACTAAGAAGAGGAAAAGTTTCGGTTTTCTGCACATTTCCACCAGTTTCTTTCATAAATATATTTAAAGTGTATTGGGTAGAAAGTTTAGAAGAGGAATTTTGACTTCTTGCCCCTTTATTCCCACCAGAGGTCATTACTTTGGCGTTTTTTTTCTGAGGAGGGAGTGATAGCCTCTCCCGCCACATCCGCCGCCTCTGTAAAAGATAATCCCAGGGCGAAGGCCATAGAGATTTACGACTCCCTTCCTTCGTTAGCAGCTGAACCGTGTCTTGTGCGGTAATGAGCCAGCTACAATTTACAATTAACATCTCGTCGAATATGAGTGATTTACTAATAATTTTATCGAGCGAGTACATACGTTACAAGATTGCGATTAACCGTCTAGAATTTATGGACGATAGGAGGGCCAGTTTCTTATAACCCAGGACGGTCTTATCTCTATTCTGGATTTTATGTGTTTGAACATCGTAATTAGTAAGCTCTTAATTTTTTACTGGAATAATGTTTTTGGTAGTGTTGTCTTTAAGAATTCGTACCACGATGTTTTAACAAAACGAATATCTTATACAAGAGCAACTCAATTTAACATATTCGGTCGTTACAACTCAATTTAATTTTCTCAACATATATTTCTCAATATATATTAGGCTGTGTCTAAAAAATAGAAGTCAATGGCTTAGTGAAAAAAGTTAGTTTTCGATTCAGGGACAACATCGTTGCCAATAAAAACGTTTTTAAAATGTATTTAGGGGGTGCCACAAACACCAAATCATCCCGTTTTCGTCCTTTTTTCGCTAAAGTTTTGAAAATAACAAATATTTTATTTAAATTAAAAGTATTTTGGATCAAAATTTGTAGAGCTATGGCCACTTGAAATGTGGTTACTTCTTTGGTTTTAACGTAAAATTGGTCATATTTGGACTAATGTGGCACACTGAGTCAAATAAATATTATTTTATGGTCATAAAATGGTTGCGGAGTAACGTGGGCGCCACCTTAGCCAAAAAACCGTTGATAAAAATGACATTATATAATATTTATTTGATATTTTCAAAAACGTAGCGAAAAGGCCGAAAAGGAGGTGTTTATGACACCTTTGAACCCATTTTAAAAACGGTTTAATTGGTGCCGATGTTCTTGCATCGACAACTAACTTTTTTCACTAAGCCATTGACTTCTATTTTTTTGATACTGCCTAATATTGTAATATACGTGGGAGGAATAATGACACGAGATCCCTGAGACCGCTGTAGGAAGTTTTTATTACACGAAACAGGTTGTGAACTCTGCACTGGGTCCACACGTTTGTATCATTTTAAATGTTGGTGGAGGCATCCTGCCATGAGTTCCAACACATCTACCTCTAACAATCCTGCAATAACATTTAAAATGTTCACTTCCCATGCCACAACTCCAGTTTCTTGTAGTTATCGTTACACTCTTATTTACAAAAGGTGAGTGAGATGATACCGAAATTTAGTGTAAGTTTTAACATCATGTAACTTCCTAAAAAAATTGTCAGAATTCCTCGAATATATTTTCTGCATTTTAAATCACCCAACGATATCAGTCGATCGAAAACACGGTTGCATGACGAGAGCGAAAATAGGGATATGTTTCGTGTTGTAGTTCTTGGATCATGTAAACAATATGTTACTGGTAGTACACATAAACAATATTCCGTCGACGGTCGATACTAAACACGAGTAAAGTACCACAACCCTGCGGCCATATACGTTTACTACAATGCTCAATTTCTAGCCAATTCCAATACATCTGTAATAATGAATTGTGATAAAATGGGTTTCGAGTAATGATATTTTTTAAACGATTGAGAAATGGTGAAGTAAGAGACAGGGGAATAGAAAAAACAACAAACAAAACCAGAACACCTGCCGCAAAACATCGTTATTGATCACAAATTCCGCATGGTTCCCCGGAGATTTGGACCCAACTAGCCAACGATGGAAGGTGAGCAGTCCGACCACAGCATCAGGGGTCGCCCATGCCCCTTGCGGTGTAGACGTTACTGCGCAAAGCGGCACAGTTGCGGGGTGCGGCTGCGAAAGCCTCGCCGGCGGCGGCGGGGGCAGGTGCGAGAGGCGCCGACCAGACTCGGAGCGGGGAGGGGAGGAGGGCCAGGAACAAGTGCCCGGACACATGGCCTCACCTCCCACCTCCCATGCTGGGTGTACACATTTTTTGTCAGATTGGGTGAAGGACAAAAGTTGTTTTTCATTGTTAACTTGGTGAGATACTTTTCGTCGTTCTTCTCAATCGGGTCCCGAGGTGGCAAATTTTCGACCCTAAGCTAGATACCTTTGTCGAATTCACAAGCTATTGAAGGAGAATTGTAATTACAGGCTGCTCCGACCGGTAGTTTTCTATGATTTCTCCGACGAGTTTCAGACGAATGCCAAAGTAGTTCCCTAACAAGCGGGACACGCAACGTGAGCTATCTTCCCCTTTTCATTCTTATCCCGCTCTCTACCTTGTTCTCACACTCTTACTATTATATGTACTAACTACGACTCCTGTGGGTAGACCAGACGAGAGCTTCGAGTTAATCCCAACTGGGGGAGATACATGGATAACAACAGTAATTCGATGTGTAAGTCTGCGCCAGATCTCACGATCGAGTGGTGAATGTATCTTCACCTCATGGTTTATACTCGTACATTCACTACTCTCACGGGAATGTTAACCAAAGTAGTTAACTCGCACGGAAACCCCAAAAACGAGTACTCACTCATCCCACATTCATCCAGCACTCCCACACCCCCATATTCACACAACATTCGAACAGATCGACGAATTAGTTCCCATACGTCTTTTGAAATAATAACACTTCTTCCTTAATGAGCACTGAGCTCTAGTATGTCCATTGATAAACAACCTGAAGGTGACGCAATGTCCATCTCAGTACGGTATATTCTCTCAGGAAAGTCGAATACAAATTTTCGTGATTTCTTGCCAAGTAAGTATTGTATCTTTTAAAGTTCTTGTAATTCTGAGAATCCTGGAATACGTTTAAAACTTTTACATAGTTGCGTTGGATTCAGAAGTCAAAAAAATTTTGTTTTTGTGCTGGAACTCGTCATAAAACTTTTGAGAAGCAGTAAGGCAGCCATTTTTCTAAAAATTAATGTTCGTACAAGTTGCCGCAGAAGCTGAAGGTTGTGTTTGCATAGTGTCTTGTACCAACTTGTGATACACAAAATAGTTCGAAACTTACAAACACCAGTTCAAATGACTGCTTTTGGGAGTACATGAAGAAATAAATGATGACTTTCTTGTCTGTGTTTTTGTAACATTTTTTTACTGTCGTTTAAGTTTTCCTTTGGTGATTACTCAGTAACTTTTTCTGCAATTTTTTAGTAAAATTGATGCCAATTTAATCCCAGGCAGTATGCCACGTCTGATGTAACTTGGCATAGCTTAAGATAAGTTAATACGACGAAATGCTAATCTTGGTATCCCCTATATTTTCTGATAGTCTAAATTCTTATGTGGTCTTTTAGCAGCTTGCAAAATAAAAATCACGTAACATACAATGAACAAGCTTGATGGTACACTATAGTATACGAGGGTGGATTTGTCTTCAGGGAGTTGCCAAGAGTGCCTTCACTTATTTAACATACTACTTTGACCTCGAAGATTCCAATCTATAAGAGAAACGAAAAAGTTCGGGTTCAAATATTTTACACTTAGAAATTAGCGCCACCGAGAAAAACAATAGAGACACCTCTGATGTAGAAGACCTGAAATGTCTGACCTGTGTTCGCCATACAATTCTTTCAATTTCTTACAATGCAAGTACACCGACTTCATTCGACGCGAACTTTAAAAGTAAACTTTCATTTTTCTATTATCGAACCATTTATTGTGCTCGCAACTAACCGGCAGCCAGGTTAATCGTCAAGAGTGTCGGAAGGAACAGAGCGGAGCAATACCAGTTTTACGTAATCGAGTACAGTAGGGTTGCTTATTGCTTATCAAATTGGCCTTTGTCAGTGATGGTGATGTTAGGCAATGCGGTGCGATTTCTAGATGAGAACTTGACACAGCATAACGCTTGGGAACTGATGTGCTGGGTAGAAAATGAAGTCATTCAACATTGTTTTACAGCGAAGTAATTTTTGTAAAACTACAACGTAAAAGATGTCAATGTCTTCTGAATTTCAATTTGAGTGAAAAGAAAAAGAGCTTTATGTTGGTTTAACGTTCAAAAAACGGCCAAAATTAGTGTGATTAAGATTTTGTTCATGTTATTTTATTTATAGAAGGAAATTAACCTGAGAGAAGAGAAATTTAAAATATTGATATATCAATTTGAATAACAAAGTTTCTAAATCGTGAAATTATAGAAGGCTTCGGACCACCATATTGTTGGCTTCCGTGCTGCGACGGTTAGCGTATCGGACTGTTGTACCCAAGTTTGCGGGTTCAAACTGACCGACGCCGAGGACTTGTAAGGGCGAAAAAAATCCTTCATACACCTTCCTTCGGAGGGGAACTAAACACGACTATCCCATGTTGTAGATTTACTGCATGTAAAATATCCTTAAGTCTAAAAGATGCCTCAAAGTTAACTTCAAGTTGCCTGTTTCGTCGTCCATATGAAACTTCTTTCTCTGCAAAATGATGAAAGGAGCTAAGTAAAATTTGGTTCGACAGACGCAAGAGATGGCCTGAGTTTCTCCACATAAAATACGGCATCACTGAATTGAATTAATTAAGATGCATGTAATCTAGGTGATTGATTAGTGAAGGCAATCATAGATATTCATGATAAATGTTTTTAATCACATTTTGGAGTTATTGTAATGTTACGTAAAAAACAGTAGTTTTCAAAGCATTTTTGGTTATTAAAGATAGAATGTTTACTTGTAACGAAGTCGCCTAGTAAGTTTTAGATTCAATCAAATCATTAACTGATGTACGTAACAAAATACAAGATAGTCCATAAATCATATTGGTAGTGCGTACATCTCGCGGACTTAATTTCTATTATAAAAAAATGATTTCATTACTCTACACATTTTTCGTGGGGAATAATGTGTTTATCCTCAAGAAAAGTTCGTTTTAAGATCTCAATAGTTTCAAAAAGTTGCTTTCCAGATCTCACAAATTGTTTTTTTCTTTAATGTAAGAGATATTGTTGAAATTCTTTTGTTTTTACCATCGGACAAGTCACTTTTCTTTAACTGGAATGGCTTCTGGCCGAATTGGGAACGAAAAGTAATAACCCTGGGAGCACTTATGTAATAGAGGTTTCAATAAATGTCATGAATGGATCAATAAAAATTCTACTTAGTGTTGCAGCAGAGAAGGTTGAAGTCGTCAATTAGGAAGGGCAATAAAAGATGCGGCCTTCATGCTGTGACTCACGCAACTCTCAGGACGTCGAAAGCAACAGAGTTTGTGATATGTGCTACGTTTTGCCACAAAACAATTATCTCATAAAATTAGTTCCAAATGTTCGCATTATACTTTATTTTCTTCGGTAACGACATGCTATGGCTATAAATATTTCTGCTGACAAGGTGAACATGATTTTGTTCTCCATATATCGAGAGCCAAGTTTTTGTCGATTATATTGCCCAAATTTCAAAGCTAGCATGATTAGTTTCGGGGTACAAATAATATATTTCATTTCCTGAATTATAAATCACTTTTAAAATTATTCGAAAGTTGGTCAGAGAAACTGGAAAATGCCGTGCAAGGTCCAGTATGCCTATCAAAATTAAGAGATCAGTATTTTTCAAAGAAAAAAAACATTTAACGAAATTTATTGGTTAGTTCGTAAGAAATGTTGCCTTTCCATCACAATGAGCCATTAAAGAATTTAGTGTTAAGTTTCTGTTGAAACTTTCATGATTCCTCAGTCTTCTTGAAAGCAAACCCGTTTTTGTCGTACATGGACGTTCCTAGTGAATTTGGCTCTCTCTTGAACGTAATTTGTATTTATTATTTATTTATTTATTTAGATCTACAGGAAACTATTGTGCCCAATTATTGAAGACTTATCAGTTTAATGTAAAAAAAACAGACAAAATGCAAAATTGAAAAATAGAAAAACACTTAAAATACATAGTTATTTTAAATGGTAGCACATGTATGTATATATGTACTTTGTATGTATATAGCTCTTTACGAGCTAAGGCATACCAGCGGCGTTCCGGCCTTTGGTTGTGGGTTAAGGGGTACGTGTGGTTAGCACATAGACATCCCTACGCAGTATTTCTGGCCTTCTCAACTTAAGAAGTGAGCTTTCTCACCGTCACACATCAACAGATACGGGAACATTGCAAGGAAAGCGCCAAGTTAATTTTTGCCCCGACTGGGAATCGAATCCAGGGTTGCGCCGTGGAAAGCGAGCATGCTAGCCACGAGCCACCGAGGGCCGAAATGGTAGCACACATCTTGTGTAAATAGATTTTGTAATTAGGAATTGCTTGTGTATTTTGCAGAATCGAATTTATAATTACGAGCACGATTTTGCTTAACAGAACTTAAGTGACAATAGCATTCGCAAAGTCTTGCCGCATTAATGATTTTAATATAGTTGTTCTTTGAATCAAATTAATGTCACATGAGCTATATATTTGAATAGCTTCGAGAGATGACAACAAATTGAATTCTCAAATCTTCAACATTAAAGTTTATTAATTAGATTAAAATTTCGTAGAGTCAAATTATCACTTATTTGCGCTGCTTGAATTCGAACGAATACTGGGAATTGCTTTGTTTCAATCATTCATATTAGTCCCACTCTACCTGAAACTTGTTTTGCATTCGTATCACTTCAATCAATCAATATCAAAATCAATCAATCAAACACGAAATAATCAAGTACGTAGCGTTCGGAACATACGTTACTAATTTTTAAATTTTGTGGCAAAAGAATGTATTATCAGATTTAATTATTTGGAAACTCCTTCCGCAATTTGTGAATCGTATTAATTATTCTCTCACAGCATACACACAAAAACATTTTTCGCGTACATAACGTATATATGTAACGGGTAATGTACATACGTACATACACATGAGTATTTTGAAAAAGGAATTTGAAATATTATAATTTCGAAGTATTAAGAAATCATTTGGGGGCTCAGAATCAGAGCATATAAATTTCGAATTCACCCACCTCTATTTGTGAGCCACCGGCTTAATAGCAGGGGTGGGTGGCGAAAGCCAATACTCTCCGCCAAGGGCCCACGAGTGGAGAAGGATGGCCGGCGCGGGCGAGAGACGTCAGGTGGCGGCCACATGAGCTGGGGGAGAGCGGGGCGGGGCGGGGGGCGGGGCAGGGCAGGGGGAGGGGGCGGGGCGGGCGTCATGTGCGGCGCGGCCCCGCGGGGCGGCCTCTTTAGGGATGTTAACACTTTTATGCCCCCGCCGCTCCGTAAACACGGCGCAACAAACGCCTCCGCCCTCGGAGAAGCCGCCGGCTGCGGCGCCAGCGCCACCTGTTCGCCACTTGCCCTCCACTGCTCGCCACCGGCTGAGGTGGCTCAGGGCATCAACTCTGTGGCCGCGGGGTAAAAGTTCCTTCAGTCAGTTTTTGGCAAAATTGGGTTAAGCACTGAAACTACAAGTTACGTGTCTATATTTTATTTTAGTAAAACGACCGAATTCAAACGTTGCCTCCTTAACGAGAAAAAAACATTAAGAAATAGCGTTTAGCTTAGGAAAAAGCATTGGCTCAATTATATTTCACCTTTGTTTTCTCCAAACTGAGATTTTTCACTTAAGAACTTTTACGCCGTGACCACAGAACTAATGCCTCTGCAGTGCCTCGGACGGGGAGGTCCTAGGGTACACTCCCGACGGTGGAAGCATTTTCGTCTCACATGACGGGAGAGGAGTCGAGATCTTGGATATTGGTTTAGTGGTGAAATGTCGTTGACATTTAAAATTGAATGATCACAGGTGTTGTTATTGCCAACAATGTTATTTATTTCAACAAGAGCAGCTTTCGATGGCTTAGCCATCATCATCAGTTTTCTGCTGTCTGGAAGCCACGAAACGACTAGATCTTGGAGCTTATCCCGATCGGGGTGGTGCCCCGTTGTGGAAGATAATCCCGCCAGCCGGAGGTCGGCGCCGTATCTCACCATCCAGTGGAGGAATAAAACAGTCACCTCCCGTAAAAAACTCATACACTACATTTACGGAACTAATGACGATAGCAGCAGACGCGTCCAGAAATACGAAATAATTAATCAATCGACCTCAGGCCGCTTTCATTTGGTTGTGATTTTCTCTATTAGTACTACATTTTAAATGTATGATTTTTCAGTTCTGTATCAGTAAAGAATATTTCTGACCATTTTCAGCTGTAAAATCTTTCTCCAGAGCAATGTCACCCTGAAATACCTGAACATGGTTTCAAATTTCAGTAAAATTAATATTTAATATATTGCATGGACTTGTCATTGTACTTGTTCAAATTGTAAAATCTAATTATGGAATTCTCATTTAGATCAACATGTTTTGTCCCATTTCCGACAACTCGTAAGGAATAAACTGAGATGTAGCATGTTCTTTTTAGGAGCAATGCTTCACTCTGTGAAACGTGTCGCGTAGCTATTACTGTTTATGACTGAAATTGACTGTAGATATTACCTTGCAAGTTAAATCGTTGAATTATTCTGTTTTTACAACATTATTGACATGACGTGAACAAACAACCCAAGTTGTATCTACTTAACTGTTCGAGAGACGCCGCATCCTGGGCATAGATGGCTCTGACTTTACTTCTCTATAAAATTTAAGCCAACACTGTTGCACTATTTTCTCATAAATAGTTGATAAAGACACAGTCTCCACAAGAATTTTTAAATGAAGTCGAATTGACATAATACTGGATAAGCAATGAGCTGTTCGCAAGGCACTCTAGTTGGTGCTCGTCGGAGTCATAAAACTTGTCGCAAAATGTGGGGCGTGCGTAACGAAAGTTGGCACGGGAGATGCATTGAAGGCGAGGCGGGCGTTGCTGCACGCGTCGCGTCGCGTCGGCCAGGGGTCGGGAGCCCAGGGTCCGCGGGCCGCGCGCGGCTGCTCGCGGAAAGCGCATACCAAGAGGCGGAGCTTCGGTTGGTGTCACCGGGGGCAAAATTAATGGTATCACCCCCTCCTAAATTAAATATAAAAATATCTCTTACAGAATATTTTATACATTATTTAATAAAAATGTAAGTCAATTTGCACACGCCATTTATTAATACTATATTAAAAACTATGTAATTCAGAATTGAAATATAATTTTTAAATAAATTATCTAAAACAAGAATAACGACTTATCAAATGCATGTTTTTTTAAAAACACTTTCCCAGATTAAGGGAGGCAAACTTATATATAATTTCATCAAAATCTATGCTATAATCTGTACAAATTCCATAAAGGTTTCTAATTGGTGTCACCTCTAAAATGGACCGCCCCCCTGCCCCATCCCTAATTACGCCAGTGCGCATACCGCTTTGACTGCTAGTTTGATTGATTATTTCTTCTTTCCGAGATCCTCAACCGCTGCGGTCCCGTAAGTGTATTGGGTGTTTTTTATCACGGGAAAGGCGGTGATTTCCTCAGCTTGTGAGTGAGTTCCGGCGCCGGACTACACGTCGGATAAGAGCGGAGGCTTCCGCGGCCGGAGTCAGTAACTACTTGGCTGTCCGCAAGACTAGGCACAGGTGCCAACGTTTCGGCCGCCAAGGAATATTATTATTATTTATTAACGTCAAAAACAGTTAAAAACAGTGTGTGACGAGCTATGGGGAGAAGTGAATTTTGTGCACGTTTTCATAATTCTGTGATCTCTATCCTAAACCATATTCTAGTCGAATTTTGAATACATAAAATAGCGTTTTTTTCAAGTTTTGTTGACAAAATATTTGCTCCTATGTAATAAAATATATTTTCAAAGGTAAATTAGCTATAAATTCCAGCCCTGAACCCTCATGTTCTTCATGAAACAATAATACTTTTTTGCCGCGATAACTTGGAATATAATAATAATATGGAAAACATAAGGATAATATGAAAATATGGATGATAATATGGATGGAATAGGAAGGAAACGCGCGCGGTTCGTGATCCTTTTGATACGGTTCTGCTCCGGCATTCTCCCGGATCGGAGAATCCAGCAACATAGCAGCTGGCCGCTAGAATTCCCCTCCAGACAGCGGCTGAATTCGAACTAGCTATACCGCTAATGTCGAAAATCCTCCCACCGGCAGGACTCGAACCTTTGAAACTCCCGATCAGACGCAATGCAGTGACATTATTGGCTGCCAGATTTTTTTGCAGGCAGTAAAGAAATGTTGCATAGTGGTCTGGAGCAAAAGATGGGCATAGGTAAAGTCATAGTGGGAAATTATTAAAGTAATATAGCGTGAGGAAAAACAATTAATGTATCTTCAATCAAATGTAAGTAAAAATTTAAACTTTTAATTATCAAGTATTAAATTATTATTTTTTATAATAATTAGTCAATGGCCAACTGTTTGGAAGCCACTTTAGGTAATTTTCGCCGAAAGTGGTATGCAGTATTGCTTTTCCGAAATACGTTGTACAAAAACCTGTTTTGTCCAGGATGGGGCGATTTAATTTCCCTTAATTTCCCCAACTTCATTTACTTCCCATTAAGCGACGATATTCCAGTTATATAAGAAATAGTTTATGTAATTTGTTTTTTAATTTTTCAAAATGGATTTTATATAACAATTCTTCGACAACATTATTCCAAAATAAATGGGGATCGCCATTCATGAAATTGCGATCCATCTGCCATCAAATTGCCTACAATTGGTATAATGTCAGAAATTAAGATTTATTCCGTGTGGATTTTTGTGAACTGATTTACCCTAAAATTTTAATTTTAAATTTTTTTAGTTATAACAATATTCCGGAAATACGACTAATTCTATAACGTTTACGATATAAATTCACTTTTGAGCATCTGTGCAACCGCGAATTGTAACGTGTCGATACTTCACCAGTATTGTTGTGTTTAACAACGTGCCTTTTATCATATCCGATTCAAGTTATGTGATCACAACAAATGAAATTTGTCCCGACCATGACGGCAGAGTTTACTGCTAACTCTAGAATCTCATGGTGGAGCATGCTGCTCATGGGTAGAGCTAGTGGAACAAATGCTAATCAAGAGGATATGTGGGAATTTAAAGTAAGCATCTTCCTCTGTCTCACAGTTCGAACTACTTCTATTTATCGTAATCTTAGAACGCTGTGTTAATAGGTTTTGAGTCTTCAAACGATAGAGGTAATGTGGATGCAAAATGTAAAATGTATCATATTGTTTTAAGATAAGCTGTGCAGAACGTCCTAATGAATGAGGTCATCGTCTTTCTGTCTGTCTCTCTTTCTGATGGCACTGCAAGCCAAGTCGCACATTGTGATTGATTAAAATGTTTCCATGTGAATTTTGAATAACTTATACAATTAACCTTAATTACCTAAACAAATATAACATACTTGTAAGTACTATTTTGTTTTAGAAGACTCACTGAGCACATACGCCTTGGTAATATCAAAGAAATGTTGCACAGGCTTCTTTCGTCCTCGCTCATATTTGACATCGACAATCCGCCACCGTCGAGGCCGTAAGGTAGATCTCGAACAGAGCTGTGAAGCTTCAGATGTGAACTCGCGGCTGATAGGGTGAGATAGGGTGATGCATCCAGCTCTCTGAACTACAACGAACGCTAGCAATCGAACAGAGTTGTTGAACTATGTTTAATTCAAACACAAGGTTGATTTTCTCTGCAGGTAACACATTTATTACTAAAATACATTTTCATTTTTTTGCTGATGTTCAATTTTGAATTTGTTCAAGTCTTTAGTTTTAGTTAAATGCTGAGTCAAGATGACTAGATAATAGCGATTGGTTATTTAGAAGAGCATCAAATTATTCCTGAAATTATACTCAAACTATACTACGCTCAGTATTTTACGCAAATATTCCTCCTTTCCAACCTTTTTACCTTCGTACCTGTGTCAAGATTTTAGTAATAAGACGAACACGAGAAGAAACAAACTGCACCCCAGCAGATTTTAATGTACTGTATCGCCTCACTCACTAATTTCAACAACACTAGGTAACTATAAAATGTGACATCAGATTCTGCAGAGACCACTCTCTTAATCAGAGAAATTTAGAGGAAGTGTGTCAAATCCTTTCATTTCGGTAACGATAATTTCTGACATACAATATTTATACTCAATTTTAATTCTTTGAAATAAATTAATGTAGTTAGTAGAATGCTACGACAGAGTTGCACCGAGTAATCGTCCCGCAGCAAATCAAGGTTACCGACCCCTGGTGTTGGCCTAGGTCAGGTTTCGCACAACCGGTAGCCCAGGCCAGCGCACTCTGTTGGCGACGACCACAGCGCCGTCATTGAAACCAGAAGCTTCTGTACAGTTGCCAATTAGGGACGCGACTCGGAACAAATGCGTCTCTTTATCTACTTCATCTTATTCCCTTCCACGATTCAATACTTTTTTTGTCTTTTTGCTGACGTCAACGTTCGGGGCCTTTTCTTCCAATAAATCACTTGGAAGCCTCTTGCAACGCCATTGACTGCAGTGGCGTGTTTCGCTTCATAAATTACAGATGGTGCTTACAAAAAATAGGGTTTCCGCTCCGATTCCAGGATATATCGACGACCTTTTGGCTTGATCTTCTTCTACTATCTGTGGCTGGTCTTAAACGGATTCGACCTCTGTAACTCATTCTGATTTATGTTCATAATTCAGTAAGGTTTTAAGTTTGTTCCTCTATTGAATTCGGTCCCTTTTTTAAGTCCTTAAAACTGTACATCCTGTTCCTAGTCTGCTTTTTACTTGTATGTGAAAGAAAGTTTTGAATTCTCAGATTCTGGCTCAATGTGAAATGTTTATTTTTCCAAATTTTTTTATTCAACTTTAATACACAATTTTAGGAGAAAAATAAATAAAATAAAAGAATTAATGTATTGTCTTGGCCAACATTATTATTGAAAGCTGGAGTAGCTTTCGATGGCTTAGCGCCAGGCATGTCAAACCGCGTCCGCAAGAGCCACTTCCCCTCCTGGGGAGCCCGGCGCTCCTACGGGCAGGGGCAACGTCCCCAACGCCGGTCTCCTTTCCTCTTAAAATCCACAAAGGGTTATTACTCGTTCACTTTACATTTGCAGACGGAGCGCTACGATCTGTTTACATGAGATCACCGCCGACTGAATGAGAAACGCGCGTCTGCAGTAGATACTGACCGTTTAATATGATATAGATGGCGGTGAGCAGCACACACAACCCCGGCGGGGCAAGAACATAACCACTAAGCAGTAGATAAGTGCAAAGATGAAATAAAAACATTGTACGTGAATGTTGCCAATATGGTGTGGTGTGATCTATTTTATTGTATGTTACCTTAATCATTTAAGGGCGGGACTCCAGCTCACTGTCAGGAAGCATAATTCGTCTGTAGCGCTTGTGCTGCCGTGTCTGTAGCGCCGTGACTGTAGCGCTTGTGCTGCCTTCGGAGACAGCTGATTGGTCAGATGCTGATTGACATCGGGGACATTCGTGTATTCTCGGTTGTGTGTTCGGGCCTTCGCTTTAAAAACAACATTAGTTCCTAATTCTGCCGTCTGCAAATGTGAAGTGAACGAGTAATATACATGCGCAAGCTGTCGCGGCGCGAGGCGATGAATAGTGGCTTCATATTAAAATTTGTTTGCCAGATTTCTTTCTACCAAAAAACCGGGAATTCTATTACGATAATTTCGCTACTTAATACTATTTGATATTTATTTTCTTGCTAAATTATCGCTTACATAAACATCTTTGCTAAGTGACAGGAATATGTTTGAATGGTGAATTCTTTCCTGTTTTGTTTTGTGTTGTGTTATTAAATCATTCAGTTATTTATTGTATTTAGCAATAATGTGAAATAAATTAACAAGTCTCTATATGTTAACAATCCTCGCTTATCTACGGGCAGAGCTTTTTACAGACAAGAATATTGGCCTGATAAACCTTCTAATCTGAAGTAGAAAGTTCATGCTTTTATTCTATAAACTTAAAGCACTTATGTAAATAGTATTACAAAATCAAGATTCTTTTGATTCAATTTTTAAATTTTTTCTTTCAATTGAGAATTTGAAATCGGACTGATAAATTATTTAATTGTAATGGATAATTTATTTGCCTTAAAGAGAGAATGGGAATTAATATAACTAAATTTGTGTCAATAACTGTCAACTAACTCCTCCCAGAAACTGTCATGGGCCAGGTATCCAGTGACGTACCGTCACTCTGGAGGGATTTGTTCAACCTTTACTTTTAAATCTCGCGCCAATTTCTCTGGACACAGTGCCTGCGAGCTCTAGTAAGCTTGTTACCTTTCCCACAACCTTGATATTCTGTTTTAGCCGATCGGTTACCTGATACAAAAATATGAAATATAAAAAATTCAGTTACTAACTAATAAATAGGTAACTGAATTTTCCTAACTTCCGTACACCTGATAAGAAACGGCTCAACGTGTATCTCATATTATTTCAACTCGAAGTTGTATATGTTTTCATTTTCATTTATTCCTTTCATATATTCACCAAAATACTGTAGTATTAAAAGTAGTGTTTGAGTTCATTTCTGCAAGGAAGGTTGAAAAATCGTAGCCTCATGTTCAAACAGAATGTGGGCCCGAGGAGATCAGTCGGATTTGTTGAAGTGCGTGAAATCGCAGCCGCTACTGCCAGACAGCGGAGACGCAAACTTTCAATACCTACGTTACTCCACCTCAATGTCCTCTTTCATAACGAACACATTTCATATCAAACGGCTCTCTACTCTTGTACTGTTCCATCTAGCATACTCACAAAAACTCAACTGTAGCATTTGATCACATTCCAAGTTAGGCTAGTCAACGAAAATCATTATAAATTATTGTTAGATTTCATTGTTAACATTTTTGGATATTCAACAATTTACTGTCTCTGATAAAATTACTATGCTTTTCTTTCTCTTGACAGTAATTATAAGTTTAAATTTCATTTTCAACTCTCAAAATATTTTCATGTGTCGGGATGTAGAGAATTCTAGGGTCAGAAAAAAGAAACATCGTTTCCCTTGTATCCGATCTCTCGAGAGAGAGAAAGCTGTTTTGGGCTTAAGTAAAACTACGAAGAAACTTTGAAAATAGGTGTTTTGTGTCAAATACTTTTTACTTCATATGAAGGCAGCTATTTGTCACAAATATTATCTATCGGCAGGTGAATTAAAACTCAGGCAAAATGTCCGTACTGCAAGGAATCATAAACCTTTCGAATCAGTACCACAAATGTGTCTATTTTTAATTATTTTCACTCCATACTTTGTTGATACAGACCTATTCTTTAGTTATAATGCTCACCACAGTTATATAACGACTCCAAAATTGATTCGGTTTACGTTCTTTTCAGTGCAAATTTTATTTTATAGTATGTGGGTTCGCGAAGTCGTCCCAATACAGAGTAACGATTAATAGTATTAGTTTAATTGAGAACTTGAAATTTCTAAATATTCTTTCCATATCATATGGGTTTTCCTACCTACCAAACAAAAAACACAAATTTCAACAATGGTTGCCGAACGTTCTGTCAGCCATTATATTATTTTATTTTTCAACACATTTCTCTCCCTGCTGAAATGACATACGGCGAATCCAATTTCCAGTCGAATGCAATAATATAACAATAAAATACCCTTTAATAAATATTAACTAAATATATAAATAAATATTTACCCTTTTCGACAAAACAAATTATCTTTACAAAATTTCAAAATTATTCACACATTCACACTTATTTAACATTTCATTCATACTAGTGCACTTTGTTTGAGATTGAATTCTTTTTGATGACCATTTTACCTTATGTTTAGAATTAATGCATAATCTTCATCTTGTCATAAATTTTATTTTAATAATGTTTGTCTCTCCCTGGTAGATGTTCCCCGACTGTTGCCAAATGCCTGCGTTCACACCCATAATTAGTTCAATTACTATTACTATTTTTCAGAATCATATTACCTTTTACACCTATTTACTAATGCAATTACATTCTCATACTTTCTTCGTTACAATAAATTCAAAGTTAAAGTCCGAATAATGATATTTATAATTTTCTGCTTTTCAAAATTCGAAACTTGTTATATATTTTAATTTTTGTAACGAAGACGTGTTGACATGTGATTGCACATCACATGTCAACACATTCAATTGTCTTTGCCAAATATGGACATGTTTTCCTTAAATGAAATTTTAATTATTCCGAAATAATGTAGACTTGGGCATTTATTTATTGAATAAATGTTCGCTATTTGTTTATTTATTTCCCAGTGGTCTGTTAACGATATAGTTCCTTGGATTTTCTTAAAATAAATAGCACTTTCTACCTTACCATAGCATCTTCGACTGTTTGTTTTGTTTCTACACTATGTCAGTTCCCCAACATTTTGATTAATTTATTTAATGACTGGGACGCGTCCGAATGGACCCGAGTTTCAGTCCCGACGTTGGCAGGATTTCCGACATTAGCTACACAGCTATGTCGAATTCGGCCGCTGTCGGGAGGAAAATTCTAGCAACCGGCTGCTCTGATCGGTAGTTTTCCGTGGTTTCTACGATCAACACTTGGAAAGTGCCGGAGTAATACTCTAAACAACGGGCTAGGGACCGCGCGCGATCTTTCCTTTCTCACCCTGTTCCTATCCTCACCCTCATCCTCACACTTACACTTGCATGAACTGGCCTATCACATACGTCGGGAAACTAGTCAGGGGTTAGAGTTTGTCCGGCTGAGGCGGTGCCCTTTACTGAGAGATACGTGGTTGGAAAAAGCCCAACGACGTGTACATAGGCGCTGAATCTCGCCATCTAGCGGGGATCATCCATCGCCATTACCGCCGTCTCCCACGATAAAAACATGCTTTGCACTTGTGGAACTAATGACCTTAGCAGTTGACGCTCTCAGAAACACTAATCAATCAATGAAATTGAAAGTTCGTGGCTCAAAACCTGTGTGAGCTGACAGGGATCATACCTACAACCTTGTTTCAGGTTTCTGAGTTACCTCGGCAAGAAATTGAAAGAAGTCCTTTAGTTTAGAAACTTTGCACGGCGAAAGTTGAAAAGGGTTGAAGAAAGAAAAATGGAAATTAACATTAATTGCATGTCTGTCGAAAATTGAGAAATTACAACTTCAATTTTATGAATGATACACATTTTATTTTCTTCAAAGTCTAGTTTACATAAATAAAACCAAGTAATAGAAGTATAAAAATGTTCATAAGAAACAAGAAACTTCTACAGCGTCTTCGCAAAAACTATGCGAAGTTACGGTACCCAATCTTTACCCTAAGATAATTGCTCGCGTTTCAGCGTGTTGTGTCACTGCAAACGATTTCACCCGCATATTCTATTGTTTGTCTCAGTTCCATGATACCTCTTCCGTTTAACATAACCAAAATATTTTTTGTTACCCTATAAAAATCACGATAATTGAAGACTGGTGATCTAGAATGTCGGGATATTGTTAATTGCCAAATTATGAGCACTAAGCTAAGAAAAACTTCAGTTTTCGGTAAAAGCTCAATGTAAATTACTAAAATTAACTCAGAAAAGACATTGCATTTCTGTCGCTGGCCACTAACTGGTGCGCTGTCTTCATTCACAAACCAAGATCGCCATTCTTCTGGGCATCAAAACAGCTTGCGATCAAAATCTCTAACCTAATTTTTTGCCTACCCGCGATAATATCATAAAGATTGAGTAACTGAACAAGATGGAAGTCTGAGGTTTTTATATTACTAGGAAAACCTGGCAGACGTTGTTCTGCCCTTCATCTCCCTCTTTCCCCTCCCATTTCCGTTTCTCATTGTCTCTCCCTCCCTCACCCTATCCCTGTATCTGTCTCAGCCGCCCTTTATCTCTTTCATTCACATGTACTTGCAGATTCTGCACGTCTCTGAGCAGATGAGGTAATATTGGGAAGCGCCGGACCAGGAACAATGTAATAGAATGTTCAAGAAGAGCTCATCCTGTGGATTACAATGTAAGAAACGTTTCTTTGATGCCTTTGACTTCAAAATTTTAGTTTTTAAGGCCCTAGAACGCATCGTTTAGGAGTTTTTTAGCTATATAGATTCAAAATGCTGCCGAGTGTGTTGGATTTGACGTGAATATTTTGTTCTGTTCTACAGTGCCATGTAGTGGAGTTACAACAGAATATCTGCACATAAATCTTATCGGTGAAAAAATACATGGAAGTGTCAACTTTCATGGACATCGGTCATACGGTGTCGGAGTTTATCTCCAGTTTTATAAATATACATTACTAAAAGGTTCAGGATAAGCGAAAAATGTTTTTGAGATAGGACGGTATTTGAGAAAGGAACCAATAGATATTAAAAATTTACCTGACCGCTACGAAATCTCCGCAAAATTATTGCTATTGGACCAGCATCTGGCAGTATAGTTTGGGACAGGAGACTGGGGGATTTGTAAAATACGCAATACCAGTAGGCTTAGGTAATTTATTTCGATGGGTGGCTCTCTTGATTGTGTGTGGTGGAGGTCAATATTCCGACAAGTAGTTGCTTTTTAAAGGACTCCTACCATGCCTATGGTCACACGTAGCTTCCGCCCCCACATTTAAAAGTGTCTGTTATTGTTAATTCATGTTCCTCAGAGCAATTTGAAAAATGAAAAAAAAAATATAATACAGGAAGTCTTAAATTGGAAGAAAAACAATCTGCACTGCATTTTGTAAATATTGTTTTTATTCATTATCAATGCGACCGTTTAATTTCGTCCAGTCATTTTCGAGATTTTAAATCCCGTCATTATTCTCGTAGAATATTCTTTAATTTTTTACTGGACAATACGAACTGTGATCTTGCTAATAACCCTCTTATTTGTAAGCATTAAAATCTTAAATTAAATATTCTACGTTGAATGTCAGAAGGTTTCTAATGTCCCAGCAACTCGGAATCTCCTAATTAGGGGTTTCGTCTGCGTAAACGTGTATATGTAATTCGTAAAACATTGCTTCAGGGAAACACTGATGTATTGTATTCATTGAAGTGTTGTACGCTACAACGTTGTACAAATTCTCACCCCCTAATTTTTTACTTAACCTACATAATGCAACTCCTGAAAATTTTAATGATTTTTAAGGCTATTAAACTTAATTCACTCCCCTTCAAGTCGGGAAAATTAGTTTGAAGTCATCTGCTGGTTTGCATATCGTCATAAAATTACCTTTCTTCTTTATTGCATCTACCACTCGGAAAAATAACCAGGAGTTCATAATTCACCTTAAAAGTAAAATTTAACTTCATGCTTTAAATTAGTGCTATGTAGCACTAATTTAAAAGATTGTGATCAAAATATATTTTGGTGTAAGTAAATTACTGAGCCCAAATACCAAACACTTCGCCCACAGGATGCTTTGAAAAGCTGAATACTTAGAATGCAAACAAATTCTGTTGATTTTTAAGTATACAGTGACATACTACTTCTTTTTGTTACTGTTGAAAATTTACTACTTTCCAAGAGCATCCGATCTTTGCGTCTTTCATTGTCTTTCAAACATTAAATATTCCTATTTTACTCTTTAAACCAGTGTTTCATGTATCTTGGGGTATTTCATCACCCTCTTGGGGCGTCTCATCAATTTTTTTAAGTTTAGAATACCACATCCCATTGAGTAAGGTCAACCATTCTATTTGTAGATCGAGAGATTACATCACAAAACGTTATTGAGACACATGTCATAATTCCTTCACGTTGTCTGTATTCAAAATCAAAGTTAAAGCTAGAAGTCAACCAGTAAAAGTGTTTTTCAGTGCTAGAGGCCCTCAAACCTTTCAAAGTAGAATTCTTTTTTGTCACCTCTGAAATTCTATGTGCATATTAGGTAAATTTCAATGACCTTCTTATTTTACAACCCATTCACAAGTACATTACAAATTTACCGGGATTGATGCGCCTAAATAACATATTTTTCAGTCATCATTGGAAGATAACGTCAAATTAAGGTTTGTGATGAACAAATTAAAAAAAAAATTGTTTGCCACTGGTCCCACTGCAAGAGGTGCGCTCAGACTATGAAGAAAAATGCGGAATAGGTTATTTGGTGCGCCAGAAAACGAAAGAAAAATCTTGGTGGATAAAATGCGTGTGTTAGCGATATGGCAAACATGTTGAAGTACAATAAGATCTTGAAAATTTACCACACCTCTAACTTTCCTGACCACACCTCAGTTGTAATGTCCTGCTTATAACTCCGCTTGAAACTCACATAAATCACATTAGCATAAATTTTTCATTTCAGTGACTTCGATACCGGAAGATATAATGGACCGGAAGATACTATGTCCGATACCGGACAAACATTTTACAGCACTGGGAAGTGTGTCGCAGGCGCTACATTGTTGAAAAAAAATTATAATGCAAGTGATCTTAATATTAAGAACACCAGGCTCCCTTAGCTTTACTTCTTAAATATCATGGCAAAGTACGGGAATGGAGTGTGTTTGAATAAATGTGCTGAATATATCCACATAATATTTGAATGTCGATATTGTTGAACTCGAAACCAGGATAGGTGGCTCAGAGCATCAACTGATGTCACTGCAGCACCTCTGACCGGAAGGTCCTAGGTTCGAGTCCCGACGGCGGCAGGATTTTCGATACTAGCTAGGTCGAATTCAGTCGCTGCCTGGAGGAGAATTCTAGCGGCCGGCTGCTCTGATCGATAGTATTACGTGGTTTCTTCGATCAACACAGACGAATGTTGGAGCAATACCATAACAAACGGGCCACGGACCACGCGCGATCTTTCCTTCCCTTTCCTTGCCCTATTCTCACCCCTCATTTACACATACTTAAAAATTACGTGCACTACACCATCTCATATGCCAGGAGATTGGTCGGGAGCTTAGAGCTTGTCACAGCTGAGGCGGTGCCCCACTGGAGGGAGGTACCCCTGGTTGGAGGAAAACCCCGCTAGCCTACCAGTAGGTCCGCTCCGGCTCTCACCATCTCACCATCAAGATTACCCCAGCCTCCCTAGAAAAAGCATGTTCTACTTATGGGACTAATGACCTTGGCAATTGACGCGCTCGAAATCACTAATCAGTCAATCGAACTCAAAATAACAATTCTTTCACTATTGACAAAACCAACACTTGCTTAAAAATAAGTGAATGTAAACTATTTCATTTCACATGCAAAGACTGTTCAGGACATTCTAATGTGAGTAAATCATGTACTATTATAAGATGCAGAACCACATTTCCCCGTGCTGACAGTGTACTCTTTCTGCCAGCTGCTCGCTTGCCCCAGCCCTCTCGCCCTATTTGCTTACTGTCAAGTTTGAGTCCCCACCCGCCCCGCCTTGCCCGCCAGCCGACACCATAGACGAAGGATGTATACATATTTACTCTATGCTGGCACCCTGCTCATTCCCTCTTTCGCTTGTCCGCCAGTCCGTCCGTTTCTCGCCTAGCTAGTACACTCGCTCCCCAATCCTCGCACCAACGCGAACTGCAGACATCCCGCTCAATCGACGGCCGGCCTACTACCAGCACGCTCACCCCCGTCGCCCAATTTCACTTAACCGACAGGTTAAGGCCCGATAGTTCGCTCGCTCGCCAACCGTCTTGCCTCACAGTCTTCTCACTTCGCCTCTCACCAGCTATTCCGTTCGCCGTTTGCTTCCCTGCCCGTCAGCCGCCACCCGGCTCACCTTCCAGCCATTCGCGTACCAAACCGTTCACCCACAATTACGCTCGCCCGCCAGCTACTCGTCAGCTAGTCCACCTGTTCTCTCAGCCTCTTGCACTCCAATACCCCCCCCTGCCATTTTGCCATGTACTTTCTTTCCAACCGGCCAGCCCATTTACCCACGGCCGTTTGCCTGGTGGCTGATCACCCCTGATTTTCCTCACCCCCCATCTGCTCCTCCGCTAGTTCACTCTCCCACCATCCCTATTGTTCGCCAAACCTTTCGTTCCTCTAACCAGCTAGCATGCCCTTCCGGCCGCTCCTTTCTCGCAAACCGCAAAGTTGACGGGGCATATAGCAGCTCAGTTCTAACGGTTTCGCTCCTTATAGAAAAAATGTTCATATAACCAACGGTTTGCGCTTTCGCGGCCGTTTGCCTACTGGCTGATCACCCCTGATTTTCCTCACCTGCCATCTGCTCCTCCGCAATGGTCCGATTAAAATAAGTTGGTGATTGACAGTCGTGCTTTTGAAGCTGTAGCTTCATACAATGTGAGGGTATGATTTGCTTACTTTAATAAGTATTTGTTTCAAGTGTTTAATTTCGTGTCCCGGGAGCACATGCCCAGTGGTACGAATACTGTCAACGTCGCTCCCTATCATTTGCAACTGTCAATCACCAACTTATTTTAATCGGACCGTAGTTCACTCTCTCACGATGGTTAAGCCAGGCTTGCATTCCAACCGGCCAGCCCATTCACGGCCGTTTGCCTGCTAACTGATCACTCGTGATTTTCCTCTCCTGCCATCTGCTCCTCCGCTAGTTCACTCTCCCACCATCCCTCTCGTTCCCCAGTCCTCTCGTCCCTCTCACCAGCACGCCCTTGCGGCCGCTCCTTCCCCGCGCCCCGTGTAGTCGGAGGGCCGCGCCCGCGGCATCTCAATGGGCGGCGCGCCGTCGCGTCGTCGTGATTTGTACCGCGCCGTCCAGTCGCGTCGCCTCGCCGCATCGGCTTGTCGGCGCGTGATGGATATCTCCGGCTTGTCGTTTGCGCTCGTGCGCCGACTCGCAAGCGACGGCCGCTGGGCGCGCAAGCGAATCGGCGAGGCGACGCAATGCTTCCGTCCCGCCTCGGCCTCCTCACTACGAATGCAAATGTCCACCCTTGAAGCTTATTGTTCATTGCAATAGGCGTGCGCAGCCTACAACGAGAGGAGAGGGCCGGCTTAATTTTCTGATCCAGCATTGACGCTGTCTCTGTAGCGATTCTGAGCAGGGTCCTAGGATTCGATTTCTGACGGTGATGGATTTTCAACACTAGCTTGAGAGCTATAGGCGAATTCAGTAGCGGTATGGAGAAAAATTCCAGCGGCCGGATGCTTTTTATAAGGTCGCATCAACTACTAGGTCATTAGCGACCACTATTGGATGTAACGTTAAGGTATGAGGATGAAACGATATAGTGATGATAGGCGGTGAAATGGACGAATTCATACCACCATGCCCGAGGGGGGACTCAACCCCGCGGTCCAAGATCACTAAGGCACTACTAGCTTAGCGATCTCGGCCACGAAGCGACACCGACTGCTTTGATCGGTAGTTTTCCGTGGTTACTCTGAACAATACCGGGCAAATATTGGCTCAGTGTCCTAACAAACGGGTCGTGGATCGCGCACGACCTTCCCTTCCACCTCCTCGTCCTGTCTTCTCCCCTTACACCCATTCTTACACTTACATACCCTACACTACCATACATATGGGGAGACCGGTCGGAAGCCAAGAGCTTCTTCCGGCTGGGGGGAATATCTCCGCAAGTTGACGTATAGCTTTGTATCGGATTTCACCATCCGGTGGGGACGGAGTCATCACCACCTCCCGGGATAAAACATTCACTAAACAAATGGACTAATGACCATAAGAGTTGTCGTGCCCGGAAACAAAACAATAAATCAAAGAAGCATAACATTAAGGGTTCCCTTATCCATTGAATTTTATTTACACGACGTATTTTATTAGTAAATGGATTAAACATACCACAAGGTGAATAAAATTATAACTTTAATACATAATTAATTAATATAGTCATTGATTTTATTGTAAACCATTTACACCGTTGTCAGATATCTAAAAAGGGCTGTTTCTCTAGGTCCTATAACAATTTCCCCAAATATGAGGGAAAAAGAGGATTTTCTTACAATAATGTAAGAAAATAAAATGTTTGTTACGTACGGATTAGGGGCCCATTTTAACATTTTTGAGGCCCCCTGCCACCTCCTGTGTGCACTACTGTGTTCATAGCTGTCGTACGCTGAGACCCTAGTTAATGCGGAATTGAACCTAGACAAATGCAAATAATGGCTCTTAAATGCATTACAACTGTTACGAATCTAATAAAGTTTTTATTATTTTTAATCCGACAATAAATGAATAAATTAATCACTTGAAAGACTCGTTTCGAATCGTAGACCCCCGTGTGGTGCAATATGTTTTCCTTTACTTTGTAGGAGCATAGATGCCTAAATACTTTGATTTCGATTGCAGAAAACCGGGTACCGCGTTGTTCATCTCTTCTTCGAAACGGATTTGGGGATGAATCTGATTAATGACACGCTATCTTTACGTATTCCTGGACATTCTTGTTCATGTAGATTTCCGAAATCATCTGTTTTTATTCAAAAAGAGAGTGAATGTGGATTTTTTGTGATGACTTAGTGACTGACTCGGGCTTGGGACGTCCCCAACAGACGTTACAGTATTTTTTTATACATTTCTCCACTCGTACAGCTGCTTCGGGGTAAGGCTTGAATTGCGAGAGCGTGCTGTCATTCTAGAAAGGAATTCAACGGGTTTCATACCCTCACTTCTCAAAAACAACACTAGTGATTTCTGATCTAATACGGTGCTTGTCACCAAAACCGAGAGCATATTTGCATTAACTCTGCTTCTTACATTTAGTGTAAATTAATCATGCATTTTTACGCCGACATAGTCGTGCGCGGCTTAAAAGAACAGGAGGGGGCAACTACATTTCTGGACCCTCTTTCCCGTTGAACTTTTTTACTTTCCCGTATACGTACGTATACACGGAGTGATATACGTAGTATAGGGAAAGTTATGTAATGCTGCGCGAAAAAATGGCCAATTTTCGGCGGAAAAATATTAATTGCCGGGCCGTGAAAACGAATAAGTGGATAAAACCAGTTGCTAAATTAAGAAAAAAAAATCCTCTATCTCGTGGTGTGGTCAAAATTCATGATTTGTTGCTTCTTTATACTTAAAAATCGATTGACGGCATTCCGTCCGTCTGTCCGTCTGTGGTCAACGCTAGCGCCTAAACCGTTCGGTCGATTTTCTTCAAAATTGATATTCCCCAGTCGATCTGATTCTAGTCGAAGCTTTGTGATTTTGAAAAAGATTCTTTAAGATTTGGAGGTACTTTATATGAAGCCTCCCGGGGGTTTTCAACATTTTCTCAAAAACGGCTCCAAATTTTTTCTTTAAATTTCTTGTATGAATAGAGGAAAATACACTTTTTAACATGGCATAGGTCCGATTTTCACGTACAGCTCTGAATTTTCGAAAATTGTGAAAGTTTGAATTTTTTTCGGCGTCTTTCTCCAACTACAAAATTGAAGATAGAGATTTTTTCTTCAAATAAAATTTGTTCTGCATATTGAGTTCTTTAATAAAGGTCATGTAAATGTTTTTCACAATTTTGGTAGTTTTCGTGCAATATTGCGTGCAATATGTGCAATTTTAAAAAATTACAAAAACAAAATTTTCTCAAAACGGCTCCAAATTTTTTCTTTAAACTTTTGGTAGGGATAGTGGTAAATGTACTCTATCAATGACATAAAAGCCATTTTGGTCTATCGGTTGGTTTTTTCAAAAATTACCAAAATGTAAATTTTTTTACTTGTCTCTCACGTCGTTAATATTTCCATTATCGGCGATTTTTTTACATTATTATATTTACGAGTATATATGCTTTAAATAATGTCAAGTAAAGTTTCTCGAAAACACTACCGTTTTCTGTGAAAAGTAGCTCAAATTTCGGCATTTTCAGAAATGCTCAAACGTCATTTTCTCGTATATGGCTGCAATTTTTTTCTTGAAACTTTTGTAACGGATAGTGCTAATTACACTCATTAGTATAGCGTGAAGTTTATTTTGAGTTTTTTTGTTTTTTTCAAAAATTATATAAATGTAATTTTTTGAATGATCTCTCACATCTTTAATATGCACATTATCCGCAATTTGTAAAGATGATTATATTTGTAAGTGTAAGTGCTTCAAATAACTTCAAATAAAGTATTTTGAAAACTCAAAAATTTTCTGTGAAAATGAGCTTCAAATTTCGCATTTTTAGTAGTGCTTAAACGCCATTTTCTCTTAAACGGCACATAATTTTTAAAAGAAAATTGCCATTTACGGCTAGGTTTTTGTGTTCTTAAATATTCTAAAATTAATGTTTCTGTTCTACCAATAGGAATCCGAAAAATTAAGAAAATGACAAAAAAATGTACTTTTGGCGATGATAGATGGTAGCTGGCAAGAAAGAGTATGTGGAAATTCCGAATAGCTAGCGAAGACCCAGGAAAATAGAAAACTAATACGGGAAAGTCTGTGCCATTCTGTAGCACCACTAGTTTATATTTACATACGATTTTTCACTAGTTAATAAATAAAATATTCTACAAAAATTTAAACTGCAATTTTAAAATTGTCTGTTAATAAATACAAATGTTTTTATATTGAATTATTCACAGGTTTGCCAGACCTGGTGAGACTTTCTCAGAGTCGTAAAACAAATTTCCTAATTCACTGGTTTTGACAAAATAATTTAAATTATTGTGAACAAATTATTGAGATTGATAATTCTACGATGGTTATAATTTGCAAATTGTTGTGTTACTTGTGCGTAAAGTAATTGCGCTGACCTCTGCTACTTCCAAGGAGGCCTTGTAAAATATCCGTTTCTAGGAAAACCCGGCAGACGTTGTTCTGCCCTTCATCTCCCTCTTTCCCTCCCATCTCCCTTTCTCACTGTCTCCCCCTCCGTCCCTCACCCTGTCCGTGTCTATCTCTTTCTCTGCTGATCTCTGTCCCTCTCATTCACATTTACTTGCAGATTCTGCACGTCTCTGAGCAGGTGAGGTGATATCGGAAAGCATATAATATCGGGAAGCACCGGACCAGCAAAAATGTAACAATGTTTGAAAAGAGCTCATTCTGTAGATTACGGTGTGAGAAACGTTTCTTTGAGGTCTCATAAGTTTAGTTTTTAAGGCCCTAGAACGCCTCATTTAGGAGTTAATTAACGATATAGATTCAAAATGCTGCCGATTGCCTTCAGGTGAATGTTTAGTTTGTTCTACAGCGCCGTGTAGTGGAGTTACAACAGAATTAACAGCACAAGCACATAAACCTTCTGGGTGTAAAAACACGTAGAATTGCCAACGTTCATGGAGATCGGTCCAACGGTGTCGGGGTTTAGCTCTTATATATTGTAATATACAAAATATTACAGAACAAACGCCGCGCCTTGATCTGTACGGACGGAGCTGTAATATACAAAATATTATAAAACAAACGCCGCGCTTAATCTGGACGGTCGCGGTTACTAGGTAACAAAGGTTGTTGACGGGCGAGAAGGGGGCCCTGGACGAGAGAGAGAGTTGGTGGTTGACTGGCATCCTGGTGGTAGGGGCGCGTATGTAACCTGAATTATTAAAGTTGGACATCGACGCGAATAGGGAGGACAAATTGTGGAACAAGTGTGCAAGAAGTGAGCAGCAAGAAAGAAGCAGACGGATTTTCGGCGCGGAAGTCAAGGGGCTACGAACTGCGGGGCCATCGTTTCACAACGCCAGACAATTTGGTACAGTGAACTTAATGCATGAAATTAAGCAAGAGAATTTTTATATTTTTAATCTCAAATTCCATTCTTAAAAAACAAAATTATTGTTGTGCCACGTTGTGTGTAATTCCTTCGGGACATAAACAATTTCAGACTTCCAGGCTTCTCTGTATAGAGAGCATGAGAACCAGAGAACTGAGCTAGCCAAGTAAATTAAATTAGATAAAATAAATTCATTATTATTTTATCACAATATATATATATATATACACACACACCAACTCCAGTTTTATATATACAGATTAACATGTAATGTGTGTGTATATATATATATTGTAGTGATACCGAATAAATTCAAGTTTATTCTGCCGCAAAATAACTCCACGCAGGCGGCGACGCGAGAGATGCGAGGCGCCACGGAGGCGGCCCGAGGGCCAGGCGAGGCGCCACGGTGTCGGCACCCTCCGCGACCCTCTGCTCACTAATTCGTCATGGACACGTGTGCCCCAACTCTGGGTGGCCGCCCTGCACACGACCCCTTCAGTATTTTTCCACGACGCCTGGAACTCTTCCGTCAGCCTCCCTAGAGATTCCTAGCCCCTCACACCCCCCCGGTCGTTAATAACTGCCCCTTTTCGACGCAAAATTAAAGCGAGAGGGAGCGATAACCAGCCCCTCTCTCACTCTTTTCTCGGCCTCGAAAACATCCTCTGATTGGGCAGAAAATATCTAATGCGCAGTACCCTTTCGCCAATAGCAGCCAGAATTCGGGTTTGTTCTAGAATATTCCAGAGTCACAGGGATAATTTTGGTGGGGGGAACGAGGTTTCCTAAAACTTGGAGCGACGAGGCACAAAAGAGAAGCTGGGGAGCTGTGTTCAGAATCGGACGCAAGTGGCGGCCGCAGGGGGGAACCTGTTATATTCTGTTGTGGCGTTCGGTTCGATGGACTTAGAAAAATTATTAAGTTTCTTGTAGAGTTTGGGTACAAGACTTCTGTGACGAACGCAGGCCGCAGAACAGTATTATGAACATTTGACAGCAATTCGTATTATATTACGTCCGATTTATGTGCGAACTCGAGACTCTCTTTTCCTTTGTGAATTTGTGCGATCATTCACGGGCTCATTAGTATCAAAGTATTGTGAGATCGACCGGGAATGAACCGACCGTGTCAGTGAATGAACTGTGCTGACCCATTCACCGCAGCGAGCAGACGGCGCTTTTGTGTTCCGGCCCGCCTTCGTGGCTATCCTCGCAAGTACCTGATTTGACCTACATTTTCCGAGCGGCGCTCCTCGCCCGCCACGACCCTCGCAGCCAGCTGACCTGAGGTCGTTCAACTTCAGTGGGTGGCGCAGGCCGCCTATCAGAGGTATTTTCTGTTTGAGTGTCTTATGTCGTACCCGCGATCGAGAGGTGTGAACAGTACATCAGACAATCAGTGTTGACTTCCTCTCGACCGGGCGACGAAGAGGAGTTCCCGGCCGCGCATGGCCGTCAAGCGGGAATTCGCGCGCGAGGAAGAATTTCATCTGATTGTAATCACTTTGTAATTTTATGTTTTCTTATGTGCATGACATTTCATTTTTTGTTTTATTTCGATTTTGGGGGCATGCTCGCCAGAGTTATCATCACCAGACCATTAGCGTTTTCTTTTTTCAATGAATAAATTCAACTTGTTCTAAATTCACATGTTTGACTTCTCATTCAACCTAGGCCACCGGCTTCCTCCATCTTCGCCGTTTCAGATAATCTGTCGACTGAGCGGGCCGGCTACCCGTCTGAGGCGCCCAACCGAAGACGCGAGGGTTGTTGCAATATATATATATATATATATATATATATATATATATACATATATGTACTTGACGCTACACGCCGTGAACGGGCTCAGGCCTACCGGCGACGCACCTGCCTCGCGGCCATGGGTTAAGGGGGTACGTGTGGTTAGCACGTAGACATCCCCACGCCGTATTCCGAGCTTCTCAACCTGAGAAGTGAATTTTCCCATCGTCACACAGCAACATTTACTGGGACATTTACGGGAAACGCACACCATAATCTTGCCGCGACCGTGAATCGAATCGGAGCCGTGAAGTGGAAAGTGAGCTTGCTGACCAACAGCTAGCCGCGAGGCTAATTACACTAGGGAACAAAAACATTTCTTCATACCTCCAGGATGAAAGTAGATGCTGTGAAAGGAACACGGTGATTTCGAAAATTGTCATAAAAAGTTTCTATCACGCAAGGTTTAAAAGATACGAATATGTGTAGTATCCGTATTTGAAATAAACAAAATCCTATACTAATTTCTGCGTTGTCACTCCGGTTATATAACTACAAAATTTTATGAACATGTTTCATATGAGGTAAAGTGCAGACATTAAAATGGTTTGTTGGTATTCTCCACAACATTGGTAGAGAAAATGACAATGAATTGAATTTTCCATACAACCACACATTAAGATTTGTTGTACAGGTGACACAACACTGGAGACCACGGTTTGTTCTGATCACAAACACAACAGCCAAAGTATAAAGAATACGCAAGTTTCGTAATTTAATATATTTTTTCCCTTTGAAGTTTAGGTGTAACTATTCCACAAACGTAACGAAAGTTATCGGACTGATTCGCACACTATCGATGTGAAATGACGATTTCCATTTTATCGAACCGATTCAATTCTACAGATCATGTGGCGAATTTCACTTGATAGAAAACACAGAATGTAATGCATTAATGTATTTGAGACACACGCAAACCAGACACGAACTTCACGCGCACTGCGGGAACTTCACGCGCTTCATGAATTTCACGCGCAGTTTCGTATGACACCGAATGACGCAGAATCTGCCAACCCAACAGTTGGTTACTTGTATACTTGCGATCAGGTAAGGGGCTAAAACATTTATTTTCGGTGACTGATGCGCAGTAGGAAATACGATGGTGCACGTGACTTGTTTTCAAAACTCCACTAAGACCTACTTGTAATTGGGTCGACAATCTTCGAATAGCAAAGGTAAGAAGTCACGAAAGCAAAATTTGGTTGATATCTCATGGAAGTGCCGTAGATGAACTGAACAAATACTGTATTTGTAAATAGAACTTATGCATATTGATTCTACATATTTTACAGGTGCAATTTAAAAGTATTCGCATTAATAGTAAAATACGGTATGGTATAAAGATACAGTATATTTAAAAACTGTGACATGATATGACGTTTTATTGCGATATTCGTTATCTTCAATAAAATTGAGTATGTTGCGCATTCGACCTTCCTGGAGGTAAAAATCGTGTTCCCTAGTGTTATCAAGGAAAAAGGGGAAAATCATGGATTCAAAATATTTACAGAATTTTTTTTACCTGTACTGCACCGGCACCCTTTTGAAAATGTTCGGGGGAGGGGTCACTGCTCCCCTCCCCCTCCACCATCTGCGGACGCATATGTGTGTCGGGCTGTTTGAACCATAAGTATCACTGCCATTGCCGTTGCCACAGCCTATGCCTCGCTTTAATTTTTTTAACGTACTTTTAAGGGTTTCAACAGTAGTGATTCGGGACAGGTACGTAAAAAGATGTATGGCGCAGCATTGTTAATGAGGAAAGCAAGTCATGGCGGGGGCAGTATGAGAGTGGACGTTGATCAGATGAGTGGTTCGGTTCTTAATGGGAACAAATGAGTTCCTCGGTTCTAGTAGTGCGTACAGCAGCGATGTAAGGGACCAGTACTCAGCCCTCCTATCCACAGAACTCTCTGAATCATCTCAAGTATCATTTCAATCGCGCGATCATAAATATTAAGATATTTATCGAAATGCTCAATAATTTTATTTCCTTTAAAAATGTACTTTACTCTTCTTTTCTGGCAAATAAGCTTATGCTTTGCGATATATCTCACACTTTCCTCCTCAAAATAGAGTTAAAGATTATCAATTTATTTATGGTTTACTAGTTCATTGCTGTGTGTTTACAGACCTGAAACAAAACACGTAATGGTATACTTAATACCCTTGCGGGCCTTTCTGATTGTTTATGCCCTAGGGCCTTTTGAATACTTTACGGCCCGCTCTAGTACCAACACAACACACAGAACATACTTATGAATTCGACATTTTAAAGTTAAGATGCAAGAAAATACAATAAATAAATGGCATAATGCTCAAATGAATAAAATAATTCATTATAAACCTTATTTTGCTTAATTTAAATGAAAATTGCAATTTTGGAATGTTTCCGTGAATTTATAATTGCCATCAATCACTCCCATTTCACTGTTAGTATCACCTTTCTTAGAGATTAATTAGTAAATTCTTCTTCAGTAGCAGTACTAGTAGTAGTAGTAGTAGTAGTAGTAGTAGTAGTAGTAAAAAGATATACAAGGCACATCGGCCAACATCCTCGAAATGTTATTTTTTGGCATTATGACATATTGTAAATAACGTTTGACAATAGACGCTAATAACCTAAAAGTACAGTTTCATCAGCGCAATTTACACTTTTAGTCATACTCGTAAATATCAAATACACAGTAAACAGTTTCATATATTTCTCAAGATTTTAATGGGAATCATTGTCCGTAATATTGATAGCTTTTGCGAAAATTTCCGCAGGAACTTCACAATATTCTATCATTTTGCACGAACAAATCAGTCCAATAACGATTATGCAATAGTAATTAGATTTACACTCTGTTTTGTTTATCTGACGTCATATTGACAAATGACCATCACAATGCGTCTTTTCACTTTAGTGTGAATGAGAATTACGTTTTTTTCCCTTTATAAACTGTTTCTTGTTTGTTTATTTTACAATGTTGTATTTATGTGTTTCATGTTTGTAGTATATACGTCAAAAGAAACTTTGTACACTTTTTAAGTACATTGCAAGCACGGAGGAGAGTGAGGTTTGGCATAGTTAAAGTTTATATGAAGAAAGAGTGTAGAAAGCTAAAATGCATGTATTAGAAATATTTGAAATGAAATTAGGTGCAATAAAATTAACTTTATTCCATTCCATTCTATATGGATACATGTGTATTTTTATAACAAGCATGTTTATAAAAACTTAAAATTAATATCATGCATCAAGTTATTTCACAAAAGAATAGTAATGCAGTATTTTTAAGGGAAATATCCGCATGGTTCGGGGTATTGAACATTTTTTAACCCATCTGACCATTTATAAACGGGTGCTTGGTAGGTTACTTGAGATAATTTAGAATATTAGAGTAGTAACAGGGGAGTAAATAAAAATTAGAATTAGCATTTCAAAGAATTATTTTCATATTAAAAGCGAGGAGATCCTACAAGGACATGCTCGGACTTTCGGTCATTGACTTCATGTAGTGCAAAATGTGATGCGTGTTGGTTTCATTTTTTTTGTTTATTTATACTAAAAACAGGCAGCAGTGTTTGCGACGTATGGAGAGAGTACAATTGCCATATTTATTACTCTGTAAAGCAATCGACATTGTCTTTTTTAGAACAGAAATTTCAACTTTTACTACGAGTAGAAGCTGCATTAAGCAAAACAAAAAGAAAGACGAAACGCTTCTGAAAAACAAAGTTATACATGACGAATGGTGTGTCTTAATCAAAACAAGTACTTTGACAAGACGCGTGGAAATCAAACTCCGTTGCAGTTTTCTCTCGTATTTCATGACTAATTGCTTCCTCTCTGCGTACAGGATTGGCGATTATGACCGCATTCTCATTCAGTCATAGTGATCGAGAGAACGTTAGGCATTTGGTGACATTTAACAGTGTGCCACGATTCTCTGTAAGACCAATATTTTATTTAATATCACAAGGCACATTATATGATGGACTTCGCAACACCTTTCCAAGTGTTTTTGAAAATTATTTTAACATTTTTTCTGTTAATATATGTTTAATTTTTAGGGACCAATTACGCTCATATTTATAAACATAATTATAGAGAGAATGATGCCCTATTACAAGCAAATTCCCTATCCTCACATTATTGAATTCTTTCTTCAGTAACCATTTGTTTTTGTTAAATATACTTTAGAAATTCATAAGATTTTTTTGTTCAAATTCTTAAAACTTCTAGCACTAAACAATCCCAGCATAGTCTTTAAAAAATTGAAATAAAATATCATTATTCATTACTGAACATTAACAAAACTTTTAATTAGGGACAAAGTTTTCGTAGAATCATCAATAATTTGAAAAATCCGGATTGGAACTATTAAGGATTTACTATAATTTAACATTATCAAGAAAGAAGAGGTATTAGCGTTACTCTTTAAATCGCATTGCTGACTTTCAAACTACAGTTTTTTATTGTTTTAACGTATCTAAAATTGATAAAAATACACCACCATCATCATCATCATCATCATCATGAAATAAAGAATTGTTTGTGAGTTGTCTATCTATAAAATTATTTATGGGACTCCTTACCTTCAAGATTGTTAAAAATAGCTGATACTAAGACAGGCTAATTCCAATTCTTCAAGATAAAATATACACACAGAATTTAAATAAAATATAATGAAATCGTATCTTGAGTGAGGATAACAAAAACAATAAACATAAACACAGTGTCAACGCTTGAATTATCTAAAACAATATATGTAGTCAATTGCTAATGGCCTGCAGCAGCAAAAATGCTGCAGAAGAACACCACACAAAATGATTCTATAGCATGGACATTGCTCAAGAACACATGAAATATTTCTGTATGACTACAATAAATGAAACATTTTCACCAGACCTATCTTCACAAATACTGCAATAATACTGTATACTACTGTATAATACTGTATGAGTATTATACTCATAGTATACATACAATTCTTTACATAACGTACAACAGTTCTTTACATTCCTAGAAGATCAAAAAAAGTTGGTGTTCCGAGACGCAAATGCCGAACATGCAAATACATATACTTCGATTTGAATACTCGAGCTGAACAGAGAGGGGGACACTCACATCCAGTCGGGAGCTTCGTTATGACTTACATTTTTGGTATTGGAGCTCTCGGTTGGATGACAGTGTCTCCCTCTCCGTTCGGCTCGTGACCTTCAAGTGCAGCTGTGTTTAAATCGGAGTATAATATTAATTGCCGGTGGCCTCATCCGTGGAGTCGCGTGAGTTGGAAGTAGCGAGTGGGGGAATCAGTCGGCACGCGCAGTAAGAGGTGTCGCAGAATAACATAATCAAATCTTTCCATTTCTCTGTCAAAATCGAAACTTTTTAATTATTTGGATTTCCCCCGATGAATTGGGTATCTAACATAATTGTAGACACCTCTCACATGGCCAGAGGCAGCGTAGTTTTCTTTCAGTTTGTGGAATTCAATACTTCATCATTGGAATTTAATACTTTAGGTTTTCTATTTCTTTCGGAAAATTTTACTTTATTTGCCGTGGTCTGTAACCCCAATGTGTACAATTTCATCCCATTGCTATTATTTCAGCTCGCCGGTGAATCTCACACGACTGAACGGTCAGAAAAATACTTCTAATCATGTTCAGTAATTTAATTAATTTTAAATAACATTAAACTTGGTGTATTATTAAGGTGAGATAACTTCATGATTGTTATGTGTCAGGCAATCAGATTCAAAATTTCATCAAAACAGTCACTGGTCATTCCAGTAAATACAAAAGCGTTTCTCGTTCTTTGTTGCATTCAGGTAGGAAATTGTTCGTACCTTTTCCTTTCTTGTTCAAAATCATGAACTTTTTTCCTTCGATTCTTGAAGTTAATACTATTAACAATTTGAAGGAAAATCATCAATAAAGAAGGAAAAGGACCGTACCGCGTGTGTTAAGAAAACGTACTACGGGTAAGGCATTTTCTATCTCCACTTCAATAGAATCTAGCGCCTCTTCTTTATCGTATGCGGGAAACGGTCACTAACCCCTAACAAATGACGCTCCGGTGTGAACGGATCCGCGAATTTTGTCCCCGCGTCTACCGCGAAACTTTCCGCGCCAGTCTGTGGGAGCCTTAATACATAACGGCGTACTTCTGATGCAGTTAATAAGAGGAGCGGTGTTAATCGGTTAAGCGGACGATCTGTTTCCAATTGTTACCATAAAAAAGCTGGTGAGCTGGTGTTCAGAAGCAACGAATCATTGTGACGTGTGCATGGGCAACCTTAAATTGGCTCTGCAGAAAACCAAAGTCACCTTTCTGAAAGGGTCGAGAAAATATCCAAATAAACTAAATTTCTCGTTGAAAGGAACATATGTCAGTGAGACCAATGTGATATCTGGGGGGCTGGATGTAAAAAAGTAATTTGGGACAATTTGAAGGGGATGGCAAAAAAAAAGACTTCAATGTTGGCAAGACTGATGCCAAATATCTGAGGATCGAAAGCTACTAATGGCTTACTCTGACAGGTACATCATGTCGATAACACACTACGCTTCATGGATCTGGTGTATGGCATTGGCTCGAACGAAAAATGTACGAATTCTTGGGAGGGTGAAAAAAAATATATTGCGAGTTATACATAAAAATCTCCATGGCGTCTCAACATGCATTGGCGGCGGATATATCAGTAGATCTACATGTAACGGAAATATGGTAAAACATATCCATGAGAAAGGGGAGGAAGAATGCCAACATAAAAGGAAGAGAGAAAGCAAAATGGCATCGAAGGTGGGAGGAAATACTAAATGTTACTCTGTGTACAAAGCAGATATATAAATTAGATACAAGGACGATCTGCAAACACAGACAAGTGTAGTATAATATCACACACATATTAACGGGTCATGATCATTTTCGAAATTATACTAAAAGAATGAGGAAGGGAAGGAAATTAGTCTATACTGAAATGAACAGGACTCACTGTTGGCATGTCATACATTGTTTATCTCTTTCGATAGGTGAAAGAAAGGCAGGAAGCATAACGGAAAATAAATTGTAACTTAACGATAGATATCCTCTAAAAGCAATTGTAAAATGTTATAAAAATTGGGATATAATAGCATCCCTAACAACAACTAAAATGAAGACTAAAGAAAGAAACGAAAGGAGCAGAGAGCACTATTAGTGACATTTCCATTCTGATGAAATGCGCATGAGCAATACCAAAATGGTTTTACAAAAGAACTGTTTTTGTAGTTGGTAGATATCCAACTCCCGCAAAGAGTGGTGCCTTTGAAAAAAATTCCCTCCATTACAAAAAAGCTTTCTAGGCACATATTTACCGCTGCTTGGTGTCTGGATTGGAGCTCCTCCTGATGGCAGTGCGTAGGTGGTCCGCGGGCGAGAATTCCCGATTGGCCACTTCCTACCGAACCCGCTCGCCTTGCCATTTCTTTCTCTCGTGACGCCACGCTCCTTCTGTTCTCCTCCGTGACACATTCCTCGCCCGAGAGCGCGGAAGAGAGACGCATTTCAGTTGGCCACTGCCTAGTTCCCAACGGAGTCGCTGTTATCTCTCTGTAGCAACCCTGCGTTCTTTCAGCGTTTTAATGGAGCGCCGTATACATTTCAGATAATGACGCCACAGTCCATTACAACACCGGGGTTTATGGGGTACAAAAGAAATCTATGTAGGCTATGGGGAATGGGAATGCTTACGACTGTGAATGGGCTTTACAAATTACACGGAGATACATTTACGATGGTTTTTCAGGGTATTTGTGGACCCTCGTAAAGCGAAAAGATGATGTTTCCGAGTTTTTTGAATGGCGGTTCGAGTTAACACAGACGAATGTCCAAAATAACTCATAACTTCGATATTACAAAGTTGAAATGGTCTGTCGATAATGGTGTTTCAAAACCTCCTCTACTTAAAAATATGCAAAATTAATTATCGTAATGCTAATGCTAATGAATAAGAATGTATTTATATAGAGAAAAGTACCCAAACCTGGTCCTGGTTCCTAAAGCAAGCCCTTTGATTTACAGCTCTGTGGGGTGATGTTACCTATTGGAAACGTACTAAAATATTGTAGTAGTTCTTTGCAAACCCCAGGCTCAATCAAGGGGTAGAGTCTTAATTTTCACTTGTTGCCGCACAGTCGGCCATTAGTGTAAACAGTGGAAAGCAAAGTGCATATTCAAGTTTCTCTTTTCAAGTGCTTTTTCTCAGTTGCCTGATTTCGCTACTTCATCAGTAAATCTTCTGACTATTATATGACTTTGAAGGTGACATTCCAAGCTATTGATATATGGTAATGTAATTTATTTTACTTGCCGTGTAAAATGTTATTGGCATTTGAAATATAAATACACTGGAGTCTAACCCGAGCCCCCCAAAGATTTCTCAAGCAAGCCCTCAATTTTTCGTTTTGTAAAATAAAAACAATATGGTTTTTGGCACTCCTTATTAGGAGTCTAATAAAACGCAGTATTGAAACTCACGAGAGTGTGTTCTCAAAGGGGTAGACAACGCGGACAGTAACGTGTGTTTATGGCAACCAAGACGTGTAGGGCTGAGACAATGGTGCCGTAATAACGTCATAAATTTCCACGTTCTCTATATAAACTGTCTTCTTGAATTGATATGGGAGAGTCGGCCCAGTGATACGGCTGTATTCATTTCAAGCTGCTCCGCACAACATTTTATTGATTTATATCGTTTCATATTTCATTACACTTGGTCTCTGTTCTTGTACTACGATTTATTTTGTGTAAATTTGACTTATTTAAATAAATTATTAGGTGTTTCTTGAGGAAAAGTTATAAGAAACTGACAAAATTTTAGGAATTTGAGATTTCAGTTTTCGATGTTTCATTATAATTTGTCGACCTTCTAATTGGTACGATTCGTGTAATAAGGCCATTAAGTAACTTTCTGAGTACTACAACCCTTATCGCGATTGCCTAAACAGTTCCCCGGACCGTATGACACACGTACGAATCATCATGCAGTTGGATTTCTCCTTCAATGGACTTATTTCAAGTATTGATATTTTTTTCAATCAATTTTATTAGTAATTTGTTTGCAGGGTTCACCTATTACAAATTGCTGTGTATATTCATAGCTCTATCGGAAACAATTTCATTACAAATAATCTCTAATAGCATAAAGTAGTTAGTACAAGATACAGTATAAATATCAACAAATGTATATAATATAGTAATACAATAACATAAAATACAAAATAATTAATACAATATAATATACAAATATATACAGAACAACTTGCGTCAAGTGGAACAACCTGTTGAATTTTGCTTGAACTATTCATTGATAATAAATGCTCGTAATATGAAATAACATTGTACAGTTTTAGATCTTTCAGAGTTTAGTTTAATGAGACAATTTTGAAAGGATAATACATCATTTTGGTATGGCCCTCCAAATATTGGGCACTCACATAAAATGTGTTTCAGGTTTTCGTCAGTATTCATATTACACAGTGAGCAGATTGAATCTGAGTGTATTATTTTGTGCCACCTATTTCTACTATTGATGTTTATTTCTTTGTCACTGGACATCCTGATTCGAGTGACAACTCTAGAAATGGAAGTGGGAAGAGCCAAAGTTAGGTATTTCTCAGTTTCTGTAGATTGCAAATTCCTAATTTCTCGAAGAAAGTTGTAATGGCTCTTTACAAAATGACATCCCATAAGATACTAGAAGACACTACGCGAGGAAGAAGGCGGTTGTAAGCAACGTTGATTTTAGCAGTCGCAATCACTCGCCTGCAGGCGTTGCTTTCTTCCCGGAACAGAGGGCGGGTCACGGAGAACGTTTATTTACAGGCGCTCTTTATTAGCGCTCGCCCGATCGAAGTTCCGTCATTGCGAGCGCAGGCAGCTCCCCAGAGAAAGTTCGAACGGGGGCTTATGACAAATGCCCTCTCCGGCGGTTTGGCACCGGCATCCATCACGGCAGAGCGCGCCCGCGGTCGCTTGCGACGGAGACAACGAGGCAGCCACTGGGGAAATAGGGTTGCCAATGCGGAGTTTGCCTCCTCTGTTCCTTCTCACTGCCTGTTCGTGAACGAGTGATTGATTGGTTAGTGATTCCACGCGCGTCAACTGCTAAGGCCAATAGTTCCGTAAGTGTAGTTGCCGATGATCTTACCCCGGCTGGCGAGATTCGGCACCGACCTTTGTCGGTTTGCGGGGATTTTCTCATTCCCGGTATCTCCCACCAGTGTGACACCGCTCCAGCCGAGACAAGCTCTAAGCTTCCGACGGGGCATGTGAGAGTACTTGCGTGTGATTAAGGAGAGAGAAAATAGAAGAAGGAAGAGAAAGGAGAGATCGCACGCGATCCGTGGCCCGTTTATTGTTCTGCATTCGCCTGGTGGCTATTCGGCTGACATTCGCGTGGTGTTGCTCGGAGTAACCACGGAAAACTACCGATCAGATCAGCCGGCTAAGCCGGCAGGATTTTCCTCCAGAGAGCGATTGAATTCGTCCTCGCTGAGAAGCTAGGGTCGAAACTTGAACCGTTGGGATTCGAACCCAGGAACCTCTCGGTCAGAGGCACTGCAATGGCATCAGTTGATGCCCCGAGTGACCTTCGCAGGTCGTGATCGTGTGGGGGCGACCAGTGGGATATCAGTCAGGCCGCTGGCCTTCCATTGCTGGCATTGGGTTTCGAATCCTGGTCGGTCCACGTGAAATTGCGGTGGACAAAGCGGAGTTTTGATACTGATAGTGAGAAAAAAAAGTTAGGGAATTTACGTGGCGGAGGAGTTTGGGAATCTAAGGTCAAAATTCGTGAACGACTGCTACAATATAAAAACAAATGTCACAGTAAGAAAAAATGGTTTGTACCGCTTTCGCAAACGTGTAAACTGCATTGATTTAAGAATTATACGGAGCTCGGATATCATTCTCACAGTTGCTGTCATTGCATATCATTAGGTTTGAATTGTCCACTGCTTGTCGCACTGTCTGGCAGGTCTCGTGACCCCACCGTTCTTCTTTCTTGATAAAGAAACAAGTGAGTTGTGTAATATAGGAATACATGCAATTGATTTACATTTCCTCTATAGTACATGGAAAATTGTTCGGTACTGTAAACCTCTGTTTATTATCCAGTATATTACTAATTTCGAATACGCGGAGAAATTGAAACAAAAAACAACAGCTTCCGGCTACGTAAGAGGTGTCACAGTTTCCTTAGTTATGCAGGAACTTGAAAATCTAACAAATAGAAGTTTCAATTTTAACTTGAAAGTACAAATTTGTGATTCTGTTAAACTGCCAATTCTCATATGGCGCGTGCCGACTGAATTCGCAAACTCAGGACGTCACTAATGATGTCCCAGTTGATGACCCAGCTGATGTCATACAGCAACAAGACTCCAAGATGGAGGCCGCCTGCCATTTCGAATTTGCTGCCCACATTTTGCGCTATGGAGCAGCAATATTTTTTATATTCTTGATGAGTAACGAATTGTTGTACAGCTAACACAATACTAAGGAATTGCTATTTTAAAGAATTTGTTAAAATATTTAATTTATTGTAGTTTTATACGAGTGTATTTTAATTTTTGTTCTTGAAAAGTGTGGGTGTCACGTTTTGGAAGGCCATTTGTGAGGTTTTGCTCAGCAACATTTTGTTGCTGGAGAACACTAGTATTGTTATTATTGTTGTTAATGTTATCGTTATTTTATTTCGAAAAGGAAGTAGTAGTGAGCGCGGTAGGGTAACAGGGGACTGCGGAAGAGGAGAAAAAAAGAGGAAGTAAAGGAGCTGTTCGTGCGACGGTGGGTAGTCTCAACCCCAACTTTGGGCAGGCTCCTGGCGAGTGCCAGTGCGCGGGCCGCGGCGGCGGTGGCCTCGTTCCTCGATTCGCGCGCGGGGGTGGGGGGAGGGTAGGGGGAGGGGGCGCAGGACCCCCCGCGGAAGCGCGCGGGGGCCGCATGACGCAGCGGAAAGGTCGGCGCGGCGCCCCGTCGCCCGGAATTGCCCGGTGGCCGGAGGTGGTGCGGCTGACCAGCTGCAGGACCAACCTAGCAGCTTAGGAGAAACCATGGGCGATTTGGAACGAGACAGTTGGTATTCGTTATTTTTTTCTCTCTCTGATTACAACTTTCCTCGAGTGGCTGCACATCCGCTATTTAGTGTATTGGCGAAGTCTTCGCTAGTTCATGCGAAATATGCCTCACGCTAGGTCTAAAACGATTGATGTTTTCGGACACGGCGACTGCTATGCTCATTAGTTCCGTTGGTGTGGTGAATATATTATCCTGGGAGGTGGCGGTGATCCCGTCTCCATTGGATGGTGAGATCCGGCGCCGACCTATATGTCGGCTAACGGGTGATAACTCTCTCCTCAGGTATCTCCTCCAGCCACGACAAGCTCTTGACTCCCGACATGAGTCTTAGTGCAAAGCATATAAGTGTGTGTGTCTGTGTAAGTAAGTAAGTAAGTAAGTAAGTAAGTAAGTAAGTAGAGAAGTTAGGACAGGGAAGGGAAGGAAAAATCGCGCGCGGTTCGCGGCCCGCTCATATGGGTTCTGCTTCGGCATTCGCCGAGTATTGATTGGATAAACAACGGAAAACTATCGATCAGTGCAGCCAGCCGCTAGAATTCTTGTCCTGTCAGCGGTTGAATTCGACCTAGTTCGATAAAGTCGAAAATCCGTCACCGAGTGGACTAGAACCTCCCTCTCAGAGTCGTTTCAGAGACAGCGACAATGCTGGCTCTGAGTTAAACTCATCCGGTGACTAAAACAAGAAAGGGGGCGGACAACTTCATTAAAAAAATATCCTTTTTTACGGAAACGAAAATGTTTGATTACATGAGATACGAGGTCTCTTTCCAAATTTTAGGTGAACCCAACTCTCCCGCCCTGTGTGCACGACTTCAGCCTCATGAGGTTGGAATGTGAGCCATATCCTAACTCTGAAGGGGGTCGTGCAGGCAGGATGCGAAGAAACGATCTCACGCGGTCCGTAATCCAGTGTTTAAGGAACCGTTTGGTTATCTGGCTAGTCGGAGGAAATCCCGGTCACAGAAGTCGGCCTACAGGATTTTCACTCAGAGGGGTCTCAACTACTTGGCTAGTGCCAAAATGTTGTTGCCATAGGGTCATAGGACCTGGAAACGAAGGTTCGGTTGTGGAATCGCATGTAGACGCTAAAACGCCGAGTGTCCAGATTACTTTTTATTTTGATTCTTAGAAATAATTATTTAGAGAAAAAAGCGCATTAGATTTCACGAAGAAAATCGTATATCGACAATGCTCTTAAAACTGAAACGTTTTTGTAACACTGCTCATTTTGAACAATCTATTTATTCATTTTTAGAAGTAGTCGACACACGTCAAGTATATATTAAATTTTATAATATATTAGGTTTTTTATTTCAAGCTGATTATTTTCTATTTTTCCTCAGTATGCAATACAAGCATTTTCAGGCAGTCGATCACACGAGAATCTGCCTATTATGGCATCAGTGCAGAGGCGCAGCCATTCCACAGATATGATAATTTCATTGAATATCGTGAATCATACTGATTTGTACTGAGTTGTACAAGGATATATGGGTATAAGCGTACAATGATCAATGAAACGTAGTAGTCGGAATAAAGCACTACGCAAAGATAGGGTGGGAATTAGAAATTTTTCCATGGAAAGAGGCCATAAAATTTAAAGAATGAACATAACGAAATCAGCGTTTCCGTAGTTTTTACTACTTAACTGTGAATGTGGTGAATAATATATACACATGTGGTCTCCGACTGTCCCTACATGCGAGGTATGTAAGTTGCGGACCAAAAGGAAACTAAGAGTTAAACCCATATGTAAATTGCTGACCGACTACCTACCCCTCTCAGGTAAGAGTGGAAGATGATCAGTGACTTAGCGTAGTGAGAGCAGCAGGGGCGGCGGTCCCGAGCTACACTTTTAGAGAGCAGCAAAATTTCACAATAAATAATAATATCACCTTCTAAAAGTTTGAACTATTTAATTTCATTTTTAGTCGCACCTATGATTCGGGCCGATTGAAATGAGCACGGAATTTTTCATTACTTATTCTGTGGCAACTTCTTTAAATTAATGTATTTTGATACATTAATGTATGATGACATATTACTCATTGTAGCAACTGGCAACACATACTGTACTGACTTGTAGGGATTTCCCGTATTTTATTTTGTGCTTTAGTCGCTTATGACTAATATTCAGCGTATCATGTAAAGAATTGGGTTTAGCATTGTATAATATGACTATTGCCACCTCCGGACATCTCGAAGTATCTCCGTCTGGCGAGTGAAAGGAAAGGCACAAGTAAATGCTGATCTGGGCTGTCTGGATCATGACTGGCCGCGGAAGCATGAGAAATCCAGAAATGCTGGACAGCAGCGCAGCGGCGGCTGCCTTAACACACCTACCTGCATTTCCTTTTCCTCAGTCCTGTTCCTTACCTGCGATTGTTATGTCCGCATTTACCTACAGACTTAGAAAGTAAGTTTCCCGAGATAAGATGAAGGGATTATTTGGTCCACAAATTACATACGGTCCCTACATACGGCTTCTGTTGCCTAGGACTGATGCCTTATGCAAATTGAACCAAAAAAAGTAACTGTATTACAAGTTTTCTTCTTAAATTAGCTACATTTGAAAATTTCAATGTGGAAATCCCAAATGGCCCTAAAATTGGATTACGGTAATTTTGTTCCTGACCGGAACTCTTCCAGAAGGGACATCCAATTCTCTAGGAGAGAGTGGCATTTCCGGCCCCCTTTAATTCATACCCTGCGCACCACTTTGTATGTAAGAATGCGCGTCTATTCTGTTAGATCAGTGTGCACAAACTTTTGCACTCACCTGCGTGCTCGTCGGTGCATGAACGGGTAAACTAGGCCGTTCAGGATCCAGAGCGTGGTTCCATCCGAGACGAGCGGAGGGTGCAGAGTCAATTATATGCCGGGGTTGAGGTACGTGCAATCACCCTCCCTAACTGCGAGAAAAATTAAATTTTTCGACAATTGTCACTCCAATCAGACTAAACCCTCATACAGGGAGAGACGCTAGTAATGGATAATTATTATGAATAGCACCGTTGTTGTAGAGGTCCTTGGTGACGAAAGTCGGAATCAAAATTAGAGTGAAACGCTGTGAAAGCCCTTTGAGTGATGCCAAATAAATTTCCAGTAATGCAAGCCCATGATCAATATGGGTCAAACATGGATAATTTTCGGAGTTGGCAATAGAAACATCACGCTAGTTAACGGAAATCAATACTCGGTGGAAGTTTTCAATGAATTCAGAACCTATTAAGTACAGGAATGTTACAGAAAAGTAAGTCTTGCGTGTTTTACTTCTCAGTTCACTACCTAACTTACCTGCGTTCTTCGTTTTCCCTGCAATTTTTAATACACGTTTGGGAGTTTATACAATGTTTACGAACAAAACTACTTTCATTACTGTATGTTCTTTTGTTAATGTAAAAGCGTTGATTAATTAATACAAATGATTTGCATGTAATAGACTAATAATCCAGCATCTCTTGATTTTACGAATCCACAGTTCTTGCAGCAGTCATTTGCGGCTTTTAATCTACTAATAAATTTTCATGAATTCGACATTTTTTCAAAAATATGTTTTCCTAATTTTCTGTCAAACGGAGAACGAAAGAACTGCTGAAAAACACACTCCTTGCCCGGCTTGACGAGATGGATTGTGATAAAGTTTAGCAAATAAGAAACTTGAAGGACATTATTACAATTCAATATTTGTTAATTGCAAGGAAAAACTACAAATGCAGTTTTATGCCAATCTTAATTACATTTCATGAGAAAAATCCTATCTTCATGAATCTTCATGAGATTTCGTAAAAAGTACCCACAACCGTATTTCCCTCCCGTTGAAGCTGAGTTTAAGTGCATGCTTTTTCAGTTTTTCGCAAATACCTCCACAACAGTGGAGAAATCCAGCAACGCGGGTCAAACATTCTGAAAGCCCATGACATTTTTCTAGTAAATGTACTTCGAGCCGCATTTATACTCCAAGTAATTGAACATTTATATTGAAAATTATTTCCTACGGTGAGGGGCAGGGCAGGGCCGGAAGGGGGAACAGAGGGTGACGAGGAGTGCGGAATAGAATAGGCGGAACGAGATGGGGAAGAATGAGTGGAGCGGTGCGGGGTAGAATGGGTGGAGCGGGGCACAATAGAATGGCGGAACGAGACACGGTAGAATGGGTGGATAGGGACCGAATAGAAAACAGGAGTGGGACGGGGTAGAATGCGTGGAGCGGAGCAGGGTAGAATATACGGAGAGGGACGAGGTAGAATTGTCGGTGCGGGTCGAGAAAGAATGGGTGGAGAGGGACAGGGTAAAATTGGCGGAGCGGGTCAGAAAAGAAAGAGCGGAGAGGGGCAGGGTAGAATGAGCCTAGCGGAGCGGGGCATCATAGAATAGGCGACGGGAATGAGGTAGAATGGGCAGAGCGGGCCAGGAAGAATGGATGGAGCGGGGCGGGGTAGATTGGGCGGAGGAGTAAATAAAATCACTTCCATTTTACGCTGAAGACAGAATTCATTCCTTTTACTGCCTAAAAAGTTATTGTGATACATGCTCCAACAGCGTGGTGTTCCTTTAGCCAATAGTACAATAATACAGTCCCCGTGCAATGCATAAACAAACGTTTGCCCGCCGCGTGATTCCCAGTGGGCAGCGCGGGCGCCGCGCGGTTCGGGTGGCCGCGAGCAGCTCCCAAGGTGAAATTCCTGTGCGTTCCCGCAGGACTCGCGTCCCCGGAGCTCCCTCCGCGCGGCGCGGCGCCGCTCGTGTCCGGCCCTCATTTACTATCGGTTCCGCAGCAGCTGTTTTAGCGCCGACATTATGTCATCCACCTCTCGGTGTGGTCTCCTCCGCACGAAAAACACGCCGGGGAAATACGTTGGGTGTGGTCTGTTGTAAATTATCGGGGTTAATTATGGTCCAGATTACGATGTTTTTATCGCATTGTTTACCGAAGGGCACCGGCGCTCTGCGATGTCCAGGTGGATGTGGATTAGAAGTTCTTTTGAATTGTATACGCGGGTTATATACAGTTTTGTTGTCTTTATGATTTTCCGAAAATTTTGACCGACGTTTTGTGCGATGCGTTGAATATTGTATTTTTGTTCTGGCGAGGACAAAGATGAAATGTAATGATGTTTTGAAAGAGTTGTTGGGGCAGCATTTGACCGATCCGACGAAGTATTACAATATTAAAGTAAACTCATCCGTGTGGAATTTAGAGGTTAGCGAGATAGCGTAATTCTTTGCACTGAAAATATCAAATTTAATTCGTTGGGGTCTACGGATGATAACAAATAACAACGACCACAGTCGCGACGATATTTTCGGCAGCGAACCGCAGAGTAGCCGACATATTCGTTCTAATTTTCACGTTCACTGGGCATCAGTTGTATTAGCAATGCAACATTCATGCCACGTACATGCAACACACGATACATGCGCTGATTCAGAGGGTGGGTTCACGTGGGAAATACGCATAAAAATATTTCAACTGTCAATGTGAATTGCAGACGATTTTCAATCTGTGGAATGCAGAACATCTAAATCCGCTGCCACCTTTGTCGAACCTCTGTGAGCCTCGTGCCCCGCGATCAGTCGGCCTTCGCAACCGCGCGGCCTCCCCGGTGGCTGCCTGCGGCGAGGGCCTGCATGTGGGGGGTATACACGCGGCGGCTACTCCGACCACTCGGCGGCGGCGGCGGCGGCCGTATGAATGAAGCGGAGCGGAGAAGCCACAGCCGGCCCACTGGAGGAGTAGTAGGGAACGCGTGGAGACTCCAGCACCGGCGACGGCGGCGGGGACTGCGGCGCGCGACGAAAGCGCGTGGAATGCTCGCGATTTTCGCGTGTTGTTCGCTGGCTTGCAGCTTCCGGAAACGCGGTTGTCGACGTCACGACAGCGCCCGTCAGCGCTGGGTCCGGAGGCTGCGGCGCTCCGCGCTGCTACTGCCAGCGGTGCCACTTCCACCCCCGGCGGCGCGCTGTCTTTGTCCCTCGCGGGCTCTTCGCAACCGCCCTCCCGCTCTGCCGCGTGCGTCCAGCTGGCGTGGGGCCTCGCGGCGGCCAGCGGGCGGGGTGGGCGGGGGCCGAAAGTAGAGCGAGTGCCGTGGCGGAGGCGGCGGCGGCGGCTACGGGAGGGCGGCGAGCGGGCCTCGTGGTTCGGCGGGCCCAGGCCTGGCCTCTGCGGGCACGGCGCGGCGGCGGGCGGGCGGGCGGTGGAGGCGGCGGCCGGGCCTGGCGGTCGCGGGCGGGCGGGCGGGCGGCGGCGCGGGCGAGCTGGGTGGTCGCGCGACGTGTGTGGCGGTCACGTAACTGAAGCTGCCCGCCCGCCCGCTCGCCGCCCGCTCAGGCAGCGGCGAGCTAGCGGCGCGCAGCCTCCTCCTCTCTCTCCTGCCGCCGACTGCTCTTCCACCTCCGCCGCCGCCGCCGCCGTCTGCCCCGGCCGGCGCTGATGCTATCGCCCGCGTCGCGATATCTCGCCGCTGTTTCCTGCGCGAGATCGCCGCCCCTCGCAGCCTCCTTCCGATGCCCCGATTCAATTGTGAGTTTGATCTAGGCGACGGGACACTCCTCTAGGCCGACTCTTCTCGTCGCGGCGCTCTCGTCAATGATATTCCGTTTTGTGCATAGTGGAAGTTTTCTTAAAATATGGTTTTGTTTACATTCAATTCTTGTGTTTCTGCTGAGCAATGGCGTGGCTTCGGTTAGGTGAAAAGGTCGTCACCTCGGGTATCAACAAAGAGATGACATACGCGGAATAATTATTTTACTCAAAGTGATATACATCGGTATTTAAAAAGCGAATAAAAATACTTACAGTACAATTTAAAATAAAAATATAAATGGAAAGGAAACTATACAATATTAATATTCAACAGCATGAAGTTCCTATAATATTTTAGACAAATTCTATACCATAAATCTTCTTAATTATGGAATCTGAAATTGAAGAATCCATTCAAGAAATAGGTGCAGAGTGGATGGGGTAGGTCAGAAAAATGTATCATCTCCAAAGACACGAAACAAAGCTCCTACACGAGAAATCGTTTGTCACTCTTCCCTATGATGTTACGTATATACATTGTACTGTGTCAAGTTTCATGAAGGTTTTGTCAATATTTGCGAATGTTTTGTTTTAATCAAATCTACATGCTAAAGTTTTTGGTGGATGGAAAATAATGTCATATTTATTTATTTATTTGTCAAAGAACAGTAAAAACTGTATATGACGTGTGGGGAAAGAAATTTATCTGCGTCCATTTTCTTGAGGGCCAGAATAAAAATAAATAAATAAAAAAAAATAGAAAATAATTATTTTGGAAACATAAAATATTTGGAAAATGTTTGTTCCCGAGTTATAGAAAATCAATTTTAACTGTAAATGAACTACAAGCAAAAGGCGTGCTCAACAAAACGCGCGCACAGTGAAGCTACATTTACGTCCAGAAGCAAAACACTGTCTTCTGTTCATTGTGTTAGACATACTCTTAAGCTCAGGAACATGGTATTTAGAGTAGTCTGTAAAGAAATAGAGTTAATAGGTGGCCGCATGAATTCGAACGGTAAACTATTTATGCTTATTCTCCTGTAATATAAAAGAAGATTAAAAATATTCAAGGTGAGATGAAAGGAAAACATGTTTGATAATTTTTAAATAATAATAATAATAAATAGTAGTAGTAGATATTTAAAAGAGAAAGAATCACGAGGAACGGAATCACCCAATCTGGCTTGAAGCTAGCAATGAATTCGAGCTGGTAATGTCCAGCCCTGACGAGGCAGTTTCTTGATCTCCTTCAAAAGTTCGCCGTATTTGCGCCTTCGCCCATTACGTGGTTTGCGCGGGGCTTTCCTCGTCGTCTCTTTGTTACGGCCGCAGCAGAGCGCCCTGTGCGGTCCAGTGCTTCAGGGAAGAGGAGCAGGGGGCGTGGGCTCATTCACGACACGACTGCGTCAAATTTACAAAACTTATTTTTTATTCCTTTCAAACATATAAATAAATAAAATATATTTTCCCCGCAGAATTCAACACTACCGTCGTTTTACAATGGCCCACTTTCTGGCGGGTGACCTTGCTTTGTGGAGCAAGAGATGGGACCCCTTCCAGAAGGTGGGTGGCACGCAGGCTAGGCTGTGGGTGGGACCCAGAGTGCGTCACACTTGGTGTGGATATTTACAGCCCGCTGCGCCGTCCCACCATGTGGAAGGGCCCGAAGTTTACATTTGCACAAAAAAAAGTTTGTATAAGAAAACAGTACATAGTTGCATTAAATGCCAAAAGTTGATCCAAAAGTCATCAGTATAAATTCAGTCGTATTCTAAAATACATTGGTGTTGTACATTCATCACCGGGACACATCCCTGTGTTTGGGGTATATTGCTCAGAAAATGTATTTATCTTTCGTGTGTTTCTTGAGTATGAGGCAGTGATCTGGATGTGATTAGTAAAGTTTCGTGCAAATGATATGATATTTGAGTACAACGAACGATATGAACACATAATTCGACATATTGAAATGGCAGATTCAAGACAAAACTGAGTGTGTTGCTTTCTAAGACATTCACCTTTATGTACACTTTGGTCAAGTTGTTAGCCTGAGAGGAATAAAAAAAACCTACGATGCCCACACAACAGTAACAGGACAAAACAGTCTTTGGTGTTGGACCTGACAGGTTACAAAAACAACCTCTCATTTCTTTTTACATGCTGTTACTGCAGTTACCAACTGTTGGGCCTGCCGTGTCTAGATTTCTGCTTGTGGTGAGTTTTCAGTGTTTTCTTTTCTTTATTTCCTTGACACTGGTGTAAATTGAACGGACATCTCTTAAGGACATTAGCTTCAAGAAACCATCTCCGAAAAAAATAAAAATAAAGAAAAGGTCCAAAATATTCATATAAATAACGGAAATCATAACAACACTGAGACAATATATTACTGTTTCTTAAAGCTATCAAATTAAATAACAAAACTAATTTGTACACGAGTATGTGGCGGCATCGGACGCCCTGTTCACTACAGTTCCACGCACGTGCGCCACTTTTCCAGAGATAATTCGTTGCGCAGACGAGGCTGTGGTGCGTGCGCGGGCGGGCGAGCGGGCGTGCGGGCGGGCGGGCGGCGTGCTCGTCGACGGGGCGATGGGCGGCCCGGGCGATGCGACGCCCGGGGCGGCGACTGGCTCTCTGCCACCGGCCCGCACGCACACGCACACGCGCACGCACGTACGTACACGCGCGCGCAACTGCACAGGATTCCTGATATGAATACTGCTTGGTGTGTTACGAGGTAGATTTGGTCAGGCGATGGAAGATTGGCATCTCACTGGCTCTCGCTGGCGATCACCTGTGAACACACGTCGCGCCGACGGCATTAGCAGCGAAGAGACCGGCTGAGAGGCATGGCAATGACCGGGATGGGATGTTGATGGTCGGAAACGATAGAGGATGTGACGCCGTCCTTTGACAGGACGATGACAGGCGGCGTTGACTGTAAATAATAAATAAATGCAAAGAGCGTGGGCAGAGGTGTACGAGAGATCGTGGCCGTGCATATTGCTTACGTGAAATGAAAGAGGGAAAGGTCATTGAAGAAGGAGTGACACAAATTGGAACATGTAACCAAAAGAAAGGCTATTAATAACTCAATAAGGACTTAATATCAGCCTGTGAACATATTTGAGAAACGTTTATTAATCCAAATACTCGAATTCTAAATTCTACAATTCTTATCTAAGCAGGTGCCTTATATTTGCCTACGTTTTATTGTGATAATGAAACATTCGCATTTTTACTGCTCACTTAGTATAGGACAATAATAATTTAAAAATCAGCATTTTCCCTAAAATCAAATGGCAGATCCATTACATTTTACACACTCTTCAATAGGAGTTTGACGCAAGTCAAACTTCATAGTCCCGGCGAATGGATAGGACTCTTGTCTCATAGCAATTATTCTCGTCATAAGCATTAATTTCGTAGCAATTATCCTCGTCATAGAATAGCTAAGAGAATCAAAGAGATCAGAATTTTAGAAGCTGTGAATCAGTACCTACTGATTTTATTTATGCTTACGGGCGAGTAGCCATTGATGTCACACATCTACCCACCTTTCACTAACCTTTATGGCAAAAGACAGCCAGCTCATTAGTACTCAATAATTCCAATTGCTCGAATACATGTAATACCTCCCATTCATTCCCTCTCACTTTATCTCCATTAGTGCTAACTTATCTGTATAAGTTAAATAGCACCAATAAAAACCTTATTTCTCCGAAATTACTATTTTATGGACGGACTATTTATCTTTTACGCACTGAACCATTTCATGCGTCTCAGCCCAGAAGAAGTCCATGATGGGCGAAACTATGTCAAATCTTTCTAAAACGAAGGTTCATTCAGTTGATAAAAGTATTTCCATGTCACAGACTGTGAAAGCTTAATTCTTCATTTACATCTTCAAGGGCCACTCGTGAGCCTTGGTTGCAACTCTGTCGCCTCTGCATTGTGCCCCGATGTGCGAGCAACGATGCGCGTAGCAATGATGCTCTTAGCGTAAATGTGCTTAGCAGTTGTGACATACAACCGGCGTGAGGTAGCCTCGTCATACGAGGCTGGCTGGAGGGTACCTAGCTTTACCCAAGGAAAGCCTCTCTTGATGAAATTTCATTGTGCCAGTTGTAAATCTGTCACTGCAGCTTGATTCGCCCACGAACGAACAATGATACAAGTAGCATTGATTACTGATTTGCAACAGACGAGAAGCAGGCCCGTCAAACGAGACTTGCCCATGGATTTGCCCGCGACAAGTCTCTCTTGACAAGTCTGAATTCTGATCTTAACCACTGGAACATCATCATTTAGGACTAACGTGCGGGTGCCTATTTGTATCCATGGGAAGTCTCTCTAGATGAGCATACATCCTTATTCCTTCACGGGGAACAATGGAATAGCAACAGATTTCCAACCAGCGCGACATAAACCTCGAAGTTTCCTTGGGTGTCTACCTTTGCATACGGCATGCCGCGATAGACGAACCTGCCGCCTGCTGGTTGTACATTGTTGTTGATGCTACCTACTTCATTGTTTACACATTGGAGAACAATGCAGAGGCGACATATTTACAGTTGCTGCAAGCTAGGCTTGTGAGGGGCGCTTATATGTTTAGAGCTCTTTATTTGAAGACTGATTTTTATGATGACAGATTTACAACCGGTGCGAGACGGCTCGACAAGTATGACTTGCCCTTGGATGCCTAGCTTTACCCACACCAAGCCTCCGTTAACCAGGCGCTTGCATCCTGATTCACTGTTCACACAACAGGGCTGTGGTTAGTAACCGACGCGAGGCTGGCCCTTGAAGCCAGACTTGTCCATGGGTGCGTACTTTGCGATGGCGTTCGCACCTGCGTGAGGTGGCTAACCTTGCACGGTCGCCGATGACACGAATGTCAGATTTACAACCGGCGCGAGGCGGCTCATCAAGTGCGTCTTGCCAGAGTGCCTAGCTTTACCCAAGGCAACCCTCTGTTGACGAACTGCTTGCATCTTGATTCATTGTTCACCCAAGAGGAACAATTCAGCGTGGATGAGAAATCGCCGCCAGGCAGACTCGAGAAGCCAAGCTTGCCTATGGGCTCGCGTGGCTTGCAGAGACGTATGTACCCGCGTCAGGTGGCCAAGACTGCACGGCCGGTGACATGAATGCCAGATTTACAATCGATGAGAGGTGCGACTTGCCCGTGGGTGACTACCTTTACCCTTAAGCCTCTGTTTACATCGTGGGTGACTACCTTTACCCTTAAGTCGTTTACATCCTGAATCATTGTCCTCCCAGCGCGGCTATGACTAGTAAGGGACGCGAGGCAGGCTCGTAAAGCCAGGCTTGCCGAGGCGCACGCACCTGCGTCAGGTGGCCTGCGGGAGGCGGCGCGTTGCTAGCAGCGCGAGTGCGGCGGCGCCGAGGACTAGGCTGAGTGCGGCGGGGGCGAGAGCGGGGGCGGCGCCGGGGGCGGCGGGGGCGTCGGCGGCGGCGCCGAGCGGGTCGTCGTCGCCGGGCGGGCGGCGGCCGGAGTGCCCCGGGTGCTGGTGGCCCGCGCCGAGGCCCGCCCCCGCGCCGCCCCCGCCCCCGCCGCCGAAGCCGCCCGACTCGCCGCCCGGGAAGCACAGCCGCACCATCTTCTCGCGGTTCTGCGCGCAGTCCGAGTCGTCGCGGGCGTCGCAGCGGCACGAGATGAGCTTGGCCGCCTTCTCCTGGCGCTGCAGGATGGAGATGCTGTTGTTGCACCGCCGCGAGCACTTCTTGCCTGCAACGTGATTAACGAATGCTCTTTATTGCCATTTCACTACACTGTCAGAAATGTCTGCATTACTCTAATGAAATATACATTAGAGTAATTATCATGAACGCACATCACATTTAATGTACACATGTCCATTAGGATGTAATAGTCACAGCTTTATGGTCAGATCTAGAAGGAAGGAATGAATGATCTTGATGGACTGATGATTATGAATAAATGATATGAATGATGTGAGGCAAAGGGAACGGGAGAATCTCTACGTTAAATCTACAGTGATTTTAATATAAGCATTACTTTTAATGTACAAATACAAGCGCTTTTTAATGGACAATGTACCCGTAAGTTCCATGTACAATACATTAATCGACAATAGATTTCATGACATTTCTAACATTGTTCCGTTACTGGTCACAGGCAGGCAGACGCCACATTAGACTACTATATTGTTGTAATGAATTCTCATATCTTAAGAAATTCGGAATTCGATGTTAAGCTACCTATGATGTCTTTATTCTAATGTTTCCTTCTACAAATTACATTATTACAATAATTTCAATTGTTTAAGTTTTAATAAATCTGCTTCATTGACATTTCTACTTTCCAACCTATTTTGAATCTTTTGGCTAAGATGGTCCCTTTTCCCTTCTTATCTCATATTTTATTTTATTTAATATCTCTTCTTAATTTACGTATTTACTTAGCTATAATTTTGGCTAGCTCAGTTTTTCTTTTTGGGGCGTCAGAATACTTACATCTCAGGGGTGAATATTTCGTATTCTTCTATGTGAGTATGAAAAATAACAGCTCTTTCGAGGTCACAGCTGATAATAATCTTTACTATGATGGGAAATTGAATTTTTTCTGGTTTATTGTCCTATCATGCATTTTATAAAAAATAACAACTGTAATATGTTAACTGAAATTACAGCTGCTTATGACCACCAACTGCTATTATTAATTTAATAATTCTTTTCCTTTTTTGAATCGACAATTTTTAACATTTATGAAAAAAACTGATATATTTATCTTTACTAATTTTCACTGATTTTTCTGTTTATGATGGCCATCGTTATTTTTACTCCTAACATTTAAACTTAACTTAATTTAACGTATTTTAATTAACATTCTTGGCCTTGCACTTGTACTCTTTCAATTTCTTTACGAAATCCTTAAATTTAGCACTTCCTTTTCTTTGAAAGACAGCCTTTTTGGCGAAGCATCGAAAGAACCAAACACTCCGTCCTGGTCATCCACTTTTCATAGTTTCAGTAGATTGGGTCGTCCGATAACCGTTCGTCGCTGCATTTCACGACATCCATATCACCGCGAATTTATAGTTCGCGCTTCTCAATTTCGTTCATATTTTCTCGTACTAATTTATTTTTCTACTTGAAATTTCATGGTCATATTTTAATTATTTATTGGCAAAATATTAAGAAATGCATTTTGACCCATTTCAGTACATTACTGTCAACAATAATTACCGTATACTTGCAGTACGAGTAAATCGCATCTGGTTTGATATTTCAAGAAGAGTAATTAATGAAGTTTACAATTACTTACTTTATTATTCTAGACAGATCACTACCTACTGCTCTAAATGCGGTTTTTCTTTTTTGACGGACGTCATTATACTACAAAGTTCTCTCTTTGTAAGTTGAGGCGAAAACCGACATAGTCTGAACTGAAACATGCACACGGTCGAGGAATGTTTATTATTGTGCTCGTTTCGAAATTCCGAAGTATATCTCGAATTGTAGTAACCACTTTCCCGGACCAAGGTAATACGCTTCTTTGTGTTTAGTAAAATGTGAAAGTTTCTATCATGTTCCGAATCAATCGGAAACATTATTCGTAATATTTTTGTGAATATATAAAACGAGTAACAGCTTGTTCTCGTGTTTTGATAGAACCTGACTCAAGGAAACGTGGATCATTGTGATGTTTCGGAGATCAGACACTTTTTAAAATGAGGTACCCCAAAAATTTGAAGAATTGTCAGATTTACTGAAGACAATGTTCTTACATATTCGCATGCTAATGCGATGCAATACAGACAACAACGGAATGTCCCTTCCTCGTACTATTTAACTATTTTAATGTTATTTAACCAAAGTGTAAAATACCATAATTTTACTTTACATAGTCGAACCATTTTGTTTCTTGATTTCTCTATTCTCGAGCTTCATCAGATTATGCAATCAGGACGTTCTCTCAGTACCAGAACAGATGTAAAATGTCGTCCTTGTACCGTTCTGGTAACGGGGCTGTCACCAACGGCCGACGAAGATGAATGAATGCACCTCTCGAGAATTTAAATTATAAATCTCTTCTGGTTAGAAGATTATTGTTATTACTCCTGGCAGTCAAAGTATAGATGTTGCATACAGCAAAGGTCGGCTGTTGAACATTAGGCGATCATGCCTCAGCTAATTCGTACCCTGAATGACCTTCTGCTCCGAATCCTTGAAGTCTTGAAGGTGTAAATTATTATAATGGTTTCTCTCTTACAATACGAAGGCAGATCATTAAGACACTGCAATGGCAATTGAGGATTATTGCTTGTACAGATCATGATTATTATATAGAACTTAACGATGGTGTTGAAAGTAAATAAACAGACTTCATCTTCACGTATTCAGTTGTACTATTTTGTTTTTCAGTTTGCTTGTTTTCTTAAGCTTTAAGCGATTCAATCATTGAAGTTTTTTAACAAGTTATTTAAAGCGTATTGTACACAAAAAACAAAATATGCAGCTCGTGTTACTAAATCATCGGCTATTTCTTAACGCGCCGAAAGGGCAAGAGGTGAACATTTAGGCGGGACTCCAATATATCTTCGAATATGGGCACAAGATGATAATTTGTTCTTGGAAATTCCCATTGTCTCTGTATCTCGCTGAAGAGTTCGTTTCCAATATGTCAAGTTCCGATATATACTATTATGGAGTTTTGTTAAGTTATATATGTCAAGTTACGTTACATTTTGAGTTATTGTATATTACGTTTTGCTAACTTTTCTACCCTACATTCATAATCTGTTAGGCTAAATTACAAAGCGTTACAACGTTAAAAGTCTTAAGTGTAACTTGACAAGATAACTTGAGTGTATCTTGAGAACACATACCCCCTTCCCTCTCTGATGTTAAAGACCAGTTTGGATCTTAGCCTGGCACTTTTGCCAACCTTCTGGAGAATTTCAGTCATGAATGATTGCGTGGTCCGTGGAATTGAAGTGGAGACAACTTGAGAAAGGAATGATTTCGTGCACTCTGTGACTCGTTTCAAGTAAAACTGGAGCATCTGCCTGGAAGACCATTCAGATAGTCATGCATATAGAATTTCCATCCAGACTGTGGAGGCATCCATTCCAACTACGTAGGGGACGACCACAGTGGATATGTGCTCAGTCTAATTCGCGTTCGGGAGAAAACGGCCTTTTGCGACCGAATATTCAAAAAACTGGCTAGACAGCGGACACTGTCTCACTGCGACCAACGTATACTTCTGAACACGACTGGCCTTTCAGGTCGGCAGAACAGTATCAAATGAAATGGAATTATTCGGCCGACCTGACCCTTTCAACATGAAAGTGAAAAAAAAATGTTTCGTTGGTGTATGAACGAAACGCTCTATGAAAGGTCTATTCAATTTCCCGAACTTGTGGCAGAAAACTATGTAAGAAATCGATGATGGATTGCTGATGGATTTTGCCTCACATGAAACCAATCTCACTAATGCAATAGGAATATAAATTTTCAATTACAAACACATCTAACAAGTCAAATCAAACATTTTTTATTAAATGTTACGTTCACCGATAAATTTAAATGTTTTCGCTTTTATTACACGTCGTCTACAACGTACTAATTTGAAGATGAAAGTTTTGTACGGTCTAATGCAATATGACCAGTATTATATGTCAAAATCACTTTGCCTTACGTGTCCCAAGTATTCTTCGGCAGAACACCATTCTCCCTAAATGTACCTGTACCGTTTTTGAAAAATCTCTGTCGGAACTTAGTGCTTTCCTGTTTAGATCATTGAAAATACACCTGCAATCGTTTTGTTAACGTCCTTGGGCCAATGTATCGTTTGTGGACTGCAATGATGACAAAACTCGAAAAATCTGGTGTTGAGATTATCGTTTGAAGTTTCAACTTTCTATTGAAATGTATCATTCTTGTTTTCACACTTCTGCCATTTGTTGGAGGAATTCTGAACTGTAAGATATGCCGATGTTGCTGCTGAAAGGTAGACCAATCTGTAATTCTGGAGAGTGCATTAACACAAAATTCGTATTTTTTGAGTTGTCAGTGCACGAGCGGTACAGCAAATACGTAACTGGCACCGAAATTTGTAAATCGCGACATTAGCCAACGTTTATAAACAAGCAAGTCCGTTATTTGTGATATCGGCCGTGTGTCGATGAATACTTTTCATAATACCATCTTCTTATAAGAAAATATAAATACCTTTTCTTGATTCTGAGCACTGATCTCTATCTTTAGCTACAACGTATTTGATTTGATTGTTGTCAACGGACGACGGACGTTAGGAGTAGCTTCTCCCCATCTATTTTGTATTAACTCGATTTGATCTATCGATTGATTAGTGATTCCGGGCGCGTCAACAAATACGGTCATTGGTCCCATACGTGTAGTGAATGTTTTTATCGCGGGAGGTGGACCTTCTACAGCTAGATAGCTAGTTTCGGTATGCGAGGATTTTCTCCAACCAGGTATCTCCCCCAGCATTACACCGCCCCAGACGGGACAAGCTGTAAGTTCCCGACTGACCTGTCAGCATGTGTGGTAGTATAGCGCATGTGAGAGAAAGTGTTTGTAAGTAAGGGGTCAAGATAGAACACGGGCAAGGAAAAGGAAGGAAAGATGGCGCGCGAGGTCCGTAGCCCATTTGTTAGGTTACTGCTTTGGCATTCGCCTGATGCTGATAAGAAATAACACGGAAAACTACCGATCAGAGCAGCCGTCCATTAGAATTCTCCTCCAGAAAGCGACTGAACTCGACCTAGCCATCTAGCCAGTATCGAAAACCCTAACACCGTCAAGACTCGAACCCTACCACACCTCCCGGTCAGCGGTACTGCAGTGCCATCCGTTGATGCCCTGAGCCACCTTTTGCCGGTCGATGTAATAGAACTGTAATACGCAAAATGTTTGACGACGGTTCGGGACTCACCTTGGAACATGGAGCGGCAGAAGCGGTGGTAATAGTCGAGCGCCATGGAGCACTCGGCGTCCGCCTTGCAGATCCACTGCGCCAGGCGGCAGCTCACGATGGTCGTGTTGAGCATGGCCTGCTCCACGTGCGGCCGGCACACTTCCACGCGCTTCTTCGTCTCCTCGCAGTAGTCATCGCCGCACTTGCACTGCAACACACTCCGCGCCTTGCATTCCACTGCCTCGGGCTGTCTCGTACACATACAGTTAGTAACAGTCTTTCTTGTATAGTCAATAAGTTGCTCGAAAATCGTTAATTTTAAATGGAAAATTAATACTAATGAAAAATATATTACAAGATAATGGAATAATCCCAGTTAAATAAAATGTAACTTTGTCACCTAGACGAAACGGCCTTGAATTTGAAATTCAACAGCACATTGTGTTGCTTGGAAACCTTCCTAGCGGCTAATTCCCGAGCGACTAAATGTGCTGGTGAATTTCAAATTCAAGGCCATTTCTTCTAGGTGTAAAAAATAACTGGAATTATTCAATTAGCTTCTAATATACAGGATGTCCTACCACTATGGACCACCCTCATAACTTATAAACAGTTCAGGATATCAAAATGCAGTTTTCGCTGAGTAATGCAGAATCATGGGGCAAGTAACATGCCGTAGAGAAATTGTCTATAATATTTTTAGTTTTCGATAAATTTAATCATCTTTGATTTTTTAAATGAAACTATATATTTTTCTCACCAGCAATGGATAGATCATGAAAAGAGGAATAAAATGATGTATCATATGCTAGTATTTTGATAGTAATTTGCGTATAAAATTAGACTTTCTGATACGTGATTTTGAATGAAACGGACAATATTTCGTGTAGCAGCACTTGCAACAGTTGCCGTTGGTGAACGGTTGGTGAAAGACCTTCGCGAAGTCGAGACTGTTTCATGGAAACAGGGAGTGAGAGAGGGGTGGCCGTGGGGGATAGAGGCGTAACTACAGCAATTCATTGTCTTGACACGAAGATCATATGAACAAACATCAATATTACCGATCGGAAAGAAGTTTTTTCCCACATTTCTTCATCTGAATTGAACTTTTCTTCTAATGAAATTCCAAAACAACTTTCATCGAAAAGAACAAAATAAAAATAATTGGGTGCTGAAGGACGATAATAATAAAGGTCCTGACTGGGATTATTAATACACGTATAATACATTTAGTCAGTACTCTAAACAGAGAAAATCTGCTCAAAAGAAGGAAGCGTTATTGGAAGGACCATGGAGAATGCACATCTGATTTACAGTAAGCATCATACGGGATGACTAACGTAAGTCATAATACTCTTTTTGCCTTCTCTATCTTGAACTAAGATGCTATTTGCATAATCCATGGTATAACTCAGAGATCAGTAGGTTCAAGTAATTTTCTCTTTGATAGTTTATTTTAGTACAAGTTTATCGTAAAATTCTATTTTTTAAATATAACCGTGGTTGTAGTGGTTTTGTCCTACAGAAGGTCATTCTAAGAAAGTCACTCTGATTATAATTTCTACGAAGAGAGCAATTCTTCCCCTTTTCGTGGAAGGACCCCTGAAGTAGATTTACATTCCTGTATTTCCGTGGAGAAAAATATTATTTTGAAGATATCTCTAGCATTATCACAGTTTCTCCAGTATTAACGTCCGAATTTGAAAACAAGGATGTTTTCGAGTGCCTCTCAGTGCCCCCCCCCAAAAAAACCGTGATCTCTTCGATATGCAGATACGCGTTCGTATGTGATTACTGATACAGCTTTGTTCTGCAAACATTCGGAATACCAACCCATCCTACGTAAAATAATACGTCAAACTGGCAAAGAAATCGAATGCATGGAAACGCCTCAAAGGGACTATCAGTTAATGTGTATCCCAAGTAACAATTCATGAGTAAATATAAATGAATAAAACATTTACAGCAATAAGCCGTGGATTAAAATTTTTTAATGTACTATTCGTAATGATAAATTTAATTGCTTAAGTTTAACCTGAATTCTCAATTTCAAACGCAGGTTTTTAAAAATTCATTTAATGTTTAATGTTTTTTTTCTGTTCTCCGACGTTAGCAGCGTTCAGAAACTTGCCCTACTCCCCCTTTCCGTGAGAAATAGTTTACACTGAATGCAGCACGACAAAGTGCAACGGGCACGGAGGCGCGTCCTGGAGTGCGTCGTGGGACTAGTGGCCAAATTGGAAGCACATGTGGGACACCGGAAGTCGCGACGTGTCTCTCCGCCCCGCCCCCTCCGGCTGGGAAGAGTGGCGTTGGCGGCGCAGGCGTATTATAAATGAAATTCGGGCGCGGAACACTGAATGAAAATGCGGCGGAGCCGTGTTTACGACTTGGAGAAGTCAAATAGGTGTCCTCTCAAGACGGTGGCGACTGCCTGACATACGCGCGGGTGGTATGATTCTGGACACGAGCGAAAAGTTAAAGTGATACAAACTGGAGACTCATTGTTGATTTTTTTTCTGTAATGTTTGAGACATTTTTTCTGCATATTCGACACATTTGCTATATGTGAAAGTATTTTTATCTTACTGTGAAAAGGAAATAGAACTGATTTTCATTACGCCACTTTTTTTTTCCCGCCCTCAAACGTTTCAAATAAACTTACTGTTTTTATGATCTCAGTTATCAAACGATTTATATATTGAGTATGGAAATGATGTAGTACGTTTGAACCAAGTTAAATGAAAATGAATAGGTGGTCACAATGTGAAGTATGTCAATGAATTTAATTTTGAACCGTCAAATATTTGATGATTTGATTAATATAGTACTGCTGGTACAATGTTTACTCAAAGTTTTTTTCTTTTATTTAAGGTAAAGAGAGTTATGAAAGAATTATCAAAGTTCTTATTGTTCAATGAAAGCAGTCCAAAGGCATCTGTATGAACACACAAATGAACGTGTTGTAGATAAATATCTTTCCGTGCAGTCTTTTTTCAAATGCAACAATAATTCTGAATACAATATTACTTTTCCATTGCATTTTGGCTTGGAACGAACGTGGTCATAGTGTAGATATGTCTTTTAGTTCAGACTTTTCTTAATATCACAATACTCCTCAATATAATATAACTTTTCCATCGCGTTTTGTTTACATTCAACCTTGAAGGAGTCCTTTGCTAGTTGCCTCAGAGGTGGTCCGTGTCACCAGTCGCTGATGATGGGGTCGGTTTCGATGGTGTGTTTATGACTCCGTCTAGCCAAGTATGTCAACATCCAAGATTTTTTATTAAATATATCAATTAATCTCTTTCTGATTCTTGTCAACATCACGTTTCAAACACTTTTTATCGATAATACTTCTCAAACATTCGTGATTTTGATGATCAGTTTTGTAAGAATATCTAGTGAAGAAAGACATTAAAATAATATTTCTTCGATTACAATAAAAAGCTAATGCAGTGTATCTGACGTGCAATAAATATGAAGTAAAAGTTTGTTTTTTTAGTTATTTTTATAAAAGTTACTAGCTAAAACAGATGCTTTATGTTCCATTTTAATTCATTGACTATTTTGCTATTTTTCTTTAACAGAAATTTCTATTTTATAGTAGCATTTGATAGTAGTTTATTTCTATTGAAACAATACACGCTGTGTAATGTCGTTTCCGTACACTCTTACATTATGAACTCGACCTGCAAGACGTTCAGGTAAGACCAGACGAAACACATTAAAAGAATCAAGTTGGAAGACACACATGCAACATGGCGCGTATGATACTGCCTACTTTTCTCCTGACTTCCGGGCCTCCGTTTCTAAAATCGAATTTCTTGCAGACCCCCTTCAATACATTAGTATACTGACAGGGAAATAGGTTTTTGTTACATTTTGCCATAATTTCAGTTAAGATTTCCAAAACTTAAATCCTGGTACATTTTTTTCATTTTAATTGAAATTACGATTATATACAAAAATACAGATTAGATTTAGATCTTGGAATGGAATACGAAAGTATGCGTGAATAACTTGTAAACTCGAAAACTTGGTAGTACAATGTGCTTTTTGAATTATTAAATGAGAAATCTTTAAAAAAATCATCTTCAAAAGGTAAAATTCGCAGGTTTCCAAATAGAGCTGTGAGGCTCCCTGGACTTCTAAGGCTTCTGCTTTTTACAAACAGAGATATTTCTGTAAAATTGGTTTTAGAGAAAGTATCATTACACGTAAATCTTACAAATTCCTTCTTTTACACAATACAATTCGGATTTTATAAAAAATGACATCCTATTAGACTATACGACTAAACGAGCTTCGAAATGACATTAGTGGTTGGTTGTGAATCGTCGAGGGAAAACACACTTTCACGTGAGTATAAAAGATCCGTTACAACAGCATATTGTCAACGAACATTTGTATTATACTCGTAATAACCGAAACAGTTTCGTTTGTGCACAGTATTGTTCACAAGAGGGGGGGGCAACAATTTTACTAAAAATCTGACCATGTACCCTTGTTTTATGAAACGTTATATGTACCTTACATAAAGCTAGTTTTGTAATAAATCTGACAGCATGTTACAGATATCACTTGCAACGCGGTGCGTTATGCCTGTTGTCCGCGGTCAGACGAAAGTGTCAAAACAAGTTTTATGAAATGCACGTAAAATATTTTATAAGTAGTTTCATAAAACAAGGATTGTTGACAATGTACAAATGAGAGAACTTCTGCTACTCACATGGTACCGTACCGCGAGCAGAGTAAACTACAACCATTTTTTAATTGTCTTAAATCACGTTTTAAGCTACGTTCATTTGCATTATCATAATAATTTTCTATTTGAAGTCAACTGCATTTAATACAAATTATGTAATTACATTTACTACCAATGTAAAATGCGAAAATCCAACAAACTTTTGTAAAACAAAACCAGTGTAAAAGGCCATGTCCTAATTGTCAAACTGTAAAAGGCATGGCCTGTACACAGCATCCATTAAATAAAAAAAAGGCCGGGGCGCAGGAAAGAAAGCGAGAGTGATCCCAGCGCGTCCGCGGAGGAGCCCGGGTCGGGCGGCCTCCTCCGAAGGCCGCGCCGGCGGGGGGGAAGGGGGAGGGGGGCGTGGCCGAGCGCCTACTCACCGTCATGAGGTCCTTGCCCTCGTCGGTGGAGGTGAGCGCGATGAGCGCGTGCTGGCAGTGCTCGGGGCAGGCGGCGTTGGGGCCGTCGCCGGCGGCCGCCGCCCCGGGCCCGCCCGCGCCCGCCCCCGGCGGCGGCGGCCGCTGCAGCGCCGTCGAGCAGCTCACCATGTAGTTCTGCAGCGCGCGGCCGCAGCCCGTGCGGAAGGCGCACTTGAGGCGCGCGTGCTCGCACGACGACGCGGGGGAGGAGGTGGAGGCGGAGGCGGTCGCCGCGGCCGTCGCCGCGACCACGGCCAAGGCGGGCGCCGGGCCCAGGCTCAGCGCCAGCCCCCGCCCAACGCCGCCGCCGTCGCCGCCGGCCCACGCCCACGCCCACGACGGCCCCGGGAGCAGCGAGCACAGCAGCGCCGCCACCGCCGCCGCCCACGGGAACATCCCCCGCTCGCTACCTGCGCACACCGCAAGCACACCGTCACTCCAACTCCATCTCGCCACAGGCACACGACTACATATCAACTTCTTGTAGTGAAAATGTGAAATGAATATGTAGCACAAACTAAGCTAATAGGCAACATAAATACTGTGAACAGAAAGAAAACAAAAGTTTAGAGAGGGAAAGAGAGACAATAGGCAGTTGAAGGGCAGTGTAGACATGACTGTCTCTGACGTGAACGACCACCGCTCGCTACTTGCGCATACCATAAGCACATCGTCACTCCAGCATCATGCCAGAGGGACAAAATATGAGAACATCAGCGCTGGGCTACATTTTAAATTATTGTGGATTTACGCTCACTGGAAAAGAATTAAATGTGTGTATTCGCAAACATATAAGACATAAAATAGTAGATTAATACAGTGAACGAAAAGAACATTAAATTTTAGAGAGGGAGCTGTGTGGAGAGAGGGAGAGAATAAGCAGATGAAGGGGCTGCATAGATAAAGCCCCTCCCCCTAGGAAACATCCCCTGATCACTACCTGCGCACACCACAAGCACGCTGTCACTCGAGGATCGCGCCAGAGGCAGAAAATCGGGTGCTGTGCTACTTATTAACACGTAGTGTAAAAGTATTAAATGAATACGAAGATTCACAGAAAAAACTAGTTCAACATTAAATGAACGAAAAAGAGATTCAATTTTAGTGTAAGAGAAAGAAAACAGATGAAGGAATGCTTTGATGACTATCTGTTGGGAATGGGTGTTATAGCAGAGATTTTGCCCAGAGTAAAATAACTGTAAACCACTAACAAAACTTCACAACATATATTCAGAATGAGACTATTCACCGAATGAGCTGAGAGTATAATGCACTGTTTTAAACTTTTATCTATTAGGCGTTGCTTCGAACTGAATCGACATTTAATGTGACGTCTCCTGTCTCTATAGGGTTTTCCAATTTTGTAAATTTGACGCTACGGAATGGAGTAAGATTATGCTCTTAATACCTAACATCTAGATACATATATGAGGCATCGAAAAACACTAATATCTCAATTTCATCAGAAATGTGGCATAGCATGTTTTTGCTCCAAGGTATTCAATTTTAAATTGGGAACGGTGCCTATTACTAAGTGAAGGATAACGATTACTTATTTTATTTTAATGCTTCGAAATTTCTTTTCATTTTCTGTGAAGAAGGAAGAGATCTTCTGAGAAAGGCATTTACTTCGTTTCACAAGTAATCGTTTGATGTCGTCGTATTCTGGCAAATGTAATATCCAGACATTTGTAATCGGATAGCTTCAGAGAAACATCTATATTGAAAATTTCGCAGAAACAAAGCCAATGGTTTTTGGACAAGGAGAGAAAGGCAACGTAACATTTACTTCTCATGAGTCAACAGTTATATGATCAATTAGTCTACCGTAAATTACTTAAGGTTTTCGCTAATTAGTATTCATTTTTAAGTAGATTAGTTTTGTCTGAGTGATTAAATTGAAATTTTGATTGATTTTGAACATTATGCAGCACTAGGGAGAAACAAAGAGCGAGAAGCAATTTATTTCCAATCACTTGTAATTACGAATATCTACAACTATATTAAGACGTAAGAGTAAAAAATATACTGGATGTTTGGAAAGATTTTTCGCAAGACTCGCCGGAAACGAACTGAAAACGCGGCATCTTCCGATTAAGGATAGATTCAAAAAGTATTTAATGGGAACCGTTTTTTTAACAATTAAGAGAAAAAATAAACTTAATTTATGGCAGGAACTAATTTATACATTACCTTCAATTTGGTTTTCATTGATTCATATTTGAAATGAAACGTTATTTCTATTTCTTAACATATATTTCTTAACGCATACTTTTTGTACGAGGGATAGATTGAATTGAAATACGATGCCAACGTTTAAAATATTAAGTAAGTACTTTAGTTGCATATAGTGTTAAGATAAATTCGCAAATGTGCCATTTAGGGGCATATTAAAAATATGTTTAATTGTGGACATTTTTAAAGGGGTGCATTTAATAGTCCTACGCCCCACAGAATCGAATTAGTATCACGAGGATCCCTAAGCATGACCAAACTATGAGACCCCGAAAAAGTATTGAAATATTTAACGTATCTAATCGAAATGACATACCAATGACAAATGACAATCCACATGAAAACAAAATAACATTAAACTTCTTTAATTTCAGTGTTAAAATATTTGGTATACTTAAAAATTATTATAAAATGTTTAAATAATAATTGGAAGCTCTTATCCAGCTGAGTCTCAACTCAAGTGCTTAGGTTAGCTCCTGCTTCCAGATTCTCCACTCTGCTTCCAGATCCGAACTAATATCTTACGACGCGTCGTAAGCTCAGAGCGTCGTCGCGATATTATCTAGAGGCCCTATTAAAACGATTTCACGTGTTAGAAAAAGTTATTTACTACATATAGGAACAATATTTATTAACTTTTTCCTACACACGACATTAATAGCTTTCCTGTCGAAAAATCGCCGATTTCCGCTACACGATTACGCTACTTTCTCTCCACTACTTACGTAGTAAGACGAGAAAGTCGAAAGCGGCCGCGGCGCCAGGTGTTCTTGGTTGATGATAATACGAGTTTTTCCGAAAAAGAATGGCCGCACCATTAAAATACTTTCTCACTACCGCGTACGTAGTAAGATGAGCAAGTGAAAAGCGTGCCGCCCAGCCCGGCGAGCGCTGTGTGCCGGGCGGGCGGGCGGGCGAGGCTCCAAGGCCGGACGGAAGGCCGCCGCACGCGGGCGAGGAGCTCCTCCGATGACGTGTCTCGCTGCTGCGCCGGAGAGCGCCCGCGCCGCCATCCCCGCCCCCGCCCGCGCCCGCGCCCGCGCCCGCGCCGTCACCCCCGCTACGCCCCTGGCCCCGCCCGCGCCCCTGCCCCCGCAACGCCCCTGGCCCCGCCCGCGCCCCCGCCACGCCCCCGCCCCCGCCACGCCCCTGGCCCCGCCCGCGCCCGCACCCCGCCCCCGCCACGCCCCTGGCCCTGCCCGCGCCCGCGCCCCCGCCCGCGCCCCCGCCACGCCCCTGGCCCCGCCCCCGCCACGCCCCTGGCCCCGCCCGCGCTCCCGTCCCCTCCACGCCCCTGGCCCCGCCCGCGCCCCCCGCCGCCGCCAGCGTCGCGCCGGAGTGGGGGAGGGAATTCCTCCCCGCGCACGATCACGACGTCGTAAAACTTCGTTTACGGCCTTTGTACTCACTCCCCTGCGAAGACTGTAATGCCTCGGCCGCACCAGCACTCCCGTAATTGCCCGCTGATTCAACACGTGGTGCGCTGCAGCCCCCGCCACGGCGCGGAGCCTGCGATGAGCCGCGTTGCGAAACGATATTTGGAATCGTTACCAATAACACAACGGGATATCAATACCAAGTATTGACAAGCATAATTCTCTCGGGTAACGATACCTTCAATACGTGTTGGTATTGAAACAGCACTCCGAGCACCGGAAATGTGTAGTTAAGAGCTAGCCCGGTAAGATGTGACATGACGCAAGGGTTGTGTATTCTATCCACGACTTTGGAACGCACTACTGTAGACAAAAGTGAAATCTTTTAAGGAATGGCAAACATGGCGTTTGGGAAGTTGAATCCAATGGTTAGGAAAGAATGAAAATCAAGACCTTTTAAAAAGTGTATGCAATAGTATAAAATAGTGTGGGGAATGAAGCCAGGATAGTGTTGATACCCCAGTTTCGAAACCGGCACATGTAACATCGAAAACCAAATTATGGGAACTTCAAATATCGGAAGTATCTCAAGATCTCGGACTATGGTGGACGCAGTCTTTTTAGCTCTGCTACCTTTCTAGAAGGAGACAAGATGGCTCCAGGTTGCGATAAGTAAGAGCTATTTAGTGAGAGATCTTTAGAGCTATAAGTGAGAGATCTTTTATTTTACTGGTGTTATTTGTTCATGAATGTAATGGAATACCTCTACGACAGTTTTGCTTTCATTTTCCTTTCGATAAGTCATGATGTATTAAAGAAGAAATATGAATTGATTAAAAAATGTTAGGGTTACATATGTGACAGTAATAAGGAAGAGAATAATTCAGAATTAATTAGGAAAACGATAACGTTATTAATTACACGCTGCAGACCTAATTGGTTAACCAAAAATAAGAAAAAATAACTCGTGCATGAATAACTTCTGATCTGTTTCATAACATAACTGTTAATCTGTTTACTTACGATTTTAATTGTGGTATGTTACAGACCAAGGGCGATATTTTAGTTGTAATTGTCAATCTCAACAAATGAAAGCGAATTTTATATATACCGATTTCACAAAAACTGAACGTTTATTATTTTGAACTGACACAATTTATTTTATCCTTTCTTCTGTTAGACGTACAACAATACATTTATTACGTATGATAAAATACTCGATATTTACGTCCGTGCATTAGTAAACTGCATGGACATTATTGGAATACTTGCACTTGCGTTTCACACTACAGTCACAATTTGATATCCACACTTTATGTGAGATTCATATCCGTAATTTATGCAATGCCGGATCCAAGAGGATGGGCATGGAGCTCATGTCCTCCAGGCAACCAACATTTCCCCAATTTTGCTCACTTTATTAAAATATGATTTCCCATATTGATTGCATCATATCCAAAAATCTATTATTTTAAAAATATGTACGGTTGGGGAGTCATTCTTGAAATAATTTCTTAATCCGCCCCTGACCTTGGTCAACTCCTGCACAATGGTTGTCGCGATAGTCATATGCGCTACGTCAATCGGCACCGACAAATGAAAGAATAGAATTTGATATCGATACATCCTTTTACAGCAAACCATAGAAACTTATTGCTATTCCCGCTGTGATTTCGAAAGCATCAATCCAAAGAACTCGCAAATACAGCTTTGGTTCTCTGTCTCCGTCCGTAAACAAGGTTTGACGTACGAGCGCGCGCGCGCGAGTGCGTGTGTCGGTCGTCGCTGTCGTCGCGCGTCTGGCTCCGCGCCCAAGCACTCCGGCGACAGACACATTCCCCACCCGCGGTGTTTATGATCTCACTGACGTCGGCGGCGCGCCGCGCTACACGACCGCCCCGAAGCGCCCCCGAAGCGTTATTTCCGTCGGCGGGTAGACCGGCCCGCCCGACGAGCTGGATTCAGGGCATCGCGGCCCCAAAAATACTACGGGCACTTTCTGTCCTTCCCCTCTCTCCTTCCCCACACCACTCTCTGAATCTGAATCAGTGAAATTGTCGCTGATTCAATCAGTGAGAGCCGAAGTCACTGATATCTTCAGTCGAAATGGGTAGTTTCGCTGACAATCAGCGAATATGCGAACCTCTTCATAATGACCGCCAGCATTTCACTGGTCGTCAGTGGTAAAAGTGCCGCGCCACCATCGCTCACTGATCGTTCAGTCGTCTTCACTGATTCAAACAGTGAAGTTTTCACTGATTCAAAAAGTAGACCCAATTTTCACTGATTTTTTCAGTTCAATTCACTGATTGTCAGTGGCAGGGTTATAACTGACACCATCAGTGAATAGTCACTGTCAATCAGTAGTTTTTCACTGATTCAGACTGAGAGAGAGCCCCTTTCACCAAAGTAGGGTTCCGTGGTGTCTACGATTCCAGGCGAATGTCGGAGCAATTCCTTAACAAACGGGCCACGGACAGCGCGTGATCTTATTTCGTTCCTCATCCTGGTCCTTTCCTCTCCTATTATTGACGCATTTACGTGCACTGGACAACCACTCAAGAAGGAAATTCAATGGGAGCTTAGAGCGTGTGCTGGGTGGGGAGATAACTGGCGGATATATATGAAACGGGAATCCTCATAATCCGACGTGTAGATTGCCGCCGGATATCACGTTCCAACAGGAACACCGCCACCTCCCAGGTGTATAATATGTACTAGAGTAACGAGACTAATGATGAAAGCGGATGATCCGCCGTGCCGAACGGAAATCATAATTTCTGTTGCGGTTCGAGAAGCGTTCAGTGCGCGTTTCCGAGAACAAGCTGGAAGAGATTAAACTGGAAATTATGCGAACGAAGCGGAAGAAAAAGTAGGAAGCCTTTGTTAACTCGAAACGTTAATCCTCTCGCGTAGGACATTATCCGGAAATTTGTAATAAATTAGAAGTTTAGTATTACCAGCCTGAACGATTATGAGATCAATATGAGGCCAGCGCGTCGTGTTGGACGGACGGAGGTGGCGCTCCACTAACAGCCTATTAGTCTTTATATTTTATATATTTACGTCAAAAACAGTTTAAAACTGTGTATGACGAGCTATGAGGAGAAGTGAAATTTGTACACGTTTTCATAATTCTGTGATCTCTATCCTAAAGCACATTCTAGTCGAATTTTGAATACAGAAAAGAGAGGTTTTTTCAAGTTTTGTTGACAAAAATTTTCACTCCTATATAATAAAATAAATTTTCAAAGTAAATTAGCTATGAATTTGTGCCCTTAACCCTCATCATGTTCTTCATGAAAGAATAACTTTTTGCCGCGACAATATGGAAAACAATAATTTAAATAATTATATTTCCCACCGAAATTCAGAAGACGTGCACAAATAATGAAGTTACATCTTGCGGGTCCAATCTAGTAGTGTTGTGAGTGTCGCCGGTGCAAATCGTGACCCACTATTCTCCTTGATGGTTGTCCCCGGATTTCTGTTTTGTGCAAGCCTGGGGTAGTCGGTTGGGTACGCGCGCTCGGGACATGCACGAGGAGAGTCCCTTACTGCAGGCGAGAGAAGGCACACTGCTTTCTTTCTTCCTAAATTGCGATGGCTGATTCAGAAGCTATTTGCATGTTTCGTGCGAACGAAAATTCTTTCCCGTTCTAGTAATGGTACTGTGGCATGCAAATTGCACCACCTATATCGTTATTTAATGAAAATTGTTATTATCCCAACAATTCTAAACTTTCCCGCGTTCTGCTGGTGGAAACAAGTGTTACCTCAATTATATTTGAAATGAGTGAAGAGTCTTTAGTATCGCTATAAATATAAAAATAAATGTTAAAAAATATTACCTTTTTAACTTATTATACCGTAGAACATTAAAGAATTTAAAAAAAGGTATCGGTGGTTTCTTTTCAAAAAGCATGTTATGCAAACATTTGGAAAAAATATATACGTGTACATTAATTAAATGTAAATTTAGGTGGACCGCTTCATACATTGATTGAATTGCCTCCCATCGTAAGGCGCTTGAATAAGTAATAAACAAGCGGTTTGTGCTGAAAGTAACCTACAACATGCAACCAAACTACAATGACGGTCTGCCTACGGTAAAATTTTCCGGCATAAAATTACCTAAATTACTCTGACTAGCGATCAAAAGTCGTACAACCGACATCTAGTGGGTCGTAAATCTTCGAAACCAAACATTACGGAAACAACGGGGAGGTATGCAACCCGCCGATCTCCAAGCGTCACACCGAGCCGGGGCAGTGAACTGCATCGGCAATTGAGGCTTCTACTCGGCGTCCCATGAAGTCATTGAGGCGCAACACAGCCAAAACGCCTACGGCTACAGACGGACAGAGCTAATGAAGCACCAAGACGACAAGGCTGTAGATGCAACTGGGCGCGGCATGTAAAATAGAAGTAGTGTTATTTTGAAGGTGATGCACACTTGAGTGTCAATCAGTAACGTGTAGTTTCGAAAGCAGAATAAGAATAATGAAGGGAAATATTCAGTTAAACGTGCAGAATCTTTGCAATGCTGCATCGTTATATCTACAGCACGGGTTCGAGTCCCGACGGTGGCGGATATTCCACACTATACTTCGTTTTTCTTTCTTTCTTGGCGCTTGTGTCATCAAAATGGAATATCTCACGGAATTTCGCGTCGTTCTCGCTTGTCTGGAAGTTCGCGACTGTATCGAGCAGTGCTGGCGATCATGCGACTCCTAGCGACACACAGCTAAGTCGGGTTCACCCACTGTCTGGAGGAGAATTCTATCAATCGGCTGCTCATGTGAGTAGTTTTCCGGGGAGAAGCCTGCCACCTCCCGTAATATAACATGGACTACACTTATGGGACTAAAGAACTTTAGTACATGCGCCCGGGAACAATAAAAACGCACTAAAACAATAAATACCAACTCAGAATTGTTGCTTGTGACGATTATTCACAGCGCCCATTTAAAATTTCTTTTAAAAAAATAGCATTAAACCCATTAATTTATAGCACTAAACCCATTAATTTTGACATGGGAATGAGTGTATAAATAATTATGTGCACGGGTCCACATTTTGCTCTTCTTCCGGGCCATACTGTACCAGAGGCGCGTCTAAAACCGGGAAGCGGCGGCGTCGGCATCGCAGTCGGCGGCGGCAGCTGTCGTCTTCCCTGCGGCGGGTGGCGGTCCACTGGCGGGCGCAACGACAGTCTGCGGCGGAGGCGGAGGCGGTTCGCGAAGGTTGCGCGGAGCAGCGACGCCGCCGCCGGCACGTAGCCTCCGGGGCGCTTGCATCACGCGCCCGCTCCCGCTTAACTCGTAGATAAGGCCAATACGGCCCTCCCCCGCACCCGCGCCTTGTTGCGCCGGCGCCAATCGCAAAGACACGTTTCGCCGCTCGGAAGGGAGACTGACAGTTGCGCCACTTTTTATGGTGTTCGTTCTTTTGTTTTCAATATTTCCGAAATAGATGCAGTGGAATCGATGGTATCATGGAACTGGCGAGAAAATTGCATTATTGGTATCGAAAACAGCAAAAAAAACCCACATCATTATTAAAAAAACAAATACATGTTCTCACTTATTGAGTTAATTATAAAAATTCATGTAATTACGGTAACAATTAATTTACTAAAAATATTCGTATCTTGAGCTGAGATTAACAATACTTGAAGTTGTGTTAGACACCAGTCGATATCAGAAGTGTCAATACTTGAATTTCGATTATATCGATACTTAGTTGGTGTGTGTATTGCAATGAATTGAAGGGATTCGATCGTTTCGAAACCGCGTTCATTCAAGAATAGCAACGTATAACAAGCGTTGTATCTCGGGGAGTGTGCTCTAAAAAGCGCTGCGTTCTGTGAACCTCAACGAAAATAACACGGAAGCTTCTCTGCCTTATCGTCCGTCATAATTAGGGGCTATTTGCACATCATTTGTCTCAGACATTTTAGATAAAAATTGTTTTCGCGCTTTTAATTTGTTTCTGGCTGTCGTTTGATTCGCGGAAGCAAAGAGCTACAGATATATTCTGTAACTTGATTAGTTTTGACAAAAACAAAATCATTCATAACATTTCCTCAAACACATACTTCTTCGTAAAACATTTTAATTATTATTCCCTACATGATATTTCCATAGTGCCATGTAAACTTCGTATTCAAAACCTTTAGGAAACAATCGATTTTCTTCCTGTTGTAAGATCTCTCGTACTCATTAGCTGGGCGTCATTGAGAGATTTGTAACTAACAGCTGTTCCTCGTTACGTGGTATCTGTGAATTACTGACAGTGAGTAGTATTGCAACGAAAAATTCTGAATTTGATGTCTGTCGGTTGAGAGCATGGCAGTTTTCCAAGAGCATTAGACAACAAAATATTAACCTAATAATTTATATTAATGTAAAATGTTCTGTTGAAAACATCAATCAAATGAATTTATATCAAAATATTTCTGTAGAGCTTTGATTCGGGCAGATTTTCGTTTCTGCGTCTTTTATCTTTACGACAAAATTTGATAAACGAACTTTTTGCATAGGAGTTTCATAAGAGCTACAAATAAATTGGTGTTTCTGATAATTCTGCTCTCTTGACTTCAGTCAGGCCTCGTGTTCTTTATCTCCAGGTCAACATGCTTATTATGTTAAAACTTGTAATTTTTGTTTGTTATCTGCAAACATTTAGTAAGGAATTTGTATGCAGTTCACTAGCAAATACATTTATCATCTGTATTTGTTGAAGATAACGCAGTGTATAAAAGAAGATCCATTGGAAATTGACCATAGACCATTTCATATATTTGCTGCTGTATGTTTTAAAAATATGAAAATTATGATTTGCCTAATTAAAGCTTACTATATTTGTCCATGAGTTTTGAAAGAACTTGATGAACATTTTTAACTTCTCTTTGAGTGTTGCGTCAAATAACAGCCGCCGTTGCGGTGCGAAAACATTCCGACATCAAACATTTACAAATAAAACAATAATTATTGATCGTATTATTATCAATCAGTTAATGTTTGATACGAATGTGATATAAGACGCACGTAAAGAGTAAAAATGACCTTGTCCAAAATCTTGGCCCGCAAAAATAGGATCAATAAATATGGAATAAAATGAACAAACTCGAGGGAAAATTGAAAGCTCAGTCACAGAAGCTCCCTTGTCAAATTCTGCGAATCTCCCTTAATACGAAATCTGTATTTACTAATCTGCATGTTGATTCCCGTGAGGATCATGGTGGTGTGCGTGAATATAGGATTGGAAAGTTGAGAAATAGGTCGCGCCTTTCAGGATTTTTTTGTCGAGTTCGTGATGATAGAATGTACTATTAATAGATAACACAGAAACTATTGTGAATAACACTTTTTCGGATTTGTCTTTTATATCGCAGATGTCTCACGGAATGCTCTGAAATGATGCTCTGAAATTATGCTCTGAAAGAGAGGTATATAGATGCGCGCACTGTACGGTACTCTGCAAGGTGCCTCCTACCGATTAAGTCTCCAAAAATGATTTATATCACTTGAGGTAGATAAAAAAAAATGTTTATTTTGCATTGTTTGACTAAGGAGCATCATATAATCCCAACAACTACACGAACCCTACAGTCTGGATGAGAGAAACTTAATAATTTTTCGCATACCTACTCGTCGGGCGGCAGCGGACACACGTAAAATTAGATAAAAGAAAGAAAATATCGCGTTTATGTTGAAGTTTTCTCTTTGCTGTCAAATAGCGAATGGGGGTACGCCGACTTGGGAAAGCAAAATGACGTCTATGACATGACTTTACATCAGAGAAATTTGCGACTTTTCAATTTAATTTTATAATTATTTCACTTCCTAGAAATCAGAAACGTTCTAACAAGTAACGTTCTAACTTGTAAGATATTTCTACTACCCCTTCAAAATCAAGACTTCATATTTTCTCATGCATGATGAAACTCTTCTGCGGCATTACAAATTTTAGAATGTCTTATGCATTAGCCGATCAGCTGGTCAGTAGATCGCCCAGTCCTAAATCTGGGAGAAGGACAGCATGGCTAAGGTAGGATCGCCCGCGATCGGTAGCTTGTAGTTGAATGAAACAGGACCGGTATTTGCCTGACAAATACTGGAGGGAATCACGAAAACAACCGATGAGAGCAGCCGTCCTCTAAATTTCTTGTCCAAGATGTGGCATCTAGTTGATTGGTGCCGAAAACCCGTAAAACGTATTCAAATCTACGACCTCTCGCTCTTCAGAGAATCGGTGCGTGTTGATTCCGTGAGCATCAGCTGCTAAAGTCGTTAGTCCCGAATATGTTGTATGATATATGTTGTATGTTAAATGTGACGGCATTCTTCCCCCATCGGAACATGAAATCCTGCGCCGACTAACACAACTTGCGAAGTTCCCCTTTCCCCCAGACGCTACTTCATCAGCCGAGACACGTTATAAGCACCTGATTGGTCTCCCGATCTATGTGACAGTATAGTACATATGTGTGTAAATAAGGAGTGAGACTAGGACAAGGAAGAGGAAGGAAAAATAGCGTGCGGTCCGTGGCCCGTTTGTTAAGGTACTGCTCCGGCACTCGTCTTGTTGCTATCGCAACCGGGGGACTGATCAGTAGTGGACCCGCAACCGCTTATGCTAAATCAATCATCTTTTCAATTTGCAAAGTTCAATGCCGCCCGATCCGCCTTTCGCCCGTTTCGGGCGTCCAGGGAGCGGACGCTCGTGCGTCAGCCGCCGCGCCGTCGCGACGCCTCGTCGCCGTCGCCGGCCAAGCCCCGCGCCACGCGGCACGTGCGGGCAAGCGTCACGCGTCACGCGATCCGCGAGCGCAATCGCCGGCCGGCGCTACGTGCGGCGCGCGCCTCGGCACATGGCGGCGTTGTCCCCGCACAGACCAGCATAGCAGACCCCGTCCTACCCCGGCCCGCCCCGCCCCAATCCGCTCCACACCAATCCTCTCCACCCCGCTCCCTACCCCAATCCGCTACACTCCGCCCCCACCCCAATCCTCTCCTCCCTGCTCCCACCCCAATCCTCTCCATCCCGCCCCCACCCCGATCCGATCCACTTCGCCCCCACCCCAATCCTCTCCACCCCACTCCCATCCCAATCCTCTCCACCCCGCTCCCCACCCCAATCCGCTCCACTCCTCCCCCACCCCAATCCTCTCCACTCCGCTCCCACCCCAATCCTCTCCACCTCGCCCCACCCCAATCCGCTCCACTCCGCCCCACCCCAATCCTCTCCACCCCACTCCCACCCCAATTCTTTCCACCCCGCTCCCACCCCAATGCTCTCCACCCGCCCCCTCCCCAATCCACTCCACTCCGCCCCCCACCCAAATCCGCTCCACCCCGCTCTCCACCCCGCCCCACCCCAATCCTCTCCACCCGCCCCACCACAATCCGCTCCACCCCGCCCACCTCACCAATCCGCCCCGGCCCGCCCCAGCATTGCAGGCCTCATCCAATTCTTGGCACTCCGTCCCCACCTGCCCTGCTCTGCCCTAGCACGTCGGGCCTTGTTGCACTTCGCCACGACCTGCCTGCTCAGTCCCACCCTGCCCCGCCCAGTCCTAGCACTGCAGGCTCGTCTCGCCCAGACCCGCCCACCACTGCAGGTCTCGTTCCACCTTGTCTTACCCCTATCAGCCGTACACAGCCCCAGTTCTCTAGGCCTCGTCCCATCTCTTCCCAATCCGTCCCGACCTGCCCTGTCCTGCCTTATCGCTTTAGGCCTTGTTCCACCTCGCCACGATCCGCCTTTCTACGATCCACTCCACTCTAAATCACCCCGCTCCGTTCCATTCCGCTCCGCCCCGCCCTTCTCCATCTGCCACCACTCCCCACTTACCCCACCCTTCTGTATACCGTCCCACCATTCTCCGTTTCCGCCCTCCCTCCTCGCTTCTCCTCGCCTCGGGGGCCGGCCGGGGACCTCTCGTTGACCCCAACGAAGGGCGTAAATTTGAAAAGGCAATTCACAAGATAGCTTCATCAATAGCTATGCCGGCCGTCCTCGTCGGTGCATAGTTCAGTTAAATGTCTGTCACTCAGCATACGCATATCATGTTTCTTTCGCTCGCTGCTTTTGTAATTAAATTAGAAACGAAAATGAGTTCCGAAAATGAGAAACGAAGTTCCTCTAAAAATGCCCACTGTTATTGTGTCTCACGGTTCAAAATGTTCACTAAAACTTCACAATTTTCTTTTCAATATCAGAAACTAATAAAATAATACGTTTATAAATATTTAAATGTTTTTTTTCGTGCCCAAGATAAGGGAGATAATAATATTTTACGTATATATAAATATGTAATATATTATTAAAATTGAATTGAATAAAACAATTACTTTAAATAAAGGGCTGCCAATACATATCTGCCTGGCACTTTTCCACTTTGACAGTTATCTCACAAATTTCTTTCAATTTATTCTTAATATATTGGTTACTGTTTTAGAAAAAATACTGTATATTCGCGTCGTCTCAGTGTTCTCAGTGCCCCCTGGTATGCCTGGGCGCTACTTACGTCATTGTCCCGTCACTCGCTTCGGACTGACAATTGAACACTCCACCAATAAGGGCAGATGCAAGAAACTTGCTTCACCGCTTCAATGTCGCTGACTGCAAGCGGTTTAATCAGGCTTCTGTTAGCCATAAGAGCAATTGATTCATGGAGATAGTTGGTCTCTTTAAGTCGTTGATATACAACGCACACGACTCATAAATGGTAATGGAGACATATGGTGAAGTATGTATGATACTTATTTCAAGTGATGTTTTCTTTTTCTGTGGGGGAAGGCAACTGAGAAAATTCAATACTTCCGACACTGTCAGCTGAATCATGGAGATCAGAGACTCTCAATTGTGTTTTGATCTCCTGACCCAAATCGTTTCTGAATGGCATGCATAACAGGTACCAATTCCTGTCGATGTTTGCGGGCGTAACGATCATCAGCCAACACCCAAGCCCAATGCCTCAGCCCAAAGGTCGTCAGCCTCAGTGCCAGTTTGCAGGGACCTTTGCCTTATTCCCGACCTGCCTTTTCAATGCAACTGTATCTCACGGAGCCTTGCATATAATATAAATTGCATACAAATAAAAGAAACATAAAAGAGTTATGTTTATAAAATTACTAACCAAAATGAGTAATAAAGTAATACTCGATACTTTTCCATGCAGTATTTTTTTATCCACAACACACTACACAATGTTTCGGAGTATATAAACAAAATATTTAAAACGAAAGAACAAGAACGAAAAATATAATATAAAATATTGACAATGACAGATATAAGGTTTAACTTTCTAAAATATCAACTTTTTCTGCAAGTACATGTTACACGTTTCCTTTCTTTTCTTGAAATATACGGCTCATTAATCATTTACGACTTACTTCAAAGGGAAAGGAAAGTTACAATTTAGCCTTTGGGACTATGTCGAATATATTTGCATTTTATAACAAAAAGATGTAAATGATAACAATTATAAAAGGCAAAGCCGTCCTGGATGACCCAGGTGGGTAAGAGTGTGTACCTACTCAGCGCTTCGGTTCAAAGGATCGCGGGTTCGAGTCCCGCCTTGAGCAGTGTTGTTTGTTCCTTGTTTCTCATGTATGTGTCGTCGCGAAGGGCCTCGCGTTCTGCTGACCCCAGATCAGAGGAGCCCGCAACTTTGTAGGGGTCTAATATATGGTCGAATATGCGTTCCATCGGGATGTAAAGGTTATTGTCAGTCGGCTGGATAAAAGCCCTAGAGAAAAAATAAAAGGCAAAAGTATCTTTCTTTCAATAGGATGTAGATAATAATTCATTTCACAAAATAAACTTTCTTTTCAGATTTGAATAGGAAGTAACCAACGGCAAGAGGCAATGTGGCGATCGCTGCGACAACGAGAAGAATCAGCAGTTGCAGTGACGCAGTGAGCCCTGCCTGCCGTGTTTCGTGGAACAAGAACTGCTATGTGGCTGTTATCGCTCGGAACCAGTGCGGGCAGTGCCTGTACCGCTGAATGGAATGGACTGTCGTGGGAAGACGCCGAACGGACCGTCGCTATCGTTTTTGTCTCCTTCCCCTGGGTGACCAAATGATGCGCTTGTACGACAAGGTAAGAGCTAATTCATATAGTTATTGACGTAATTAATAATTGAAAGATTAAATTAATGCAATAAACAGACCATATTTCAATCAATATCACAAATGTAAGTCCTATTTTGAGAATTCAGATAACCTTCAACTGTGGAGACTTTGAACAATTGTTTTTGCCTTCTTTGGTCGCTTAATGCTAGAACAATTTCTGTGGTTTTACAGAATGTAGTCATATTATTTAGTTCACAATACAATATTTTGAGACAAGTTGCCCTGCCCATTTACGTGTAACGGTGCATTCTATATCAATTAGTGGGACTCAACTTAATTTGCAAATAATATCCATTGAACGCATCTTTTTGACATTGCATAGCTTATAAATGAAATGTAATCTCTTAGGTACACATCCCTCAAGAGTTCGTTCGCGCTCACGACTGAACTTGCATAAGACACAAGTTATTTTCTTTGGTAATAGCTGGTCTTTGGACTGTGGAATACAGGCCTAGAAAATGACTGCAGTCTTGTAAGCTCATGGTTCTTCATTGATAATATCCTTCAGGGGTATTTAAAGAGTAGTAAAATGCTTTCCTCTTCCTTCAATGAAAGCACTCGACCTCAGAGAATAAATTCTGAAACGACCTTCGATCGAGTTTATGCTAAGAAATCTCATAGTCAACTTTCTACGCCAAGGCTACGGTCAGAAAAGAGGCTAGTTGATGGTAGAAACGACATCAGGCAGGGAAATCGTATCACGTTGTTTCTGGACTAACTTAGAAAATATGTAGTTAGATCTATTTTTAGAGTTGTCGAAGCGAAGTGAATATTATCCAGGAGTCGTCATTCAACGTGCAATACGTATTCTCAATTTAATATTTTTGAAAGTTCTCATCGCCCCAGACTCATAGATCATAATATTGCTTCTTTTTATGACTTTGATGAGACTGTCGTTGGGGAGTTCTTACATTATTAAAAAACTGACCATCTTAATTACTTCAGTCACAAATTGGCAGAAGTTTTGGAACGGGGTTTACAATGGCTACATACTCGACGGTGAAGCATCTTTTACCAAAGAAGTTCCGTAGTGGAAATTAGGAGGAGATCGGTGACAGCTCTTAATTTAAAAACACTTTCTACGTTATTTGCATAACAAAGATATTTTTATCTCATTGAAATAGTGTGTCGAAGGAACATTTCTTTTAGCTTTTATTACGGGAGTACTGAATATGTATAAGGCAGTGTGTAGGTGTGAATACAATCCAACTTTTATTTTTAAAATATAACTTAACGGGATAAGTTAAATATCTATTCCAAATACTGTCATTTATTTTTTCCATAACACCCTTCAGTATTTCACAAAAATATGTTAAAAGCAACGAAAATGCAATACATTATCATTGTAAGAGCGTCAATCCCAGAGCAAATGTAAATTAAATATTTCAGTTATTGTACAATTTCAATTTTTTCACAAAAAGAAGGAAAACAAAAAGCACTGGTATCACAACATCCTGTGATATTTATCAGCGTTAAGACGGTCGATCTACTCGTACTATGCTCCCATTTCCTGTTACTGAACGTTGTAGATTAACGCAATCAGTTACAGTTTTCAAATAGAGTGGCCATACAACGGCTTCACAGATATCAATAGCAGTTATAGACAACGTACACAATATCCCAACACAGACTTCGCATTCAGAGAAACGCTTAACAACTTCCTCACTTATCCTAAATTATTGCTCGTTTCCTCCTCTCCTCCCCGATGAATGACGGGCGTAGAAAAATACACAAAAAGGCAAGAAACCGCGGGCCATCCGCCGCATTAGTACCCGCCGCGAGCGGTCACAAAGAGCGAGTGTATTCTTCGGCGGTTGCTCGCTCCGGCCGCGTCCGGTCGCGTACTATTAGCGCGTCTATGGCCCGCCCCGGCCCGCCGCTCGCTGGCACAGAGAGTGTCTGTGCCTTTGCGCGCTGTCTATGTGCTGTTCGTGCTCCTATTCACACGCTGGCCACTCAATGGCCTCTGCTCCTCCAGTCCCACGCGTCCGTGGTCGGTTCTGAGTAGGTGGTTGCGGTACATGATTCGATTGATTGATTTTTTCGTGTTTTCGGGAGCGTTCAACGGCCACATTTGTCCCGTAAGTGCAGTGCATATTTTCTCACCGGAAGTGACGGTGTTCTTCCCCGCCTGGATGGTGAGAGTAATCGCCAACTTACACGTCGGCTTGCGGAGTGTTTCCCCATACAGATATCTCCCAGTGGAGCACCCCTCCAGCCGGGCCTAAGCTCCCGACTGTGTGGTAGTGTGGTGCATGTAAGTGTGTGTGTATGTGTTAGTATGGGGTGAGGAGAGGGCAACGAAGAGGAAGGAAAGATTGCGCGCGGCCCGTTTGTTAGGGTACTGCTCCAGCATTGGCTTGGCGTTGATTAGAAAAACCACGGAAAATAACGATCAGAGCAGCCGCTCGCTTGAGTTCTCCAGGCAGCGGCTGCATTCGACCTAGTTGTCGAGCTATACTGCGATTTGTTTAAACTTTGCCCCTGACAGGAATCAGCTGTTTCGCTGCCATCCAATCGGGAGCTTAAACGTCACCATAGCGACGTCACCGTAGTGACATATAAGCTCCCGATTGGATGGCAGCGAAACAGCTGATTCCTGTCAGGGGCAAAGTTAAGAAAACCGCAGTATAGTGTCGAAAATCCTCCACCGCGCGACACGAACTCTATAAGACCGCCTGGTCAGAGTCACTGCAGTGACATCAGTTGACGCCCTGAGCCGCCCATGCCGGCAGTTTTCACTGACGCTCCTGGTTTCTCTGGCTTTTCTCCTCGCAACCACATCGTCCGACATAGCTACATGCGTATTTGAGAGCATCGTCGGAGCTCTCGGATCACGGGGGTTCAGTCGCGGCCTCGCTACTCCTTGCGCCTGGAGATATTGTTTATTATGATGGTTGTGTATTTCAGTCCATGCTACGTATCCCCACGGGCGCTTGGCGATCGCGATGGGGAGGCCCTCGGACTCGGCGCATCCCTCGCCGCCCGCAGAGTCCGCTCGGGGGGCGGGAGGTTTACTTGCCGCTCCAAACGGGCTGTCAATTAGGGTTTACGGCTGACGCGCTGCCGTGCTAACACGTCACTCAGCATCGCGATAATTGTTGTAAGCGACGGCGAGGAGTGGAGAGCGCAGGGGACTCCCGTTGAGAGACGTGGGAGTCGGGCGCTTGGAGCACTGTAGGCGTTGATGCGCCTTATGATTGGAGAAGTTTGAATCTTCACTTGCTAACTACCGATAAGGTTTGTGGTTTGAATATTAGCTGTATCCATGCTCTTTAGACGATATTGTCGCCGTATCGTTCCAGAAATTGAAATAGTGTTATTGACATTACTAAATCTGCTTAGTTCGTGAATTGTTATAATTATTTGAACTTTTCTGTACATTTCTCTTTGAATATTTCTCTAAACTTTTATACAATCGTTAATTGGAAGCGTGCCCTTAAAAAAATAGGTTTCGTCTGTCATGTTAGTGAATTTCTTTTTAATGTGACCTTATCATTTTTTTTCATTATTTCCATCTTGTTAACCATCATTATACTTAGGTTTTCCCGCCCTGAACCGTAGAAGCATCCTGAGACCGAACAAGAATTCCAGCTAATCACATAAACGCTATCTTCACCAAGAAAAAAAGTTGTTGGATCGTCAAGTGCCTTCTAGAAACCGCGACCGTCCAGATATCGCCTTCGGACCACGTGGTCCGTGAGGTCGACGACTCCCGGTTCCCCAAAACGCGACCGTTGCACTCGGGGGGAATGGGGATTATTAGTGGGTGAAACGTTGTCATTTTCACGTCATCAGCCAATTTACGACCCATTCACACCGTCACCGTCCTCTCGCGACGACACGGGGGCGGAGGGCGGAGGGCGGAGGCGGCGCGGGCGGTCGCTGTCGCAACGGCGCGGCGCGCGCATTTCACGTCTGCTGAGCAGCGGCCATTAATTTCCCATCCGGCATACAAAGGCGGAGGAGGAGGAGGATGGGGAAGCGGGATCGCCCCACCGCCACCGTCGCCGCCGCGAGAAATAATAACGGGCGAGGCTCCGGGGTGGGCGTGGCGGGCCGGCTCGGGATGTCTCGGCCGCGCTGACAATGGGAGCAACGCGACGCGACGACGCGGGCGACGATGCGGCACGAGGCGGGCGGGCGGGAGACAGGACTGGTGGACCGGAGGACTGAAGGCCGGGAATTCTTGCGAGAAAGGCCAAAATGGGGCGATTGAGAAGAGAGGGCGCGTTTGGTTCGATGAACGAGGCATGTGAGACGGATGAGGGAGACGAGGACAAGAAAGGGATGAGAAGGCAAGACAGTGAGGATTGTGGCCGATGATGCTGTCTGGTGAGACGAGGCAGTTCGCACTGGCGAGAGAAGGGGGAACTTAACAGGCGAGTAAGCTAGCAGGAGAGTGAGAATGCAGGCTAGCAAGCTGGGAGGCAAGGAAGCACGTTCCTTGGGATGGGCCGAGAACCGAAGGTGGGAAATACCGCTGCAAAGAGTCAATACGAGACGAACAAGAAGACAAGGCACGAGTGGCTGGACGATCTAGGCGAGTGGAATAGATGTGGATGAGGAGTGAGTATAAGGGAGTAGGCTAAGGGGAGACAATAGGAGAATGTACTGTGATACTGTCGGGAGAGTGCAGGCGAGTTCGGGCGAACAAGCCAGCTGACAAGTGAGAATGAAGAGAGACCAGCTGGAAGATGACGAAAGAAGGGGGACCATGTCGCATGAGGCTGGCAATAGGGAGGCTCTTTGATCAGACAACTGAAGGTGAGAAATGAGGCGATAAGTGCAAAAATGGGACAAACGGAAGAGAGGGCGTACTTAGCTTAGCGAGTTATGGGTGTGTGTGATGGATGTGCGCGAGAGTGAGGGTAAGAGAAAGACTCAAGGCGAGACAACATGAGTGTGGGCGATGAAATTGTCGGTCAATTGTAGGCGAGTTCGCAGGAGCGAGTAAGAGAGTTATGAGAAGACTTAACTGGCGAACACACCAACAGGCGAGTAAGAAAGCAGGCTAGCTCGCAGGGGAGGCAAGGGTGTTGATGTGCACGTGGTGGACTATCGGACAGAATAATCGGAGAACTGAAGGCGGGAAATGTCGGGGAATGGGTAAATAATGAGACGTGTGGAAAGAGATGGGCACGTGTGCCTGGACGAACTAGGCGCGTGGAACGGATATGGGTGAAAGAGAGGATAAGCGAGTGGACTGAGAAGGCGAGGCAACGAGAGTGCGAAGCGCAGGCCTGGAGGGAGGGAGACAGACGTGCGGTCGGGCGAGTAGCCGACACTATTGCAAACCTCACCGATAGGAAAGAAAGACTGAGAATCGTTGCCCAAAGAACACAAATACTATTTAACAAATAATACCCCCAAAGGGAACTTTGCCTTGACGTAACACTGTTCATACGTGCGAGGGGACGTGTGCGCTTCTGGGATGTTCCGGACCATGCCAGCGGGAACGCTCCACCTTTGACGACTTTTGGCAACACAAGAGGATGGTGGGCGTAAAGATGTTTCATTACGTTTTCGCATAAGGTGGAGGCAGTCCAGTGGAGTGCCCGAGTGGGGGCCGCCCCAATGGGGGCGTGGCACCCGGCGCGGCGAGGCGCGGCACGGGGCAAGAGGCATCGCCCGCCGGGCGGGGCTGGGGCGCCATATAAGGCCATGACACGTGGGCTGCTGGTCGAGGGCAGCGGGGCTGCTCGGAGGGCTGTGCACGACAAGACAGGGCACGTTTGGATTTATTTCTTTCTCCACTGCTTGATACTTTTCGTGGTAAAGGATTTCGACCTTTACAGGGAGAATGGCCATCCCGTTATGAGTTCTTGGGCTGGGGCTGGTGGCTGGGGCGTGCTTGGGCTGGTACGTAAACTGTTCGTAACATTTGTAACGATAAACTGATAGGTAAAATGGAGAAATGATATGACAATGAAATTATAGCATAGAACATCAATAGCTGGACTTTTATACCGTGTCCGTGTCTCTGATTTGTTCCTACAGATTTTGTAACGTTATAGAGAATTTAAATACCTACAAATAAAATCAATGTAGTTTATTCATTGCTTCAAATTGTTCTCAAATTATTTCTACAGTAATGAATTTTGAGGATTAAACACTTCTAGTGTCTATGTTAACTGCTTCAATGAAGTTTGAAACATTTCTCGATCTGTCGAACAAGGCTTAAAATTTTTAATTAAATATGAAAAGTGGAAGTCACGCTTCTGGAACAACATTACTATATGTAATAATATTAATTATTTCAAGTCCATTAACAAGGTAGATGTTTCATATCATAGCAATATATATATTATCAATACAAAAACGTTTGTCATGTACTCATCCAAACATACTAAGCATGCTATTGAATCACTTGGCGGATTAATTATTACTTTTTGGCGTGTGAGGCGAGTGAAGGTATAATATCACAATACCGTCACACAGATAAAAAATAAATTTCAATGTCTCTTGAATCAAATTAATTCTAGTCTTTACTAAAATTATCTTTGCACGCACATCTCATCAACACCGTCATCGGAGAAAAGCACGAACAATGTTTCTGGGAATGAATGCGGTTGTTAACGTTCCTCGGAGAGATGACACTTTCAGGCTCCGCGAGACTCAGCAACGCGGGACAACGGCAGGGCCATGTGAGAGGGATCCACCATCCCCCCTCCCCCTCCCATCGTGCACCATCGTTGTCTCCAACGATGACTCGCGGATTTCCCTTTGATGAATCGTCTCACGTCGAGGAAGGGTGCGGTGATTCTATAATGACGAGCAGATATATTACGGGCTTTGCCGAGTGGACGTTCTTATTGTGTGATGCCTGTTTTCTTTAAAGCTCGACACTGAACGGTGTGAATGTACGCATTTACTACAACCGCAGTGATTAAATATGGGAAGCGACATTTCTGTTTCAGTGAATAGTTATTTGCCAATAGAAAAAAGTAAATCTGTTTTTACTTTCAATTTGCTTTTGTACGTTTAATAATTAAATACATCAAATGAATATTACTAAATTTACAGTATAAAATAAATAACCTTAATTGTATTGTTTGCCCTCTTTTATTAATGAATAAATTTAAAATACATTTTCGAATCATTTGCAATTATTATTCACCATATTTTTTTTAGTAAAATCGTTTCCAGTTTCAAGTGCGTGTCCTGAATTGTCCGTTTTTATGTTGAAGTTACTGTATGGCCAATTCTATTCGTGTGTTCGATTCTTTATCTGATCCTTTTTTCCGTTTGTTTTTGTTCTTCTTCTTTCAAGACTTCACATGCGAAGACTTTAGCAGCTAGACTCCAAAAAATTTAGGCACTCCGGGTGATGCCACACATATACTGTCGTAATGCGCGAACATCATAGAGAGTTTTAACACATTTGTGACGTCTTGACTTTATGCACTAAGAGTCACATGACTGATGTCAGAACTGTAACGACGAACGTTACGTGTAAGGTGTAAACTTACGGTTCACTTCATAGAGGAGGATTGCAAGGTTAACCTTCCCCTAATATTTTCCAAATGGATGCCGTGTTTAGTACGTTGCTGCGTGAGAGCGTAGATAAGAAAGCAATGACCTAATCATATGGATTTAACAATTATACGATAAACTGATACGTCCTTGATCGTATATTTCTGAGATTTGTCAATGGAATTACGAACTGTTGCCTCTAAATGAAAGAAAGCTAGTTTGTATTTACAAGCTGCAATAATTTCTTCACACGCATCCGTTACGGAGCAAGTTAAAGAAATATCACACACGTGAATCACAGACAGACGGATGAATCACAGCTAATAAGAATCTGTGTGGTCTGTGATGTCTTCTTTGTGCAATTAAGTGCTTAAGATTTGCCGCCACCGCGGTAAAACACTTTTTGAACATTTAGCGTCGTGGATCCTAACGTCGAGTGACTTGTGATTTATATCGCAGAAGGACAAGATTAAGGACAAGATTTTACAAATATGTTAGCACTCGTGGTCGGTAGTTTTCCGTAGTTTCTCATTGTGTACCAAGAAAATGCCGGAGCAGTACCCTAACAGACGGAACACGGACCCCGCGTGATCTTTTCATTCTCTTCCTTGTCCACTCCTCTCCCATTACACACACACACACATACACACACTTTCTTGCACTACACTACCATACATGTCGGGAGATCAATCAGAAACTTAGAGCTTGTGCCGCTAGGGTGGTGCCCCGCTGATGGGAGAGACCTTGATGAGGAAACAAGCCGCCGAGTAGGTCGGCACCGGATCTCACTTTCCAGCTTGGGAGGAACACTTCACCTTTCTTCTTCTCGTAACATGCACTTCACTTGCTGGACTACAGTCCATAGCAGTTGGCCCGCTTTAAAAAAAATATCAATCATTATATTCATCCACTTTCCCGCAGTCGCCTGCCGCCTTGCCTCGCCACGCGCGCCGGAGCAGCGGGGCCATGCCCCCATCTTATCGACGACGTCGAGTCTCCGCCTCTAATGAGATCATACAAATTGTTTGTGACATGCGCGCGCGTTGCAGCTGCCGCCGCCGCCGCCGCGTGCCACGCTCTGCTCGACCGGCCAGTAGGCAGCGGTCGGCCGACCTCTGCCCATCTCGAAAACAGACGGGCGACGTCTCGCAATTAAATCAGCCCCGTCCAGAATGAAACTGTCTTTAGAGCAGCGCGCCCGAGGGCGAGGCCGCAATTGTCTGCGGGGGAATTTACGGAGCTTAATTCGGCCTCCGCCTGTAATTGCATGAGGACGGCAGCCAATGTTCCGCCAGCGGCTGTCGGAAGTCGGACCGGGCTTCGCACATGCCGCCGCTGCCGCCGGTTGCGCTGAAGGGAGACGAACGAGTGGATTTTATCGCCAGATGCTATCGCCCCATTACTAGTTCTTAATTCTTACATCATGAAGCGCGCAACCATTAATTAAACATGGGGGGTTAGCAGACTTCTTTTTTTATTTTTTATTATGCGGCGCGTATGTTTACCCGAGTGGATCGTGATGAGAATTTTTCATGTCGTTCCTAATTGAGATATCCGCTCAAAATGGAGCTCGTCGACCCCCTTTTATTAATTAGTGTTACAGCTTGGGTTTGAGCGCTCGAAATTTTTTCCCTGGGCCGTGCCGCGCCGCGCCGGCACGAGCGCGGGAGGCGGTCGCCATGGCAACCGGTTCGCCGGGCGAGGGAGCTGCCAGCGCCCCTGCCGGCCCCGAACGCCAGGCAGCCGGGGCGCAGGCGGAGCTGTCTGCGAGGCGCCTGCCGCTGCTTTGCACGATAGGAGTGCGGGGTATTCTAATACCATAGGCTCCGGTTAACCCGGCGCTACGTCGCGACTACAGAGGGCCGGATTAGAGAAATCGGTGGGTTACGTGAGGGTAAGAAAAAAGGGAACGTAATATGTCATCGTATGGTATTGGGTTATTCGTAATAAAAACGTTAACTCAAAAATGAGGGCATGCACTCTACTTTTATCACATTTATTGTGCTTTAGATTTTGCGATACCTGATGCGATCGGCATTTGGTGTTGATACAAACATCACGATCCTTCACATAGTCGAATCTCGAGTATCGATATATTGATTGGTAACACTGTCTGATTTCAACCATAAATATTGATAAGCATTTTACTTGATATTCAAACTTATATAGGGTGAAACCAATTTGTCTGAGGACTGTAAGGTCACGCTTCTGTTATCCATGAGGACGTCAATTTTCAAAACGAAATTTTGAAATCACCGCCTTTTGACATTATCAGAGAAAGCTTATAGCTGCTATTCGGAGAGTCGGAGAACTAAGAAACACTGCTTTGCCACAGAATACATTGTACACACAAGAGTGATGAAATCTAAATATCGCACGGTTAGTTTAGGCATAAGTTACAACGTATGTCACTGTAAGAAGCACAGTATTGCGAACGCAATTATGATACTCTGAATGTCGCGCAATAACAACGCAAGCGCGTCACTTTCTGTGTGAATGCCTCTGCGCGACATGAAGGCCTCTCGCAGTACGTATCGTATGCAGCTAAGATAAATAAGCAGCCACCACAGTATGCGCTGCTACCATTAAATGAAAGTATCGAAACTTTTGTCGCCAAAGGGCGCATTATTGTTCTTCGATGGCGTGAATTCGCGTACGATTCCGCTAAAACAGAATATCACAAACAACGTGGACCCGATTTATACACATCCTTTGGACGAATTATTTCGGAAGTTTTAGCGAACGTGCGCATGCTTACAGCGGTTTCTGGGGGCGGCTGAATAGTTCTGCGCATACGCGTGTTCGCTAAAACTCTCAGAATCGTTCATCAAAAAGATGCGTGTAAATCAGCTCTTATTCTCATGACACACGTAATTCCCAGGTAGTTCTGAATCACCCGGTGGTCATGGGGTTTCTATGTCACTGTAAGTAGTGATATTTTCAGTATTGTATGTTTATCCTAGGAAAATATATCCGCTGCACGCATCCCTTTCGTTTAGTATATAATATTTCGTTTAAAAATGTTGTGTCAAGAGATGAAAGAAGCTTCTTAACTTTCCGTTTGGGCTTGCGCATGCCTCCCCGGGCGGAGAGAAGTAATATCGTTGTGGGCAGGTTGCCTTCCGTCGCGCCCTCCGGCCTCCGGGACAGCGACCCGCAGCTGGCGCCGGGCGCCGGGCGTCGGGCGCCGCGACGCCAGCGATGCCGGCGCCGCCGCCGTCGCCGGCGGCAGGCGCGCGAGGAGATACGCATCTGCGCGTAAACAGCGTGGCCCGGCCCGGCCCGGCCCGGCCGCGCGCGTGGCGGCGGCGCGGCGCGGCGCGGCGCCCTGGCCCGTCATTTCACTGCGTGCCGCGCGCGTCTGGCCGGCTGCCACGGCGTCGCGGCGCCGGGGCGCGACGCGACGCGACGCGACGGCGTGCGTGTGTCGCCGGCCGCCGGCGACGTCGCGTAGTCGCGAGGGATCCAATGGGCGCGCATTGACTGCAAGCGCAGACTGACGATTTGGGTGGGAGATTTTTTTGTCCAGGTTTGTTTTGATGTATTGAGCTCAAGCTAAGATAGTCCTTTGTTTTGCTTATGAAGACTTAATGAATCTCTCTCTCTCTGATACACTCATTTTTTGCTCTTTTTTTTAATGTTAAATTAAGAATCAGTTTCGGTATTTTGCGGGAAATTTCTGAGCAATTATTAACAATGCGTAAACCCCTACTATTAAATTGCCCGGAATATTAAATAGTCATCTTGGATTTAAATAGATTTCGAGATTCTGCATGACCACTCAAACAATGCAGTGGTGGGTTCCCAGAAGAGCTAACCTGCAAAACTATAATAGAAAGTTTAAATGGTTTCGGTTTTGAAATTTGAATTAATAATCAAAAAGCGAGTTTTGAGGTCCTTGAACGCACCATTTTCAAATTATGTTCGAAGTTAACGTGTGTTGCGGGTTGCATTTGGGCATGCTTATTTCTATTATTTTGCAAATATTCTTCATCTTTAGACTTAAAATTGCTTGATGAATCCCTGGGGATAATTCCATGTAAGAACAGTAGCACATTTATGGGCTTTTTTGAAATAACGTTTTATAAATCGTACAAAACTGGCATCGTTCCTTACGTGCAGTATTTAGAGTAGTGATAGAAAACTGTAAATAACAGGCATCAAACTTTGACAATGAGTTCTGAAAACGACTTCCCAACGCAGTATACTTGTTTCATCTTTGGCTACTTGGAAAATATTGCACAGTCCTAAAATGTAGCCCGGTGACTGCGAGCTGTTCTGCACGACAATTTTCACACTAATTTGTGGACGCGAGCTTGTGTGAACTTCTATAAACTTAATGCATCTTACTGCATCTTAATGCATCTTACTAGCAACAAATCTTTGATCGCTTTGCTATAGCTTGCAGATTTTGAACCACAACGTTGCGGATATTTTGTTCGAAAACATGCTTCATGAATTAGTACGAATTTGAATTTAATTTCACGAACTCCACACTATTGTATGGTTGCAATTATGTTCCAAAAATTCAATCAAGTTGAGACAGCGATTTAAAAAAATACTATCCACGGCCACCAGTGACGCAACCTTTTGACGTTTGTAAAAATAGGGAAAGAACGAAAAAAATATTTGATGTGAACGTTCGTAAAAGCACCTGTAAAAAGATTCTTCTTTATTACTTGTACGAGTTCCTACTCAGTTCAGCAAGTTTCTGATAAGCCATTAGTTTCCTTCGGATCACTCTCTTCCATTAAATTCTTTATCACTTCTTGCGCATCAACCGTGGAAGGAAATTAACAATCTGTGTTATGGGCCTCTCTAAAGCTTTTCGAATCGTAGCAGGCTGTTATGCCATCATTACGTTTCCAATTAGATTCTGACCGCCGGTTTGTTCTTGAAAGTCAGTAAGTTTAAATATCCTCTTAGCGTGTATCCGCAAATGTATGTGCTACCTGTAAACGTGTAGTGCACCCAACTGTTTACGACTTCCAAACGCCATAAGCGGAAAAAGAAATTTTGAACAGATGTTTTCGCGAGTCTTACCGTACGTTCACACTGTTCATACCGGATACGTGTGCCATATTTATTACCGACTTCGTCTTAATGACTCGTGCTCTCTTGTATGTGTAACAGAGAACATTAGATGTGCATTAAAGAGGAAGAATAACGAGACCGTATCAGAACGCGAGGTTTATTTGGAGATAGCAATAGCCTTCATAACTCAAGTTGTTCTACTTACGCGACTGTTTTATTTGTCCCAATTAAACTCATTGAACGAGTCAAACAAGTATGATTGGTGTTGACGGTTAAACGACCCGTTCTCACGATCGATACTCATCGTGCTGCACAAAGAAAACTGTACTGTGCTATCAAACATTAGGGGCTTCATTCGCAAGAAATGTGCGGACGTGTACGCAGCAAATGACGATTGATTAGTTTCATTTCTCAATGATTCATACGGCTCGCATCCGAGACAAACATACTACATAATATTCAATTAATTTTCGTAAAGTATTATGAAGTTCTCATCTACATCTTCACACTACAGATTGAATTAACATTGATAAAAATCAATATGAGCAATTTCATTAGTAGTGACATGTTTATGACATAAATTTTAAGCAAATCGGGATCTGAATCGTTTTCAGTAACTATCTTTAGATAATAATGTAAGTGGAAAAGAAGACGCTTATTTCATATTCATTTAGGGTATAAATTATCCTAACTGCATTTTGCCTCACGGTATTGTATTGCATTTTCCTCGCATTGCATTTTAAAATGTTATCAATGTTATCAAATGCTTAATGTTACCCTTGTGCGCTATGTAACCCAAGAAAAACAACGAACCACAATTCAGTATATTATGATTTAAATTCACACGTTTCCTCATTTACGAGGGCCCGTTGTACTCTAAGATCGAACCTTTGAACCGCTAAAGACATAGGAGGATTTGGAGATTTGCAATGGGCGATTGAGCATCTTTCTCTCCTGCCAATTCCGGCGCCAGTTAACATGAACTGAACTCTAGTTGGATAACATGAACTGAACTGTAGGCACTTAAAGAACGCTGATGTTCTTGACACAATCGCCCAGTGCGAGCTGTGTATTGCTACTCGCTTTCTTCAAGAAGAAAGTGCAGTAGGAATTCACAAAGAGTGAGCCGAGTATAGGGTGTAAACTTTCGAACAAATAAGGAATGCTGGCTTCTCATGATGTCCTCATTCATGACAACACCGACCCTTACAGTGCTGCAGTAAGCAAATATCTGGGTCAGATAGATCGTGCTTGATAATTCGACCTACACCCCGACTTGGCAGCGAATGATTTTTATCGTTTCCTGTAATTGCAGAATTAATTAGAAGACTACGGCTTCCATACCAATGAAGAGCTTTAAAGCAAAGTTCAAGCCCATTTCACATCATCAGTGGTGTTCGACAAAGACGAAATCGAAAAGCTCGGACAATAAGACAATGCCTGAATTTTAACGGCGATCACTTAGAAATGTAATCATCTTTGTACGTAACTTTTGACAATATCTTCATTTTTTTCTTTACTCTTGTCTTTTTGATATAGTCCATCGAGATTGAAAAAAAAACAACTGCTTCTACTGGTGGACTTCGTCGAATATTTTTTTCCCGTAGTACACGTGCGCTCGACTTCGGCCCGCGTCCTACAACGACGGCGGGGGGTGGAGGGGGTGGGGCAGGCGGCTTCCGCCCATGTGGAACGTCTCTTCCCTTCCCGGGCGCCGCGCCGTGGCTCGCTTCCAACGGGCTCTTGTCGCCGCTGCGCCGTTCCCCATCCTTTCCGCCGCCGCCGCCGCCGCTGTTCAGAATAGGCCCTGCGCCGCCTTCCGCCGCGACGGAAGACGCCGTCAGCCGAAGCCGGGGGCGGTGACTGGCGACGGTGGTGATTCGTCCCCATTGGCACAGGGAATTCCGTTCTTCAAATATTGATACTTCCCAGTTAAGTGTGTCTACACCAGGGGTTCTCAACGGGGTCGGTACCGACCCCTTGGGGGTCATTGCGATTTTGAAGTGAGACGATGATGATTAAGGGGTCAATAGGGAGAGTGTAGCCGAAAATGTACCGGCGATTGATATGATTAATCAACGTCTCATTGATCACAAAAAATATTAAATGAACTTGATATTTTTTGTGATACAATCAACAAATTATATAAATTACAAATTCGTTGCTTTTCTTTCACATTCGTTGATCATCCCAACGGTCAGGGCGTAGCTAAGCTGGTGCAATCTGTGCACCGCTCAGGTCCCTCGAAGTAAGGGAACCTTCAAAAGAATACCCGCCGACGGATATCGGCAAATAATAAAATGAACTTCACGCATACTTTCTCCATTTCATCAGGCATAATATTACTGTATACCAGTTACATTTAAAACTCTTCATTAAACTTTGTTTGAAGGTAAGAGCCCCATTTCGACTTTTTGCACAGGAATATCCCAGACTCTAGCTACGGAACTACTTCAAATGTTTAGAAAACTGAAAATATATAATTATGTTTTCACAATGATGTTAAATTGCGGAGAAGATGGGCGAATTTTTAATTTGTAATTAACTGATTTGTTGCTCTGTATCAGAAAATAGACTCCCTGCAATACTTACTAAAGTTATGTTTTAGTGTCTTCCATTATTGAAAAGTAAGAAATTGTTATCTTTAAGACAATTAGGTTCAGTTCTTTGTGCTATAATTATGTACGATATATTATAGACAATAAAGTAAGGGGGCGACGGAATTTACAATTTCTTTAAAAGGAGCCAATTAACAAAACAAGGTAGGGAATCCCTGGTCTATATCGATAGTGGTGACTGAAAAATATTTCTGTGTCGGTATCGAACAGAACTCAATCGAATTACGAGTGTGTAATAAAGCATTGACTCTTCAGGTTCAGTGGAACAGAGGTATCGGTTATTTGCCTATTGGAAGGAAGATAAAAAATCGTATCGGATTGTTTCGCAATGAGGACTACAACATCGGGTGTGAAGGCAGCGTCGGAAGTGCGGTGGCTCCGACCTCCCCGCCCCGCCCCGTTTCGGTCCCCACGTGCCAGCACGGGCACGCCCCCCTGCGGGCTGCGCGCCTGGGCGTGTGCGCGCCGCTATCCGGCCATCGCGCGGTTGGCGCCGTGCCCCGCAGCTGCCGCTGGCGCCGCCGCCGCGCCGCGCCGTGCCGCGCCGCGTGCCTGCGCGAGCCAGCCCCGGAGAGTGATAGCGCTCGCGTCGTTGCGTCGCCAAATCGCCCGCGGCGCCCTTGTCCTCCTCCGCGGAGGCGACGGAGGTGCGCGCGGCCTTGGCCTGAACCGCCACTGGCGTGGGGTTTGTGCCTCGGAGGACGAGTGGCCAACGGCGAATTACGCGGGTGCGCCTGGGGGGGGGGGGACTATGCTCCGTAGTATTATGGAGCGATCAAATTCTCCAACCAATTGTAGAGGAAGAGTCCAATTGTAGAATAAGTTATTTCCGGCACACTCAAATTAAAATTTCTCCTTTAATCTAACACACTATTGAAAGATAGGAAGAACGGTGCAGAGAGATCGATTTGTCACGTTACTCCAGACTACATTCTAGAAAGGAACTCATAAAATTATTGACCATACACAGTCCCAGGTCCCAGACACATATTGTGGAATCTGTAGTGTTCATCCTATACTTTTTTAATAAAAGTTTCTGGTGATCTTGATACCTTGTAATAAATTCAGAAAAAAATATGTCGAGGAATCAACAATAATTACAACAATTTTTATTGCTTAAGATCTTTTCGATGACGTAGAGATCATCATCAGAGCTTATCTTGTAGCGTCTAGGGAGAGAAGGAAATTCTGCCCTGAATTTATTCTGAATGTTAGTATGAATTTATCTGAATACAATTTTGAATTTATCATACAATGTAAAACAAGGAACAAATCGTCATACCCTCATGTCCGTTCCTACGATTCCTGATCTTACACACTCTCAACGAGTTTGAGAATAATAGTTTGCAGGGATACAATATGAAATTAGTGTAGTATAAGAGAGTAGCTGTTACAAGAGTCCTCAAGATGAATGCTGTATTCAGGAGAAACGTTTTTCTAATGCGTTGAATGTATCTTAATGTACTCCATTAAGAAAATCGTTTGGGTAAACATCTCGTCAAAATATTTAGACATCATGTCACTGGTCGGTGAAAACCCTTTTAGATAAATGTTCGTGTTTGAGAAGTTGTTGAATTTGGATAAAAAAACTCGCTGTAAAAAAAACTGCATAAACGTGGTAAGTGCTTAAGTCTTCAGACATAAAGCATTCTTTGAACGCTCAGAGAATCAATTGAAAATGAAACCTAGACATTTCTATCCGAAGGGCTTTTTCCAGTCTAATTGCCTCAGAAACACTCCAAATATTCAAAGAATAACTCATTTTACAATATATACAATGAATTGTGCACCTTTTGTAGAAGGCATGAATATAAAATTAGTACAGCGAAGGATTAGTGAAGTAACTTTTGGGGATTACACTTAATTGAAAACGTAGTGTAAATATTGTAATTAAAGAGCTTTTAATTTCAATTCTAAATTCTTAATCACCTATTGACATCAATTACGGTACACTTCGTAACTTAACACTATTTCAAACAATCTGTAGTGCGTTAATAATGACTATGTACCCAGGGCTCAGGTCCTATGGGCCACTTTACCGTTTCAGATCTAGAAACACAGGCGTTCAAAATAGTAGTTTATGCAATTAGTTTATAATGTTGACCTTTTTTGCACGAATAAGAAAATAGTCTATTACTAAACGAACGACGAAGGAGTGAGTTTAGTAATAGACTATTTTCTTATGAGTGCAAAAAAGAAACATTATAAACGAATTGCATACGCTATTTTTTTGTATAACATCATTATAAAGTTATAAATGAAACGAAGTAAGTGTAAGTAAAGTTTTATAGTTGGCAACATGGACGTTGGTATTATGACGTCACAACTGTGACAGCGGAGAGCCGATTCACGCGCGCATTCGAATGAAAGATGGCGTCGTTACCAATGGTAGTTTTAGAAAAAGCCTCGAAGGCAGAAGAAAGTTTAATACCTAAAAAGTCGAGTGCATTGTATGAGAAGGAATATATAAAATTTAGGAAGTGGATGGAAACAAATAATGTAAATATTATATGCGAGACAGTTGTTCTGGCATATATACCTGAGTTGGTAAGTTTGTCATACTTTTTATGATTAATACTAGTGTCGAGTTCTCATTTTCTAATTTATGTTATTTTGAAGTCTGCAGTATGTAAGGCATCATCTTTGTGGTGCAGTCATTCAAAATTGAAGACTATGCTGAAAATTAAAGATGGAATTGACATCTCTGCTTATAACAAAGTTCAGTTATTATCAGTATTTAGGACTGTCTGTTTTTAGTAATTTGAATAAAAAGTAACAGTTCCAAGAGATTTTTATAGACAGACCAACACTATAACTTTATTCAATAAATCACATAATTTCACAGTCGGATAATTATAAAAACAGCAACGTTTCGGAGAACAGTTGTTTCTCCATCATCAGGCCATACAGTGATAAAATTAGATGATAACGATGTGAACAAGAATCTTGTTCACATCGTTATCATCTAATTTTATCACTGTATGGCCTGATGATGGAGAAACAACTGTTCTCCGAAACGTTGCTGTTTTTATAATTATCCGACTGTGAAATTATGTGATTTATTGAATAAAGTTATAGTGTTGGTCTGTCTATAAAAATCTCTTGGAACTGTTACTTTTTATTCAAAGTTCAGTTATATATGAAACAAGCTAATGTCGGCTATGAAGCTGAAAAATCTATGATATTTTCGAAAGATGATGTGTAGTGGAAGCAGATGATGAGAAATATCTCTTAATGAAGGTAGAGCAATAATATTTTGTAGAAATATTTATTTTAACTATTGAAATATACATTTTTGCACATTTGTTTACTTTCTGAAACCAGTTCTACAGATCTGTCTTTCTGTGAACAGTAGACGTTCGTCATGACGTCATGTCGCGTTTAATAATGGCGATGACGTCATGTAGCGTGCGATAAAATACTGGATTATGCACGATCCGGGGTATCGAAAAGGGTCGTTTATAATGATGGTATACAAAAATTAACGTGTATTATACTCATATATTAGTAGTATTATTGTAATCAATTGTGTACAATTGAAATGCGTATTTATCACATGTGGTTTCGATTGTTTGGTTTTAGGTTGTGTAAAATAGAATAGAAATCACATTTGGGAAACTTAAAGTTTGTATTTCTTGCATTTATAAGAAAGGTTGTGGTACAGTTACATTTGTCTGGGAGTCAAGTTTAGAATGGTTCAGTGGAAATTGACAGAATTCAGTCTACGATTTGTTAAAAAAAAATATTTCTAACTTGAAACTTAACTCACCACAAATGTACGCAATCTTCGAGACAAGAAGATGGATATTTCATATTCAGCTACTAACCTAAAAAAAAGATAAACGTAAATTAGTATAACTGCACTCGCACCTTAATAATTAAATATATTATATTTAAAAAGGCAATGGTATTCATTCACATCTACAAACTATAACAGTAGTACAGGTTTTTTAATAAACTTTAATCTGCAATAATTTTTCAGACTTTCTTCACAACATACTACCCCTTAAACATGACAGTTTTCTAATCGTTGGGCATTACTCATCACATCATTTGCCTCTTACATTTGACATCAATTACATTTGACATCAATGAAAATACATATTCAAACTGACGCCGACTCAACCTCCTCTTTACAAACGTTTACGAGAAACTTCACCGCGAAAATCCGAACCCTACCAGATTATATTGGATCCTTTAAACTTTCGCGCAACGAAGTGTGCAACACACTCTCTCACACATCTCACGCAGAACTCATTTGAGAGCCCATCCCCTTTTAACTCGCCAGTCTACAGACGCGTACAAAACAACGATGACAGATCGCGTCGACGCGACGCGCGCGCCAGATGTCATCGAACAATTGGTCCCGCTGCCTGACGTCCGAACGGATGCCGCCGTTTAAATCATACCGCGCCTCCGCGGGCCGCAAGAACGCCGTTATATTAATTTGACTGCTGCAGTGCGTGATTAAAATCGGATCGTCGCGTAGGCAAGCGGGCGGGCGGGTTCGACGTCGACCGGTCGTCCTTCTTTTTGCGCTACAAATATTCGTATTCCTCGCTCGTTGCGCTCTCGCGAATAAATAAAGTCATCTCGGGACTGGTTAGGGCGCAATTTACGGAATGGAGCCGCGTGACTAATAGAGCAGCTTGATTAAAACCATTCCTGCGGGGCGGCCCGCACTCGTACGTCTTGGGCGCCGCCGGCCCAGTCGGACGCTGCGGAACAGACGGAGACGGCGACGGGGCTGCTACAGGAATTGAATTGAATTGCCTTATTTTACGTGGCGAGACTCAGGCCATGAGGCCTGCTCTTCCGTCTGACTACGCAAATTTTGTTACACTCCTTTCACCAACTATCGGAAAGAAGGTATTACTGAGGCGACGAAACCGGCGATTTTAATTTAGCTCAGAGGCGTCATTTAGGCTTGAGGATCTTTTACATGCAAGTAAATCTACTAACATGGGACAGCCGGCTTTACTTCCCCTCCGAAGGATTTTTTCGCCCCTAAAAACCCACGGCTTCGATCGGGTTTGAACCCGCGAAGGGTATAGCAATCCGTTTGGGTATAGCAATCCGTTACGCTAACCGCTACACCATCGTCGCCGAATGGTAGAGAAGGTAGCTGACGACGTGGGATTGGTGGAGGGCCGATTGCTTTTTATAATTTTTTTGTAATCTCTTTTTCGACGCAACACGTCTCCAAATCATTGCTGGACATTGAGCGCTTGAAGTAGGAGTAATCCTCCATTAACTTTTATTTTTGTCAAGTCTCGTGTCCTAGTCAGTCAGCGCCTTTTACCCCGTCGGCCAGGAGCTCGGGGCCGTTAGTAACCGAGGTTCCTGGACGGTTACCCGACGGGGAATCTGTGGAGTTTCGAATCGCTTAACTTCCGTGACTTGACTTCACGGAGCGTAATTAAACAATTCGGCTAGCGACGACGGAAACTTCGGCCGATTGGGATGGGTGGGTTGAGAGGGCATTAGTGTTAATAGTTATTTATGATACGAGTGGTAAAAGTGGCATTTTATTTTGCGACTGGAAAAGAATGCGTCGCTAGGCCGTAAAGCCGAACTGAATTTCATTTTATTTTAAGGACAGTAATAGCTAATGTGGTCAGACGAAAGTATTTGGTTTTCTTTGCATTTTCTGTGCATTTACATATTTATCTGAACACTTATGAATCGTCTCATTTTTACCCGTAGTGCTAAAATTAAACTTTTAGCACGCTTTACGTCCCAAAAAAGAAACCACTTTTAGCTAGGTATACTTTTTTTCACGGCGAACGTGGAGTTGAGTAAATTAGGAAAAGCAATGAACCTGAGATGATGGTTGTAAGAGTAATAATGAAAATAATTTATTGGAGGTAAAGTGCTATACTTGATTCAATGCAATATCTGACATTTTCGAAAGGACAAGATTTCGATAAATCGTTATTATAGAATAAGATATAGATAATTCCCATATAGTTTTGAATGGCGAAATGCCATGAACTTTTGAATTAAGTGTCTGAAGATATTGATTCTTTTGGTATCGGAAGCCACTTACGTTTCTAGTCCGCGGTATTAGTGACAGTGATGGGTTTGGTAGTGGATATGGTGAAGATGATATATGATGGTATATGGTGATAGAAGGTGGTGATAGATGGTAGATGCTGACGGTAGCGTTGGCGTTTGCAATGTTTGATTTAGGGATGCAACATCGATGTCGATTTTTTAAAACATCGTTGTTTTTGTAGAAACATCGAATTTTTAAACTTCGATTTACTGAAACCAATGTTTTCAATACCGATATTTTTGCTCGATGTTTTTACGTTTGCGATGTTTAATTTTTTATTTACATTGTTACGTGGATTTTTTGTTTGTGAATAGAAAAGTCCCATAATCACAATTTTGGGGATGTTAAAAAATGAAATAATGCCTAATGTTAATTCAGTTCATGTGTTCGAACGAAGCGAATGCTGTTTGTACTATCTTCATCGAGCGGTCTGTCTCGTCCGCGTGATGACCTGCATGCCCTGGAATTTCCTTACACTTTCCTTGTATTTCACCTACTGGGAGGCGGACAACACATACACCAGTGTTGTCAAGTCGATGCCACGAACGGAAGTCCGTGGCACGAGTGCTACGATGAAATCGTCCCTCCATGCAGTTCGTCACCCCGCCACAGGAGGCAAAGCCATCACTATTGTAAAACGGCGGGGTTACCACTGGTTCCCTTTTCCGCTGCTAGTTGCGCAGAGAAGCTCGTGGCATTCTACGGTGCCACGACGCATACCACTGCCACCAGTAGAAGACCTTGACACCACTGACGTACCCCGTAGGCGTAGGGCCTTCCTTCTTCCCGTACCCTTCTCCAGAGAACTAAGAGAATTCTGACGTCTTGACGTGACCCCAAGCGCTCACGCTTCAAACTCAGTTTTGTTAATTTGTAAATGTATCTTTACTTTTTATCAGTTAAAATATCAATTATTAATTAATAAACACGACTACTGTCTAATTAAATTAAATTCTCCCATGCGCAAACATTAATGTTAGAGATTATTGAAACAGTTTTAAAAACAATGGTTTTCGAAAACATCGATGGTGTTTGAGCGATTAATTATGTATTAACACTCATTTAATTTCAAACATCGATGTTTTTAAACGTCGAGCGGGAGCGAAGGGAGAGGGATGGTGCGGGAGGAAGTAGAACAGATCATCCGACAGATTGAAGTTTCAGGGCACGTCAACTATTGCGGCCGTCAGTCCAGTTAGTGAAGTAAATGTTTTATTCTGGAAGAGGGTGGTGTTCCTTCCCCGCTGGATGGCGAGATCCGGTGCCGAATCACTGATATTCTTCCCGAGTTTCCTCAACCAGGTATCACCCACCAGCAGCGCACCGCCCCAGCTGGGACAAGCTCTAAGCTCCCGACTAGTCTCCCGGCATATGTGATAGTATAGTGCATGTAAGTGTGTGTTAGCAAGGGGCGACGAAGAGGACGAGGAGATCACGCGCGGTCCCTTGCCCGTTTGTTAGGGTATTGCTCCGGCATTTGTTTGATATCGATCGGAAAACCACGATCGGAGAAGCCACGGAAAAATATTGATGAGGGCAGGCGACTGTTGGAGTTCTCCTCCAGACAGCGGCTGAACGCGGCCTAGCTGTGTAGTGTCGATATTCCGCCACCGTCGGGGCTCGAACGCTAAAGCCTCCCGGCCAGAGTCATTGCAGAGACAGCAGCTCTGAGCTAAACTCTACCACGGGACGGGGCGGGGCGGGGCGGGAGGGGCGTGGCAGCGGGTCGGAGGGGGTGGGGGGATGCTTTAGGGGGAGCCTGGGCTCTCGTCGGCTGCCTGGAATGTCTTCATCTGGCGAGTTATGCGCCTCGCGTCCGCAGCGGACGCCGCACCGCCGCGCCGCGCCGCGCGGCTGCAACGGGACAGCTCCGGAGCGCCCCACTCGCCGGCCCTCTCGGGAACCGGATCGCCGGCACGTGACCGGGCCCACAATGAGACGCTTCACGAGCGCCAAATTTCATCTCCACAGAATTCTTTGCTCCATTAAAGTTTCTTTCATCGTACTGTTCTTCTTCTTTGGGAGATGTTTCCTCAACCTACTCTCGCGCGGAATCCGTGTAGTTTAAAATCGGAGAGAGAGGCTAATCTCTTATACTCCGGGGCCAACTGTTTTCAAATGAGTCCAGGATTAATATGCAACAGATGGCATCTATCTCGGAATCGGTTTCGGTAGTTGATTGATTTCAAATTTGCTGCATTGAATTTAGACTCAGGTTTAGAGAACACTGTATACATATTTAGTAGTTTTCCGATCGAACTTTATTAACAATTTATTATTGTAAAGAACGATTTACATCAAACAATATTTTTAAAACCTATATTTCCATGATAAATAATTGACTAATTTAATATATCTGTAACTAGTTTTCTTCGAGTAATATCTTATACAGACATGTGATATATTGTGACAGTATAAATGTTTAAATGCAATATTTATTGATAAAAGAAAGCTTGAAGTGACAATGTAGATTTCTGTAATAAAGTCCGTGTTTTGAGGGCTCGTGAACAGTGTTTTTATATGAACGGATGTGTATTGTAACGTCGTTGTGAATGAGTGAAACACAGACACGGGGTTTTTATGTACAAATTTATTTACAATTACTATACAATATTTGCACTCGCACGCCTCGCAAGACGCTGCTTGCAATTAACCTCTCACGGGTAACAATGTGCACCCGCACAGCGATTCGTCTGAAACTCGAATGCTTGCAGTTTCCTTCATTAGCCTCTTTTGCGAGGAATCACGTGACTGACCCACGCAGGCGACCCGCGGCCAGCGGCCCGCGCCATTTCATTACCGAATTTTGGGCCCAGGCTCAACTGTCATCACACATCATCCCCCTGCGTCCTGACACGTCCCCGACGCGCACCCTCCGAGAGGCCCCAGAGCTCCGATGGCCGCCAGCCACCCCTCCTGTCAGTCCCTTCCTTGTGTGGTCCACCGAGCAAAAAGGTATGACGTTACAGTATGTATGTCACGCAAAACTCAGGGAAATTAGAAGCTTTTGAGCTCCAACCTTGGACATACGTCAGGATTCTCAGTGCAATTCCACAGATACAATTTCTGTCCCCTTAGCCTAATTTACGGAAACTGAGGCAATGGGATCCGCACTATGCTGTTCCTCTTTCGCTATCCCTCCCACACACATCTGCTGGTCAAAATGACTAAGCTACTTGGGGCAATTGGTGGGGAAATAATTACATTTAAAATAAAGTGTCAAAACCGTAAAATTTTTCAGTTTTATCAACTAAGCATTGAGATCTGCCACAGGCCGCTAGCAATCCTCTTGTGGGTTACGTTTTGTGGTTGGAGGTTGACTCCATATACACTCGTACTTGCCCCGGGAATATACTTGCTACATTATTTTCATTGTATTACTGATATTAGTGAAAATGTTGAAATAATTAGTTTTTAAATTGTTTGAATTCCTCCAAACCATTCCACTATCAAAATTCCGCGTTTTACAACATTTTACGAGTTTCAGTCGAGGAAAAGGTTTCGATGTGCCAAGCAATCCCTTCGTTTACGTAGTATGCGTTTTTACGTGTAGTTCCTTGAAACGCGCTAGAAACATTTTCCGTGCTGATTAGAAGTGATTTCTAGCTGCCGGTTGTTGCAATCGGTAGTTTTCCGTGGTTTCTCTAATAAACACCGGAGCAGTGCCTAACAAACGGAACCTCGGACCACGCGCGATCTTTCTTTCTTCCTTGTTTCATATTGTCCTCGTACACACACACACACACACACACACACATTTACATGCTTTACACTACCACATATGTCGGGAGCTTATAGCTTAGAGTTGTCCAACTGGCAACCCGCGATGTCATTTATTGTGGCCCGCGAAAGGATATTAGACAAAAGTGAAAGTCCCTTGCATCCATGTCGGTCAAGAACATTGCCCGCCTAGCGCTCGCACTGTTAGGGGTCAATGCAAAAGTAGGTTAAGTTTAGATTTAAGATTTTATCTAATAAATTCAGAAATTTGAAGTCGTCCTAATGTGTTTCACTGTAATACATGGTACGCCCCGATACCACGCGTGGTTGCAATCCCCCTCCCCTTTGTTTCAGAGCAGTAGGGCGAATTATCGTGATCAACAGTACGGGGAAGTCAGATGTGGATCTCCAGAAATGTAAATACGGCCTCCAACCGTATTATAGATTTTAGTCATGGTCCTTAAGGCCTTGCAAGTTGGACATACCAGTTATAGCTTGTCGCGGCTGGGACAGGGCCCCGTTGGTGGGAGATACCTGGGTGGAGAAAACATGCAAGCCGACGTAGGTCATCGCATTTCGCTATCCTGTGGGGGAAGAACGCCGCTATTTGCCACGACAGAAAAATGCACTACACTTAAGGGGCTAATGATCACAGCTGTTGACGCTCCCGGAAACATGAATCAATCAACAATCTCCGAGGAGCGAGTCGCCTAGCTATTGGGCACGTTGCAATTTCGAGCAGTATCCCGCCTCCAAGCCACACGGAAGCCACCGAGCCGAGTCGAACCGAGACGCTCCCGGTTGATTTGTGGTCGGCCGCTCGAGTTTGCTCTTTCTTCTCCGGGCCGCTCCGCGCCGCGCCGCGTCGGACCCGCGCGCGGCCCAGCCTGCTGACAGACGCACGACAAAGGCTACGCGCAACAAATTGCCTCCCTTGCCTTTGGAGCTTGTGAGCGGCTCTCCCGACGGCATCGATCTCGTGTCGCGCCTCCGCCCACGAAGCAAGGAGATGGGAGAAACAACGCGCGTGAACAGGCTGCGCAGCCGGGAAGCATATACAATATTCCAAACAATCCAATCCAATCCAAAACTATATACAATATTTCAATAAAAAACCTTCCCCTGGCCAAATCCACCTCCTCACTAATGCTTGTTTTCTCATTCCACCCTAATCTATCCACTAATTCAACAATAATTTGCCAAAATTCCACAGAAAATCATCTTCTCAACCTACCTTAATCTATCCACGAACTCAATAAATATCTTTTCCAAATTTCAAATTCCATATTCGATCACACCACTCATCCAAACTAACCCAATCAGAAAAGTGCCGTCTTTAACTAAAACAACATCTTTAATTATTTTCTCTAAATCAACCATCAGTTGTTGAGTTTCCCAGGGCTTCGAACGAGGCAGGACTCACCCGGACGTAGCACCCCATCACAAAAACCGCTGGCGGAAGAGCGCCAATCGGTACACGCCGCCTTCTTACCAAAAAGACCCAACTATGGAACACGGGAAGCATTGACGGATCACATGACGCAGTGTGAGCCTGTGTGAGAGGGGCGTTTAAAAGTCGTAGCGAATGATTCTCCAGTACATAACTTGAAGAACCTTCACGTTTTGGAATATAGCTTTATACCATGCCCTCGCCTAATTTTGTTTCCACCCCCACCCCTATTTCTCTTCCTAATCTTCCTCCCGGTGGTATATGCCCCTCATTGATCCAAGTGGACAAAAATCGATGACTAGCCTAGCAACATAGTTTAGACCATCAAGTCAGTTATGAAGCAATGAAATTTTAAATGAAGCCCTTACAAGTCCAGATAATTTATTTTATGTCTCCTTGTATAACATGTCTTTAAATTGTGTAAATATTATCGTGAATTAGTGTCTGGATACCAACCTGAGCATGTGGGCCTTTGATGGATGTTCATGTATTTATTTTAAACTAAAGCTCAAGAGTAATTTCTGGCGCGCTCTTGGTATCAGTTGAGCCCGGTGTTTCACAGTTTCCCCAAGGGAACTCGGTTGGCAGGGGTGGTTCAGGGGAGTGCGTGTGCTATTTCGGAATTTACGTTTCCGAGTCCCCTTCGTCTCCCGCAGACACTTCGATATATCAGCGCTGCCAATTAGAGGGCGCGCCCGCCTGGGACCACGCTATACTTTCCCTTCCTGCGCGAGTAACGAGGCTGTGGGAAGCGGCAGGTGCATTTAGAATTACAGATGGAACATTCAAATCCGTTGTCCTGAACAAGATCGCAAAACTCTTCGCAGTTTTTCTTCCTTTTTCGAACACTTAAGAGTCCTTAATTAACTCTCTTTATGCTCCAAGCTATATTTTTTCCCTCTCTGTGATTCTATAAACTTTTAGGTGAACGATAATATTGATTCTTTATTCTGTTGTTGGAGTCCGTACTAAATTTTAAGTTGAATAATTCCACGCACAAACAAAGGTGTAACTTTGGCACCTGCCACAACTGTAGAAAATAGGCATTTATGGATCATATTCACATGAATGAGCTAAGGGTAACAGGGATTTTTTAAAAGTTTTCATTCAAGTGCAGTCTTATTGTAATATTAAAACTCAGATTTGGTATTGTTTTTTTTTAAAATTCGGCCACAAAACTTCGTTGTTATACCAAACACGGTATTCCACCTCTTAGCACATTTTCTCGGCGCGGATAAAGTTGCAATGACTTTCGCCCAGATGGGCACTCTTTGTGGTCTTCCCGCCAAATTATGGGAGTTCCATGCTGCACCAGTGTGTTATAGGGGCGCGAACACAAAATTCGCGCGTCACACTTTAAAAAAATTAAATTACTGTTATTTTATTAACTTTTAGGTGAACGATAATATTGATTCTTTATTCTGTTGTTGGAGTCCGTACTAAATTTTAAGTTGAATAATTCCACGCACAAACAAAGCTGTAACTTTGGCACCTCCCACAACTGTAGAAAATTGGTATTAATGGATCATATTCACATGAATGAGCTAAGGGTAACAGGTAAGCCGCCGCCGCCGGGGCCAGCGCCGCTGCCGCCACCACCACCACCACCGTCACCGCCCCTCTCTCGACGCGACGGGGAGTGTGGCAGGCGGCTTATCGCTGGTCATGGGAGTGCTCAAAAAACTTTGCCGTGCAGCATTACCATCGGCGAAGGGCATTTTTGTGTGTGCATTGAGACCCCCTACTAGACAGATGTGTAATAAGGAGGAACAGTTGTACTATGAGCGTAGTCTGGTTTGAAAAATCTAGGCTTCAATACATTCTGCAATGTTTATACTAATTACATTTTCTTACTGTATCAGTCGTGCAGCCTCGCCTAGTTAGTGTGCCTTTCATTTTGTGTTATCACAGCAATGCAAGAGTTTTGAGAAACTGTTAAAGTTTTTTGTATTCTTTGACACCACCAATAAAATGTTTCACTCACCAAATTGTTATTCATCATATTTATGTCGTTCGAATCAATTTGCCATTTAAGCCTTGGTGAAAAAGTCACGTTCCTGCGCGAACGAGACGGAAAATGTTTTTAAGTCGGCGCCACACAGGCCTCAATAGAGCAATGAACGATTTCTCGGCCAATTCCGAGTAGCTCTAGTTCTCGGGGAATATCAGTTTCCTCTACTATGCGCTCGGCAAAGAGCAAGCAACTCATCATCACTTCTCGAGGCTCGTCGTTGGGAACCCGCCGAATGCCGCATTTGGAACACCTTCCAGTATTTGTATCATGTCCCTAGACCAAGGAGGAGGCAACAGTCAATGTAACATCTCAATCTCCTGGAAGTTACTTATAAGTCCAGTTGACTACCCTCCAACTGCTCCAACCACTCCAACCACTTTCCAGAAATATTTACACCACATTTATACTTGGGTTTTTATTTCTTGGCGCTTGGGGGCTTGTCTTCACGATAGAATATCTCGCGGTATTTCACGTCGTTCTCGGTTGTTCCGCTAGGAGTCGTATGATCGCGACTGTATCGAGCAGTGCTGGCGATCATGCGACTCCTAGCAGCACGACCGAGAGTGACGCGAAATACCGTGAGATATTCCATCGTGAAGACAAGCCCCCAAGCGCCAAAAATTAAAAGACCAAGTATAATCCATCACTGATGATTCTCAGAATCTTTTCGATCCAGTTTACTCGACCTCTCAAAGCGTTCTGATTGTTTATTCAGTTTTCTACCAAATGCGCCACTCTGCAAGGTAGGGAACACAGGAGTACGTTACGAGAACTTTTTACAAATAATGCATATTTTGTTTATTCCAGAATTTTGAGGCTTTAGTTGCGTTTATTGCATATTTTTCGGTTACTGCACATTTTTCAATTTTTTTGCCTCAAATAATATTTATTTTTGAGTAAAAATTATTAGTTAATGTATCGCTTAAAGTTTCATGGTTCGTACATCCCGTGGCAAGGCTTTCCCCTGACAGCGACACACATCGGCCCTACAGAAAGGACCGAAACACGTCGCCTTCACCTTCCGCGCGCTGCCTCACGACACGCTTGCTACCCTGTGTGAGCAAGCAGAGGCAACCGAACACGGCGGGGAAGATTCGCCATCGGCCGAGGGAAGCATGGGGAACGCAAGGGCGCGCCCCACCTGCCACGCCTCCAAATGGGCCTGAGAGTCACGGACACTTCGAGTCAAGCCAGTGCCGTGGCGAACAGAAGACTAGTGTAGTGAAGTGCAGTGGGTGTGAATGAGTAGAATGAATGGTTATGTACATAATGAAACAAGAATGAATGATGCGTGAATGAAAATAAAGAAATTAAAAAAATACCAAGACAGTGTCAAAGCGAAACTTTACTTAGGATTAAGAAAAATAAAAAATAAAAAAAGAATTCGTTTAAGTTAGGTATGCCAAAGCTTTCCGCGGCAGGGAGTGCGGGCTGGGTCGCCCGGGGCCGGGCGACGGGCGACAGGCACGTGGCCGTAGGGCGGGCGATGAGGTTTACGAGCGCTGCCCTTCGTGGCGGGGCGGGGCAGGGCAGGACAGGCTCCCTCCGTTCCCCTGCCCCTCGCACGGCGCTCGTAAAAAATCGGCCTAAGCAGCGCGCCGGCCACGCCTCACGCACCGCGCTCGCGTTGCCTTCGCCCCGCCCGATATCGGGGGCGCGTTCCTGAAATATAGCCTCTGGATACTGAGCGGGGATTTGGCGAGGAGGGCGATTGAACGAGGAGATGCGGAACAGGGTGGGACGGAACAGGGAGGTGTGGGAGGACGCGGGATAGTGCGGTAGGGGGTGGGGCAGTTTGAGGCGCGACGGGACATGGCATGGCATGGCGTGTCGTGTGGGGTCAAGACGTGGAGGGGAAAGGAGGGCGGAGCATGGCGGTGTGGGGGATGGCGTGGCGGGGAATGGCGATGCGGGGGTTGGTGTGACGGGCCATAATGGTGCGGGGGATGGCATGTCCTGGCGTGGCGTGACGGGGTCTGGCTTATCGGGGCGTAGTGTGGCGGGGCTTGACGGTGCGGGCCATGGCGTGGCGGGGCGGAGTCTGGCGTAGCAGGACCTAGCGTAGTGGGGCCTAGCGTAGCGGGGCCAAGCGTGGCGGGGTCGGCGGCTGGTGTGGCGAGGCCCGGCGCAGCGCAGCGTGGCGGGGCGGCTAGGCGCGGTGGGGCATGGAGGGGCGGAGCAGACAAGGGACGATGTCGGTCTGTAAGGCACGGGGGGGGGAGGGAGAGGCATGGCGGGACGGAGCGTGGTAAGCGAGAAATTTCGCACCTGATGTACAACCTCGCCAGTCGCCTAATCTGTAACGGAACAGCGCGTCAAGGCGAGAGAGAGGAGGAGGCGCGGCGGGTCGTGTTTGCAAGCTCGTCGCGTCGCATCGCACTCCCGGACGAGATTACGTCCTGGACCGACCGGTCGCACGTGGAGGCTCTTCGCGGAATTGCGGCGGTCGGCGGCTCAGAACGAACGAGTTTCTGACTTCGGTTGCCAAGCACTTAACACCCGTGTTTCGTGTAAGCATGAGAGGACTTCTTTGACTTATCTGCATTGAATGGATGCTCTCTGTCACCACAGACATATTTCTGAGCTTGAGACATGCAAATGCGGGAATATTAAACGAGGGAATTCTAATTCAGCGACGAGTACTACCTATGTAAAGCCTCAGATTATTACGATTCTATCCAACCTAATGTTCTTCGTTTTGATTTTGGTACATCGATAACTTATATCTGTGCCGAAATTGTAGGGAGAAATCGAAGAAACATGATAACATTTAATATGTAGAGATTGTTGCAGTGAAACTTTCAGGAAATACGCGAAGAACAAACGTTTCTATTTTATAAGATAGATCAGATGTCATTTACGTTAATAATGTGCATTTTAACCACATAAAACTGAATATACATATTCTGAAATCTTTTTTGTGTAACACGCTTGTGGTTTTCCCTACATTAAAAAAGTATAGATTGATTGGTGATTCCGAGAGCGTCAACTGCTAAGTCCATTATAACCGTAAGTGTAGTACATATTTTTTATCGCGGAAGATGGTAATTTTTCCTCTTTGGATTGCGAGATCAGGGACAGAGCTACCCGTCGGCTCGCGTGGTTTTCCCAAACCAGCCATCTTCCACTAGTAGGTCAGCGCCCCAGCCCCGGATAAGCTCTAAGATCCCGACTGGTCTATCGGCTAGTGTTATAGTACAGTGCATGTAAGTGTAAGGTGTGTACGTAAGGGATAGAATAGAGCAAAAAGAGGAAGCAAAGAACGCAAGCGCGCGCGGTCCACGACCCGTTTGTTAGGACACTACTCCGGCATTCGCATGGCGTTGATCGGAGAAACCAGTCCTTCTCCAGAACAGCGACAGAATTCGGCCTTGTTATGTTGCTAGTGTCGAAAATCCGGTCACCGTCGGGACTCGAACCCTAGGTTCTCCCGGTCAGAGAGACTGCAGTGATATCAATTGATGCCCTGAGCCAGCTAAGCCGGTAAAATAAGTATAGAATTAGATTCATTTTGGAAGTATTGATATTCGAGGGTCGAAAATATCGATGTGTACGTAGTTAATTATTGGAATCGAAAGCAAATATCTCGTCGACTCAACTTCAAACAGCTGTGAATGGCTGGCGTTCGCCGGCAGGCCGCCCAAGTCCGGAGCGGCGAGTGCCGGCTGGCGCACCTGCTGGCGGCGGCAGACCGCGCGCGTAATTAGGTTCTCGCGACGCGACTGCGAGGTACGCGCCGCAAATGAGTCGTCGCGGATGGAGCCACGCCCACGGCCCGGCTGACGGCGGCGGCCGGAGCAACAGCGGGGAAGGAGCTGCGCGAACGACTGTGGCGCAGACGTCGGGGACTCGCAGCGTTTGAGAGGCGAGGGGATGGCGGCGAGGGAGGGGAGACGTGTGAGGGGCGAGGCTGTTTTGGCTTTGGCTGCACCTGCAAGGTAGAACAGGTGGTTCTGGGCTTGCGGTGATTCGACAACCCGACGAGGTGGAAAATCATGGTAGGGTCTGTGGCAGTGGATTTCGAGGTATCACTTCACTTCAAAAGATTACTCACCGCCCAGAATGCAAATAGATGCCCTGATGTCTAGGATAATCTCTCTGGCTCTGTATTCACAAATTCATCCAAGTTCAACCAACGCAAATGAACAAGTGATTGAGGAATGCAGACTGCCAGAATGAACATTCAAAGAATGGATAGGTGGCGGCGGTTTTCGAGGAGTAAACGGAATAGTGGACGATGAGCGTCTAAAGAATAAGGACCTTTGGTGGACAAGGAGACAGTGTGGCGTGGTTATTGCGGGAAGCTGAAAAACGAGGAGCGGTGGAATGAGAAATAACAGATCGGAGAAAGAAGGGAGTTGAAAACCTCCGAGTTCAGTGGACGTCGTGGCATGAAAGTGCAACAATACGCAGAACTGTGAAAAAGATAGATATTGAGTAACACAAATTAACTTATACCTAGTGTGAACAGTATAAATAAGTGCAAATAGGAGGGTCAATTGGGGAGTGACTGAAAAAAATACAAATTAAAATTTAAACGCCTCGTTTTAAAAATTATAAAGCAAGTTTTACCCTTAGAAAAACCATCAAAGCTGTGAATGTCTATTCTGTGAATAGACATGCTAGCTACAAGTTACTTCCAAGATTAGCTCTATCTCGGTTAAAAGCATCCCCTCCCCCTTCAGCAACAAAAGCGAAGTAGAACTGCGACGTTCGCGCAGATTTGTACTGCTTCAAAAATAAACAAATTACCGCCAGGGATACTGATGGGGTGAGCTGAAGGAGGAAAGAAAAAAGCGACTTGGGTGGCTTAGGGCATCAATTGATATCACTGTAGTGCCTCTGACCGAGAGGTTCTAGAGTTAGAGTCCCGTCGGTGGCAGGCTTTTCGACACTAACTATATAGCTATAGATGAAATTAAGCCGCTGTCAGGAAGAGAGTTCTAGCGGCCGGCTGTTTTGATAGGAAGTTTTCCCTGGTTTCTCCCATCATCTCCAGGCGAATGCCGGAGCAGTAGCCTACCAAAAGAGCCATGGACCGCGCGAGATCTTTCTTTCCTCTTCCTTATCCTATCCGTACCCCCTTACTTAGACACACCTACACTTACATGCACTAGACTACCACACATGCTGGGAGACCAATTCGAGCTTGTCGTGGCAGGGGCAGTGCCCCTCTGATGGGAGGTACCTGGTTGAGGAAAATCCACACGAACCGACGTAGGTCGGCGCCGTATCTCGCCATCCAGCGGGGGTAGATCAAAGCCATCTCCCGCGATGCAAACATGCACTACAGTTACGGGACTAATAACCTTGGCAGTTGACGCGCCCGGAATCACTAATCAATCAAATAAGAAATAAAGAGAGAAAAAAAAAACTTTAAACGCGGTGAAGCCACGGGCGTGGTTACAGCGGCGACCACGCCTCGGGTGCCCCGCCCGCGACCTCCATCCCCGCCGCCGCCGCCGCCGCCTGTCATTAGAGAGGGCGGAGACGGCGTGCCCCTCCCTTCCCGGCATGCAGGCGGCCGCCCGCGCCGCGCCCGCCCCGCCGGCGCCGCCTCACTTGCGTGCCGCCTCCCCTGCCGCCTGCGTCGCTCGCGTATGTGGCGCAACGTGTCCCTGGAGGTCTGGCGCGGTCGTTGGTTCCAGCGGACAAGACGCTTTCTATTAGGAATGAGGGAGAACTCTCAGTCGTATTTTGGAAATCTTGAAGATTCGACTATTCCAATAATTGCTGTGTTTTCGACTAATGCTTTCAAATATCTTTATAATACCAGCTTGGGTTCAATCATTAAGATGTTTGGATATCCAGTACTATAGTTCACATCAGAATTCATTATTGTTCCGTCTCGGCACGTATTCTTCTAATATATATTTGGTTCAACTTTTTTTGTATTGTTATATGTTAAATTTGGAATATTCTAAACGAGGATCTCAGGAATCTAAAGATTCGGATTAATTTTCGGATTTCGACAAATTGTATTCATTCCATCTCTGATATTCATCGGAGTAAATGAAATTGCATTTCAATTTTTAAAAACCCTAAGTAGTGACTTTGAACTTAATTTTCAACTTTTTGGATGAAAATATGCCGAAGTGGGATTTAAGAAACGTTTGATTTAAAGCCAAAGTATACTTTAGACTTAAATTTCATCTTTTTGTATGGATGTAAAACTGGAAAACAGTTTACCTCCATCTAAATTAATGAAACAAATCTTTGGAAAACTCTCTAACAATACTTCGATTTTGGAAGAATCACGAAAAAAAAAAAACATTGAAAATGTTTGTAGTTCATCAGGAAGGCAATCCTTAACAAGATGGAAATATAAACCCTATCACCGAAAATTGAATTTCAAAACTGAACCCCCACAAAGAATGTCAATAAAAATTTCAAGATTCTCTTTATAGTCTTAAAGTACTTAACTGCTCTGCTGAAACAATCTTTGACATATGTGAGGATCACCACCAATGTTTTCAACGTTCTTTCTATCTTGTAACTCTCCTGAGACGAATGGAACTCTTAATATCTTAATCTTAAGTCGTATGGATGATGAATTATCACATTTATGTAGGCTAATTATAATTTGAAACATTCTCCAATATGGGAAACGACGTTCGTCAATAGATTGCCATCGTAATATACAAAAAGTTGACAATCTTGTTTCTGTGAGGCGGACGTGGTTGAAAGAAAAATAAATGTAAGTCAACATTTATCATAGATCTGTCAGCGCAGTACGATGAATGTAGACTTATGATGGCATAACTTTTTCTATGCTTTGAACTTACAAGAAATTTCTCAAATCACATGACAGTCGATAAAATATTAATTGCAGTTCAGAACTCATAAACATTGTAGATCTCGCAAATCTGTCAACCAGCAAAAAGAAACTGACATTTCAAGAGCACAGATCAGTGTGATGCCATTCGGTATTGATGCAGTTGTATTACACCAAAACAAGATCTACAAATCACGTCATGAAGGAGATGAAAATTTCGAACGCAAAGGAAAGATTTCCTACCAGTTTCTCGTATTTTAATTAGATGATAAGTTTGATTGAACATATTTAATTGATGAACGTAGTTTCCTTATTTTCTTGGATATCGTTGACATTACCTTTATTAAGAAAAGGGCCACAGTGCGTTCCATGGATTTGGGTGACTTGGGTGAAAGGTGATCACAAAACAAGGCAGATGTTTATTTTTTCCTTAACACAGAAAAAAATTAAATGATAAAATTTCCCCCTACAGGTTGATATAAATTGAGAGGTTATTTTAGAAAGTCACTAGGAAATATGCATTTTTTTCATAGGACGATCTATATTTCCAAGCGACATGTAAATTCTCTTTGTCTTATTTTTCAATTAGATATTGTAAAGGTTCTTGCTGTTCAGAAAACGAACGTTAGGATAACAACCTCACAGATCCAACCAAAAAAGAATCTATCCAGTTTTTAAGATTTGTAAAACTGTCTTTTTATGCCATTTATGAACGGTGTCTTTGTATGGGAGTTTGACAGTTGTATAGCCAATTAATCACACTTGAGAAGTTTCGAAGAGACGAAAGCAATTGACATTGAATAGATTTTTTTGATCTCCTTTAAACGAAAAAAAAAAAGTGTGATAAAAAGGCAAGAATGTATGTATGTATTTATGTATATGTGTGTTTGCATGTGTGTATACATTTTTATTAGTTATTACATAGAACTAATTATACATTTTTTGTCTTTGTTTTTATTTTGGGGTCCCCAAAAGGAATGCAGGAAATATTTTCAAAAATCAATGTAGTAAATGGATGAGCGGTTTACGAACGATTCAGGCAACATCGTTTTTGAATGAATTGTAGTATCCAGCATCTACTGTCATAAAACGCAACTACACCACTACCTGGCACACGTCGCCGTGTTCATCGAGCCGCACAGGCACCGCTTGTGTCTCGCCTGCGCCGGCAGCGACTTGGAGCGCGGGGTATTCGCGTCGGCGGCGGCGGCGTCTGCGGCACGAGCTGCTCGGCCACACGCGTTTCTTTCCGTTCTCCCGCTCCCCAGCGCCGCCGCAGCGGCATCCAGATCCAGCCTGCACCTCCCTTCCTCCTACTCCTCCTTGTTCTCCTCTTCCTCGTCTTCCTCTTCCTCCAGCGACTCCTCCGTCGCCGCCACCGCCGTCTCCGAGATAAAGCGCGGGGCTGCCGCGCTGTGCCGTCACAATGCGCGACGTTATATTTAACGCTGACAGGAAGCGGGGGAGGGGCGGTGAGGGAGAGGGGAGGGGGGAGGGAAGGGGGCGGGGCGGCTACCGGACGACGTCGCGTCGCCGGCGGGGGCCGTCGCAGGTGAAGCGGATGACGGCGGGGGCGACCGAGGGAACAGACGTTGCGGCCGCAGGCGCGATCGCAGATGCGACGAGCGTGATGTGTGCCACGGAAGCTGCCACGTGACGGCGTTGAACAGTGGGGTATGTTAGAGGGCGACCTTGCTACTGTGGGTGAGGGTGGCGGTGGACACAGACTTCGTGTTGCGCACGGTTGGCATGCGTCATGCGAGGGATTTACAATGCCATTGCAGTGGTACAGAAATTTTGGTGGAAGGTCGTGACTAACGTTACTAATTGACAGGGAAATGCAACGTGGCTTACCCCATTTAGACATTAATTATTAGATTAATGATCATTAGATTATTAGCTTGTCGGCTCCTGGAAATGTAGCCATCTGGTCTGCATAAAGGGGAAATAAAGTAATAACGAATCCGTCAGTTGCGGAGCTGAGGTTGATTGATATTGATATCTTGGGTAATATACGAAATTAATTCAAAATTACTTTCAAATAACTCCCGACAGGGGTGAAAATGAACCTATAGCTTTCTAATACAAATCGTCTCAATTTATATAGCTGGGTGACGGAACTAAAAACTCTGGCAGACCAAGTAAGCTAGGTAAAGGCGATGGAAATATGTTATACTCGCCACATGTCTCCTTTACCCACAGGCGTGGATAATAAATAAAAACAGGACCCAGGACTCGGAAAACTGCGGGCTGGCGAAAATCGGATTAAACCGACCCTCAAATGCCAAATATATACATTCTTTAAAATTATACATATTATAGCGATTAGTGACTGACATTTTATTTCCTCGGACTTCAAAATATTCTTTTGTTTTCATATGAAATATTATTTATGTTTCAGTGTATATGAATTAAAGGAGTGAATTCTTATTTGTTCCAAAGAAGTGGAACCCAAATGAAGATCTCCGTTGGATCTATAACTGCGAGAGTGGCGGAAGGTAAGAATGCAAAGTCTTTCTACAGCGACCCATTAACTTGCTTCAAACAAGTGGAACCATTACGCGCCTCATAAGTGCGACTGTTTCTTCTCTCAGTTGCCATTACGTTCTTTCGAGGCGTGGCGTGACGCCTGCCCATTGTCGGGGGGATCCGGGATAATAAATACCACGCGCCTACCGCCGTTCCCACGGCCGTGTGAAAAGCCAACGCTCGCGTTCGCACATAAAGGCCGCATTACTCACGTCGGAGCGCCTGTAATTTTCGCGATTCAAAGCCGCGCGTGCACGGACGGAGGAGGTTTCCTCGCGTCCGGCCGCAAAGCGTGGCAATCGGCGTTTGAACCCCCAGCAGCGTCTCAATTAAAGGGCAGCGCGAGCGTTGCCGGGCGCTGTGTTCCCTCGGCCACATGTGCTCCGGCTGGGGTGATATATGGCGCAGGGCGGCCGAAGCGGGCCGCGCCGCCGCACGAGGATCCAATAACGGCTTCTTCTCTGGGGGATAGAACGCAATTCACTGAAAAAACAGAAGCCCCTAGGCCTCCCCGTCCTGCTGAAATTACTGCGTTTATGCGATGATTGCGAAATCAGTTCCAAGGCGGAGGGGAGATGTGGTTGGAGTTGGAGGGCAGGGAACGGTAACGATCCACAGATGGGATGGGTCCATTTTTTGAAGGGTTGGCACTTGATAGTGAAAATCTGAGTAAGGATACCTGTGGGTATTAATAAAGTAAAATAATTATTTTGAATAATATAAATTAAAAATATTACACAGCACCCTGCTGTTTGCCGATGATCAAGTGGTCATAGCTGGAGACGAAGAGATGCAAGTTATATGTTTCGCAAATTACAAGAGGAGTATGAAAGATGGGGTCTCACTATAAACCTTAAAAAAACGGAATATATGATAGCAGGAGACAAATTAAACGAAGTGAAACTTTTAAGTACCTCGGAGTTACCCTCTCCTCGAAGGGAAGAAGCTCTGATGACATTTCAAACAAGATTGGACAGGGAAAGAGAGCGATAAGACAGTTAAACTCTGTTCTCTGGAGCAAAAGTATCACAAAACGGAAGAAAGCTCATATCTTTAAGACCGTCATACAGAGCATAAGTACCTACGGAGCTGAAACATGGACACTGAACAAAAGGGATAAATGTAATTTGATGGCCCTTGAAATGGACTTCTGGAGAAGGTGCTGCCAGGTGTCTAGGTTGGATCATGTTAGAAATGAAACAATAAGACAGATGATGAATGTAGAGAGCAGCATCTTGGATTCAATTGGAACAAATTGGTATGGGCACCTCCAGCGTATGGAAAGCAATAGGTGGTCTAAGAAGATCTGGGCATGGACACCTCCAGAGCGGAAGAAGCGTGGAAGACCACCAAGAAGTTGGAGAAAGGACATCCAATAAGAAATGGAGGCAAGAGGCCTCAAAGATGGAGACTGGGAAGATCGGAAGAGGTGGACTCTGGGAAGCAAGAAGCGGCGATAGTCGTAAAGAAAAACTCGCAGCTTATATATATATATATATATATATATATATATATATATATATATAAAAATATTTCACACTATACCTCTCAAAAATCTTCTAAATTTCAAAGTAACTCTGAAAGCTCATCACACAGTTGGTCTCGTTGTAACATGTTTCAAGGTTCACACACAAGGAAAATCGACATTTTCTGTCTATCACTTATATTTATCAACACGTTTACTCTATATTATATCTGAAAAAGTTCAAATATTTTGCTGTTGCATTAAATCCTGCAAGAGGTGACCGTACAGCAATTACCAGCGGCAATGTCAGACGACACAATGTTGGCAAGAAATATATTTTCGTCTCTGTGAGATTCTGAATAGCGAAGATTGTGGGGAGATGAAAGGAAGCGATAGCAAAAGGGGGGAGCGGTGGTGACGGCTGAAGCAGCTGGTGAAATGAATACACTGGATGTTTCATTCAAAAACGTTTCAACGCGTTACGGTGATAGGACTTCCTGAACAGAGACTACAATAGACATTCTTTGTACTTTGCTTCAAAGGCGAGAGGGATTTGCAACGATTTGGAATTACGCCCGTTTCTTTGGAACAACGTATACCTCGTCTGGCCCTTATTTATCATCATGCAAACGACAATAACTGTCGCTATGACGTTGTTAATAATTATCCATATCCAAAACTTTAATTTATCCATATACATTTCATCTGTTTTACGATGTAGCAGACAGGAGGTGAATTTTTGAGAGTTGCTTACCATACGCCATTACCTAGTAAATGATGTAGTAAATGTTTGATTTACAACTTGAAAAGAATAATCGTACTTTGGGATTTTTTCGTGGCTGACAATGAAATCATTAACAGCATGTGAATCAATCAAATTGTTTGAACATTTGAGTTCTGTAAAATGATTTCAATATCATTCGTCGAATGGAGGAGAAAATAAACACATTCTGCCCCGAATTTGTGGTAGATTAGAATGACGTTCAGCTCCTATGGGTCTTAGAAAAAATTAGCCTGCGACAATTCTCTCATATCATCTAGATCCCATTCCATTATTACTCCACCATAAGACCGTCATCCTCCATTCACGCCCAACCTAGTTTAGAGACCTAAAGCGTAACATTGAAAATAATCGACGGCGGAGAAAAGTGATAGCAACTTGAGAAAAATAGATGTAAGCAATGAGAAACTGGGGGAGTTTAGAAATTGTGGTGGTGGGCAGAGCCAGAGGGTGTGGTTTAGGCGGGTGAGTGCTGGACGCACCGAAATGTGATGTGCCGAGGAGTCGGTGATGGGCGGTGGGCGGGAACCAGTAATAGATATGGTTGGAATATGCAGTGTGGGGGTGTACCGAGCGGACAGAGGTGTGTTGGGAGTGTGGTGCGGTGTTCAGGAGTGTCACTAAGAAAGCTCGGAAGCTGACAATGATACGCTGAGTGGGTGTAATCTCGGCGGTGGATTGTTAAGTGAGAATCGGGTGCTATGGAGGTGTGAACTTTTAGATTGCTTGGTGGGTGGTACTAGGAGGGTGAGCGTGTGGCGTGTGTGTGTGGGCGCGCGCGCACGGCAGGTAGGGTGAGGTAAGTGACGGGGTGTCAGGAGAGAGCTTGGTGGGGTTCGCTTGGTAAGTAGTGGTGTGGAGGGATGGGGGTGCTAGGTTGATGGGAGTATGCTAGGTGGTTCGGAGAGTGATAGGTAGGTGGGAGCGTGTTAGGTAGGTGGGAGTGTGTTAGGTAGGTGGAAGTGTGTTAGGTAGGTGGGAGTGTGTTAGCTAGGTGGGAGTGTGTTAGGTAGGTGGGAGTGTGTTAGATAGGTGGGAGCGTGTTAAGTAGGTGAGAGCGTGTTAGGTAGGTGGGAGCGTGTAAGATGGGTGGATGCTAGAAAGGTCGGTGTGATGGTGGGTAGGGGATTTGCGAGGTAAGTGAGGGTGTACGAGGACGGATTGTGTTGGTCGAGGGTTAACGGGCGGCTTGTGCCGTGCGAGGTGATGGCTGGCCGCCGGCTGGCCGAAGGGCGGGCGGCGAGCGCGTGCTGGGCAGGGGAGAGCGCCGCGCCGCGCCGCGTCGTTTCGGTCGGGTGCGGTCCCTCGGGAGTCGCATGGCAGCGGCCGGCCCGGCCGGCCTCGCGCCCGCGGCGGCGAACGACTCCCTTCCGCATGAAGCCGCCCATCCACATGACGACCGCTTCCTTGTTTGCCTTTCGCTCCATTGCACGCGGCGGAGTGATTGGAGCGACCAAAGGCCCTAGGGTATTGAATAGATGCACAGGCGGGGCAATACATTGCGCCGCCCGTGCATCGATTCAATACCCAAGGGCCATGGCATTTTAGATGGGAACAACTTCATTACATTTGACTTCAGGATGTTGTGATTGTGTTCGTAATTTAATGCCTGAAGTTATAACTATTAATCATATGTGAACAAAAAGGAAAGACAAAATAATTAAAAGACGACACTTTTTAATGATGTTAATCATATGACGCAGTCGTAGAATTATTACCTCAAAATAAAGCAAAATAGATCCTCGTTCTTTTCCTTAGTTATTTTCCTTGGAGACAATATTTCACATTCATACGGACTGGAAGATCAAAATCCCATTTTATATATACAGAAAGAATATCGGAAGTGATAGCTAACATCACATTACTTAAATAGTTTATTCATTATTTGTCAAAAAACAGTAAAAACTGTATATGACGTGTGGGGAAAGAAATTTATCTGCGCACATTTTCTTGAGGGCCAGAATTAAAAAAAAACAAAAAAAAATTAATTTAGAAAATAATTATTTTAGTAAAATAAAATATTTGAAAAATGTTTTTCCCGAGTTATAGAAAATCAATTTCAACGGTAAATGAGTTAATAAATAATTGAATATTCGTTTCAATAGGTAATCTATCAGGACAATCAAGAGTGATTTTTTTTAAATGTTTAGTTATTTTTGTACAGAAGAACTGGTCATTGGAAAGTCTAAGGGTCTAAAAGACAATTATGAACAAGGTGTATTGCTTATGATCTCCCAAAAGACACATATTCAGAAGATCCAAATGTATACATACGAATTTTACACCGGTTTGTTGTAAAAAGAAAAAACACGGCACTATTGTTATTCAACACATTTGTTTTCATGATATTCACTAATTCGGAAAAGAAATGAATTCCATATAGCTACTTCACGTTCATAAAATAGTACGTTAAAACCTATTCATATTCACTTTTGTGCACGATTTTCAAGATATTAGACCTCAGAAACCAGTAGCTCCTGTGTGGAACAGTTCCCTTCTGTTCCCAGCTACACGTGTTTGCGGGCTGGCGAAGTGTCGAGTTCGACCGGGGCGGCCCAGAAGACAGTGGAACGGGTCGCGCGTCGCCGCGTGTCCTTCTCAGGGCCGCCCCGGCGAGCGACGCTGTCGGCCACCTGGCGCCCAAATTCCCGCCCTCCCGCACAACCCGCCCAAAAGCCCGCCCCCCCCACCTGCCCAAATGCCCACCCAAACGCCCGCCCGCCCCGTTCCGCCCAGCCCGCCCCGACCCGCCCTCCCCGTCCCGCCCACCACTTACCGCCCGCCACGTCCCGTCCGCCACGTCCCGCCCGCCACGTCTCGTCCGCCACGTCCCGCCCGCCACGTCCCGCCCGCCACGTCCCGCCCGCCACGTCTCGTCCGCCACGTCCCGCCCGCCACGTCCCGCCCGCCACGTCCCGTCCACCACGTCCCGCCCGCCACGTCCCGCCCGCCACGTCCCGTCCGCCACGTCCCGCCCGCCACGTCCCGTCCGCCACGTCCCGCCCGCCACGTCCCGCCCGCCACGTCCCGCCCGCCACGTCCCGCCCGCCACGTCCAGCCCGCCACGTCCCGCCCGCCACGTCCCGCCCGCCACGTCCCGCCCGCCACGTCCCGCCCGCCAAGTCCCGCCCGCCACGTCCCGCCCGCCACGTCCCGCCCGCCACGTCCCGCCCGCCACGTCCCGCCCGCCACGTCCCGCCCGCCACGTCCCGCCCGCTACGTCCCGCCCGCCACGTCCCGCCCGCCACGTCCCGCCCGCCACGTTCTGCCCACCACGTCCCGGCCGCCACGGCCCGCCCGCCAAAACGCCTGCTCGCCCGCCCAAACGTCTGCACGCCCGCCCCCCCAGCCGGCTGGCGCCGAGCGCGGGTGGCGGGCGGGGGCGGCTGAGCGCCGGCGACTTCAAAGGCCCTGCGCTGCGCAACCGGCGCCGCTAATTGCGCTCGGAATAGGCTTTCGCTGCCGCCGCCGCCACAGAATCAGTGTCAGCCACGCTCTGCGCCTCGCTATTGACGCCCGCGCCCGCACTTCGCCTCCCTCACGCCGCGATACCACCAGACGGGTATTATTACATGGCGGATTTACCGTCTGTGCGGCCAACAAGAACTCACTGGCTTGTTGTAAAGGGAAGTTCTTGAAGCGACCCAAATAGGCGGGAGCGAGTGGAGGGCTGGTGTTAGATTACACCGTCAGATTAAAACTTAAACGATTGATTAGTTATTTTGTTTCCGAGCGTGTCAACTGCTATGGTCGTAACTTCCGTAAGAGTAATGCAAATTAGATGCGATGTTGCATCCCTGCTGGCACGTGAGATCCTATGCCAACCTATACGTCTCCTTGCGATGGTTTTCCCCCTCAGATATCACAGCCTGCGTGGCTGGGACAAGGTCTAAGCTCGCGAGTGGTCCAGCGTCTTGTGTGGATGAGGAGTACACGTAAATGTAGTAAGTGGGGGGGGGTTGTAAGAGGAGAGGGGGACGTGGAACAGGAAGGAAAGATCGCGCGCCGCCCGAGGTTTGTGTGTTAAATAAATGCTGCGACATTGGCATAATATTAGTGGAAACAAAGCTTCAAATTAGAAGGTTTCCGAGTAGAACAGCCGGTTGTTTGAATTCTCCTCCAGACAGTGGGTGAATTCGACCTATCTGTCTACCTTATCCACCGTAAGGAATCGTACACGAGGATGTCCCAGACAGAAACGTTACAGTTACAACAGTTGCGCCCTGAGCCGTCTCAGCCGGTAAACCGGATTCGTGTAGCATACCGAATGCAACATCGAGGAACTATGATTTTATTGAGAACAACTATGAATAACTCAACAAAGTCTCTTCGCGCATTCTTCTCAATTGTGTGTTACGTTATACTAACACTAAGCCACTGGCTTGGTCGATTAATTCTATACCTCTCCCTGGGAAGATCATGTGAAATATCCCCTGCTATACTAAAATGGATCGCGCGCTGCTAAACTCACTAAATACTAAAATACTATATACTAAAATAGTATCTATTGTCTAAATTTTTGTAAAGTCTTGTCTGAAGATCTTGCAGAATTTGAAGAATGAAGATTTGTTTGATATTTGGTATGAAACAAACACAGGGCGGAGTATCGAGTCGAATGATATGTTTTATAGAAAAGTATGGATGGTTCGAGTATTGGACGTAAAGGTACTAGTTGTAGTCTTCGCACCAACCCCCGCCTGCTGTGCCTATTACATCAAAGGTCTGCACTGAGTCCCCTTTCGAAGCTGCCTCAATTTCCCCCTTACCGACCCCTGAACTGCGCCGTGTCGTATTTACTTACGCAAGAATTATTTTTCAAACGAATGGCTTGTCATATTTCAGTTTCTCTCGCACCCTCCGACCGACGCCCCGGCGCAAAATATGATGAAGGGGTTTTCCTTGCGTTTTTCAATTTCCACTTCGTAGAGCGCCCTTCCCCTCCCATCACTGCTTCTCGTGCGCGCTCTCGCTCCGAGGGCGGATACAAACGCTGGCCATTAACGAAGCAGGCGACGCTAGAGTCGGCGTCCCCACCCTGCGCAGCACTGGTCCCTCTCCAGCAGTGCAGTTTCCCCTCCCAAGCCCGCTCTTACCCGCCACGTCCTCCACCCTCCTGACGCACCCCGACTCCACCCCGCCGCGTCCACCCACCCCTTCCGTCCAGTCGGGACCCTAGAGCTTGTCCCGGCTGGGAGGGTGCCCCGCGTGTGGGAGATACTTAGCTGCGGAAGATCCCCCAAGTCGAGGTAGGTCGGCGCCGGATCTCTCCAGCCACCGGGGGAAGATCACGCGGATGAAACATACACTACACTTATTGGACTAATGATCATAGCAGTTGACGCACCCGGAATCACTAGTCAACCCACCCCCTCCCAACACTCCCCTGCCCCTCTCTACCGCGGCCTACACTTTCCCGTCGCATCCCCGCTCCTCCCCACCGCGTCCACCCCGCCCCTCCCGACGCACCTCTGCCCCTCCCCACCGCGACCGCCAACGTTTCCCGACTCGCCCCTGCCCCTCCCTACTGCTTCCTCGACTTCCCGTCGCGTCCCTGCTCCTCCCCGCCACGACCACTCACCGCTCCCTACGCGCCCCCGTCTCTCCCTGCCGCGTCTACCCACCCTTCCCATCTGCTCCCGCTGTGGCGCAAATCGACGCTTGCCCCCTGAGGCAGGCGCCACCCTGCCGCCGAGGATTCCATCGGCGCCACCGCGGTGCACCACCCTCTGCCTCCCTGCCGTACAAGTATGTTAATATCGACCAGCTAGCATGAAGCTATTTCGCATCTCGCCGTCGTGACTACCTCTCCTGTTCATTGTAGTTCTTTCGGCCTTTCCAGGCCATCGTCCTTTGGATGCACTTCTCTGATTATTTGTTTTTATGTTCCTGTTTCTTCTTTTTTTGTCGCACCCTACCTGACTACTTAATGGTTTGTTCGAATTGTCTCCGTCTTCGACGGCATTTCTCCGTTTTGCCATTACCCATTCTCAGGCCTGTATACGAATGTGATAGTTAATTTGACTCGATGCACGGTGTTGATTGAGTAAAGTTTCGATTTTTAATTGGATTATATTTTTATTATTGTCTTTTATATTCTTAAACAACACTCACTTCTTGTTCACGAAATAAGTGGAGAAAAGTGAAGTCCTTTTTTCAATGACTATTATGGATTCTGTATTTCAGAGAAGCAGTATAAAGAGTGAGAAAATGTGGAAAATCTTGCTAATATAAATGTAATATAATGTTCCAATTTCTTCAGTGTCGCCACAACAGCTTTCGCATCGAAATCTCCACATCGATAAACAAAACCGAATTCCATGTTTTAACCAAGCTGTGCCGCAGAGAACGACGTCAGACGGTTCCATTCGCAGGCGCCCCCACACGTGGTTCCACCCTTCCTTTCGGCCGCCTCGCCCCGCCCCGCCGCGCCTTCTCCCTTGCAGATGGAGTCCTCCCGGGCGCGCGCCCTCCGCCCCGCCACACGGAATCGCGCTCCACGTGAAAGCCGCGACTCCATCACCCGCGCGAGATTTGCGCAAAAAGCGGCGGCGGCGGCGGCAATAACGCTTCGGCGAAGGGGCCGGGCCCCGGCACAAAAAGCTACGGCGACGCCTGCACCCCAGGGAGCGGAGGGAAGCCGCAGCCGGGTAGGCCGAGTGCCCGTTCGTCGTCCTGCCCTTCAGTCCGTTCGTCAGTTCGTTCATTCGTTCATTCACCCGCCTGCCCGTTCGTCCACTCACCGGGTCGTTTCTCTGCCCGTTCACCCACCGGTTTGTTCCTCTGCCCTTCCGTTCGTCCTCCTAGACGTTCGCCTGCCCGCCAGCCCGCCCCACCCGCCGCTCACCGCCCGTCAGTTGGTCCGTTCGTTCGTCCGTCCGTCCGTCCGTCCGTCCGTCCGTCCGTTCGTTCGTCCGCCCATCCGTTCGTCTACCCATCCGTTCGTACGCCCATCCGTTCGTCCGCCCATCCGTTCGTCCGCCCGCCCATCTGTTCGTCCGCCCGCCCGTCAATTCGCCCGCCCCTCCGTGCGTTCGTCCGCCCGCCCGTCCGTTCGTCCGCCCGCCCGTCAATTCGTCCGCCCGTTCGTTCGTTCGTTCGTCCGTCCGTTCGTCGGCCCGCCCGCCCGCACGTACGTCCGCCCGTCCCTTTGTTCGTCCGCCCGTCCGTTCGTTCTTTCGGCCGTCCGGCCGGCTTTTCGTTCGTTCATTCGTCCGTACGTTCGTCTGCTCCTCGGTCCGTTAGTCCTTCCATTCGTTCGTCTGCCCGTCCCCTCTGCCCGTCCGTCCGCCTGTCCGTCTATCCCCGCCCCTTCTCCCTCCCGATCGTAGTTCTCCTGCCAGCCTAACAGCCCGCCCGCCCGCTACGGGACCTTTGGAAAGCGAGGACAGAATTTTCGTAGAACTCGTTACGTGAAATCCGGCGACGGGAGGGGGCGGCGCCCGGGTGGCGGCGGGGGAAGCCGCAACCCACGCCCCCCTCACCCAAGGGCGCCGCGGCGGAGGCCGCAGATGGCTAGCAAGCGCCCGCGACCGGCTCCCGGTCCCCGACTCCCGAGGGCCCACAATGGCCGACACAAAACCCGGGTGACGCATCACTTCTGGAAGGGCCGCGACGCCGGCCGCCGCCGCCGCCGCACAATGCAGGCATCGCCATTACCCCGCGTAGTTAGGGCGGGGGCGGAGGGACGACAGGGTCGTCGGGACGACCGGAAACCGCCGCCGCCTCAGCGCCCGCCCGCTGTCGCCCTCCCGCCGTCCGGCCGCCGAGATTGCCCGCGTCCCGCCTGCCCGAGCTTCATCTGGATGCGGGCGCTGCGGGTTATGAGGAGTTTTCGACCGCAGGCAGCAGAAATTTCTCATTTCCTGCCTTATAAGTTGGGACCGTGTCGAGGAAAGCTGCAGGGATGTGCCGTTACATTAAGAAACAATGGATTTGTTTCAATAATTATTAGCAGTATCTGTATCGAAATAGTAGGTGAACCGACAAAACTGGACTATCGATACCAAAATTGCGTTTTTGCTACTGACGTAACAAATCAATTGTTATAATTATGCTAATATTTCAAGAACGTTATTTCCTTCCTCTTTGGCTCTAGTTACAGATTGAAGAACTGACATTGAAATAAAACTATTCGTTTATGATATTGTTAATTTTTACATAATAGAAGGTGTTAAAGATGCTACGAACTATTTTAATGATGACTAATGCGCAATAATAGTTTCCTGTATTTCAAGCTTTTAGCAATTGATACTAGAAATAAAAATGAAGCTGCTCGATATATCCGCAAGGCCAACTTTTTTTTTATTGTGTTCCAGTGAGAATGTAACATCACTCATCTCTCACAAGTGCAAACAATAAGCTCTCACATAGCATGTGTAGACCTTGAATGAAACGAAATTTTGAAAGCAGATCGAGAGAGTATACAAGTTTTTAAACTTCTACAACTTTTGGGACACATTTGAAAAACGCTATTCTAAAGGGATACTGTCTCTTAAACGCCAACATTGAACTATTTCGTTCACCAAGCGCAACCGAAGCTGTTTTGTTCGTTCAAAGGAGTCACTTCCATCAGATGACAAGCAAGCGGAAATTCGTCCAACCCCTCTCTAAATCTTTGTATCACGGGTATCGCTCCTCGGCACCTTATCGAATGAAGTGTGTCAGATTGAGGGGTGTTGCCCGGCCGGGGCCGGGTGAGGTTCGGGGGGGAAGGGAGGTGAGGGGCTTTCGCACGGTGCGTGTCCCTCCGCGGGTATTGGGTTGCGCGCGCGCCGAATCTGACGCCCGCCGCTCGCAGAGGGAGGGGGCGGGGCCCGCGGCGACAGATGGCCGATGTCGGATCCGCAATTGGAGAACGGAGTGGCTCTCCAGAGAAGGGTCCCTTTCGAGCCACCCTGTCGACTCGGTGGATGCAGAAGTTCTGCTTTATAGGATGATGAGTTGATTTTCGCTGTCGTTTCTGCTATGTGGGGGGAAACTGTTCTGAATATTATGTACTCGTTTTGTGAATTGTTCAATACAAAAAGATCTGATTAAACTGTTACATCTACGGTTTATAATGCTGGAAATTAATGATTTTTCTGTGGAAGTCATTGAACTCACCATGATTCTGGTGAGAAACACCCGCAGGCCAATGGCTCATTGTCAGCGACTCACCTATAAAGAGAAAAAAAACATTATGTATTAGAGCAATTGCAATAGGAAAACAAAAAAAAATACATAAAAAGGCAATGTGTAAGTAAGTAGCTTAACATGACCACTCCTATGGCTATTTTCATGTTAATTTTATTTGTATTAGGCAAGTCCATCAAATAAAGAAATTTTAAACGAAGTATAGCTGCCTAGTTCGTGCATCCTCGGACATAATCGGCTACATTAAAAATATTGGTAGAAGTGCTAATGCGCACGCACACTCACACATAGTTTTTCAAGAATTCTTTTAGAATATTCTAAAAGGATAAAAAAAGCGCCGATCGCTTCGTCTTGCTGAGAGAAATCGCCTTTGCCCACCATTGTAAAGTTACCTGAAAGGTCCCCAAAACCGAAAGCATAAAACCGAAAAAGACACAGTTTTTGTGAATTTTCTTAGAAAGTTCTGAAATGATCGAAAAAAAATGGTCAGTTGCTTGAAGAGCGAGACGCGACGGATGGCATCTAACTTGCCCTGAATGGAAGATTGGAAGGCGACTAACAGTGATCAACGTGTTAATGGAACACCTACGTATTGATAGTAAGATTTTAAACTTAAGCAGTATGTTTTATATTTGAATATCGTATAATAGTATGTAAAACAATTCAATAAATTGTTGATTGATTGCTTTACATTTTTAAAACGTTTCTGATGTTAACGACAATTCGCATTGTTTTACTTAATGTACTTACTTTTTACGTTGATTATTTAACAAAAATTGTAACTTATGTATCATTTTACGTATATTGAATACGATGTGAAGATTAATTTTCCTCTGTAAAATCAGAGTACAATTTCATTCTGTGGCAATATAAATAGTTTAATGCTCTTCTCTGGAGGAACTTCTGGGTCTTCATTATTCATGAGAGCTCCGCTAAAGCAATCCAGACGCACAGATGTAGTGCACTCGGTGCCTCGATGTGGAGTGCCCCAAGGATCTCAGTGGGCCAAGGTCCCACACGCGAGCATCACAGCAGAGCGTTTTATAACTTCGCAGCGTGGAGTCGAACTGCGGGCACTGGCATGCAGCCACCCAAAACCTCCTTGTCCCTTCTCGTGTCCGCAACCACCCTCCTCCACGCCCGAGGCTGTAGCGGCCGCTGTCCGTTTAACGAGCGTCTGGGCAATCAAGGAGTAAAACGCTGCACCTAACGCAGCACGCATAGTAATCCTCGTCCGCCCTTTGCGACAGGGGTAGCCTGTACTCACTTCCACAGGATCAGGTTTTATGGAGGTGGAACTAAGCTAAGAGGGTCAAAAACTCGTCAAATCCCACCCACCACCTTTCAAATCTTTCGTTTACAAAACTTTTTTCTTCGTGTTATTATATCATCTTAACTCAAACAAAGAGACTAAAATGCATTCTTAAGTGATAGCTAATAAATATTTTAACAGTCCGTCGTCCATCAAGAAGCAAAATCAGTGATTTTTACGAAAGATTGCGTGTGAGTTCATAAGAAAGGATACTTCTTTTTGATACGTTTTTTTTAATAATAACCTGATCTTTCGAAAAGTAATGAATAACACTCGGCTGATGTCCTAAATAACGGACTTGATTGGGCATAAACCTTGACTATCGCATCTGTTTACAATTGCACCCATTATCTGCTGAACAACACCATAAAGTATGCCTAGTGAGATTTTAAAAAAAAATGTAAAGTAATTTAATTAAGGGATAAGTAGACACGTTATAATCTTTCTATACATAATTTCCATACCACTTAGTGTAAATTTAAACATAATGAAAATATTGAAGGTTATATCGTATTAAAATAATAATTGAAATGTTAAGTACCTCAAAGCTTGAATGTAGCTATGAAAAATAAAAGAATTATGAAAGAATAAAATTCGAAGAATTTGATCAGATTCGAAAGAGTCAGATCTAAAAAATCCCAATGTTTGAATCTAGTTTTTCTTTGAGAAACCAATATCCCAATTCAAATATTCCAGTACCAATATTTCGTATTCAAGGGTTCCAATATTCAAAAGATCCAAACCTGGTATTTTCAACTGGATTTTTGAAGAAAAACGTAATCCATTTCCTTCTTTCTCGAAGAAAACTTCAGTTGCAGATACGTCGCACGCGGCTTCTCCAAGGTTTGTGGTTCCCTGATTTGCACGTGGAACTTCGTGCGAGCAACAACCCCAGGCCCCGGGCGGGCTCCAGCCTTGGTTCCGAGAACCGTCAGATCGCGAGTGCCCCTCAACGAAGCTAAGCGGTCATTACGAATTCATTGCGCAATTCGCACGGTTTTGTTGCCGTGTTGCACGAGATGCGCGGTTTCAGAGTCCTTCGAATTGATTCTGTTGGCTTCGCGAGCTGCATCGTAATGAGGGCATTGGTAAACAGAAACGCAAACGTTAATGGAGGACAAAATTGTACAATTAAGTATTCTCACGATGTACAATTATAGAAATGTAGTAATGTCACTCAGTGACTAACCAGATATAGCTACCTTTCAATAAAGTAAATCAATCAACAAAATGTTTTGTATGGTGACTTTTTTTTGTACTGCGCCAATGAGGTAATTATAATACATACGCATTTTGTGACAATAGAAATATTTTTTTCGGGAAGCAAAGCTTCGAAAATATCTGAAGTTTTGTACTAGAAACTCCCTATTTCTTCTCCGCATTTCAAATTCCGACAGGAAGCAGTTAATTTATTCTGGTTAACAATTTCCTCGAAATAATAATCTTCTCACATTCACATTGGAACGGTAACAATCCGCCCTTGAAATACATCTGACTCGGTTAGTGTTTCTCACCCGTTGGGTTGCCACATTTTCGAATTTTTCTATGCACTTCATGTCATTCAATAAAACTACATACAGGGGCCAAATTTATCGCGACGATTTTGTGGCGCTTACATGACTTTAAAATCGTCTATCAAACGGCTCGCTATAAGAAATGTGAAGTTTCCTAGCAGCTCTTTCAAATGAGTGCTGAACTGTAATAAGGTTACATTGTCTGTCATCAAATAATTGTTTTTGTCAGCCATTTTGTGTTAATAAATTAACCGAAGACATACGAGATGCTATTCTGCGACTATTTTACTCTAGAGTCTTCAGTTAACTCTCAGATTGATTGATTGATTGATTGGACTGTCGACTCTTTCGGAAAACTGTTAAAGAAATGACAATCAAAAAAACTCCCAATTCATTTGTTTCAGAAAAGAGCGTCAGATTTTTATTTTTTATTTCTTTATTTTTACGTTTACGTTCTAGGTACCATCTATATAGTTAAATAATTTCTAAACGAAACATTTTATGTCGTTGTAAATTGTAATTTTATGGCCGAATGCCTCAAAGAAACGTTCATTACACCTTAATCTATAGGACTAGAGCCTCTTGGACATTGTATTACATTTTGCTGGTCGGGCGTTTTTCGATACTACCCCGTCTGTTCAGAGAGTTGCAGAATCTACAACTCTAGATGAAATTAAACTAATTACTTGATATTCTAGGTGATTAAATTGCACGGGTGTACCTCTGAATTCGGTAAAAAACGTAGCGTGCTGGCCTCATTCTGTATTTTCGCATGGGCCACTTTACGTACGTAGCTTTCTCGTGAATAAAAAGCTTTAGTAATATTTTTGTGACCATGAAGGAAAGCGAAAAGCTAACTATGAAGGAAGATATTGTATATTGTATATGTGATGTGTATAATTACTTCGAGTGTTTTCAAGGATGTGTAGTGATTTGTTCTAAGAATATGTCTATAATACTGAATAAACTTTTATTCAACATTTGTTTCAAACATCAGTTTTATTGTTCATTTTAATTTTAAATTCTGTAAGTACATTGGAAGTTACTTTTTATTTTTTTAACAGATAAACACGTTTCTTTATCATCTTCCCCTCGTCATATGGAAAAGGAAAGATACGGAAGAGGGTGGAATTTAATCCGAGAGTTCTCGCACGGGTACGGTAGCATAAGTCGTATTTAATTGGCCTATGGGCAAGATCATTCCTAAAATATTCATGAATTCTAGAATTATCCCCTCTATATATAATACGAATTACTCGCAGGGGTGAATCAACGAGATTTAAGACGAAAAACAGAAATTTGTGGATTACGGTATTGTTGGATTAGCAGGCACAACCCGCCAAACATATTAGGCCTTAACAATCTTTACCATCTGACATAACTCTGAAACGATGCTACTTAGAGCCTGAAAACCACTTTTATGTGCTCCCGGAAGACCCACAATTTTGTTTTCTATACCGTGATAAGCAAAATGAAACCCATTTCGATGTTCAATTATTTTTTATGGTTCCGTCACTCTTTAGCTTGGTTTGCCGGTCTAAGTTAAGTTCCAGAGTGAATTTGTTTCACTTTTAAAACAGTGATGTTAAAAGTTATATTTTTTGGAGATTGCGAAAAATCTTTGGGAGTCCTTCTATGACCTATTCGGGATTTTTGCTCTACTGGATTCTCTAGCTAATTGGGACTTCCCGCTTCAGTCGGCAGGGGAACTATTCGTTTCTGTAACGTTTAAAAAAGTATTTTGTATTACAAAAACTTACATTATTTTCTTTTAATTTTGTAGTTTAACTACCAGATTAATAAGCAAGGCAACATGCGGTGAACATGTGAGCAAGATTTGTGGCAACTTGTGAGAACATTTGAGGGAACATTTGGGGGAACATCTGGTATTACTTTCCCACAAATGAACATGCGAGGAAATATATGATGAAATTGCAATGGCATATGACCATGCGAGTAGAATGTATTGGAGAGCATGTATGAAACATATGAGAGAGTGAGAATATAATTGTTTTGAAGATTTAGCTTTTCTAGTGACATCTACTCCGTAGCAGGGTGGTCAAAAACGAGCAAAATCAAGACATCTGTGTACAATTAAATCGATGCGTTAGAAAATCCGCTACGATCCAATGCTGTAATTATATAGTATAATCGCTTGGCAGGTGTCGATTCTGGGTGTCAGATCGCTAAACCAGTAGTGCCGTGGCGATCTTGAACCAAAGGATCGTGGATTCGAATCCGACCTCGGGCATGATTTTGTGTGTTTCTTGATGTTGGAGTTGTCTACGTGTATTGTGCTTGTGCGTCCCTTGTGGTTGGCGACAGGAAGGGCGTCAAGCCGTAAAAACATTGTCAAATCTGTATAAATATGGAGTGGCGGAAAAATTAATAAAAAAATTGAGCCCACACCCTTTAGCGCCGACCCGGGAAAAAAAGGGGGAAAAAGAAGAAGAAGATGAAGAAGAATCGCTAGACAGGTCAAGCGACCCGAACTTCAGCATCTCATCGACGGTCCTTGCGCCCCCTCCGCCGCCCCTGGGCCGCTGCGAGCGAAACCGAATCCCCGCCGCATGCGGGCGCACAAAAAGGAGCAGCGGTGGCTCGGGCCACATGCAGCCACAGGGCGACGGGTGGGGGACTGGTTTGCCGACCAGGTTAGTCGGAAGATTTTTTTAAAAATTGTTTGTTTACATTGACAGACAGTACAAAGTTCAGCCGCGAGACTCTACAGTTGATTGACCGAGTAACTTTGAATCAGCGAAGTGTGAATGGAGTAACATTTTGTCACCTCCCTGATAGTGATTTCACTAGGTGATACATTCAACCAAGGTTATTACGAGGAAAATTCTTGAAACTTTCTTTAGAAGGCGATGACAGTGATTAGTAAGGAATACGATGGGCGTGACAGGTAAATTCAAGAAATGTTCTAACTTTATCTAATGTCGGAGAGAGGTTGAAGGCAAATGTGAAATGTGAAACTGTTTCTTAGGCGGGAGTATGGGGGATCATCGGTTCCCATTTCTTAAGTGACTGCTTCTTGAACGTGATTTAAATTATTGTAGAAATTATGTGCCAGTTTTGTAATAAAGGAAGTAGTCAGTTATATTGCAAGATCATTGTGGAGTGTCTTATTGCTGATAAACCAGGGGACATTTACTTATTCTTAGATTTTGTTTTGAAGGATTTATAATTTATTTAATGTGGTTGTGGCAGCTGAAATCCATACAGGGTATGCGTAAGTTAATATCGGACGAAGAATAGATTTCTAAATAGTTAAAGTGAAATGGAGATTTAAAGAAGAGTTGCGGTTGAGAATGGTCTTAGCTTAGCCATTATGTGCGTGGTGCAATACACTTCAACGCGCTCTAACGCGTAGCTAAACTGTTCGTCTGACGAAAAAAAGTCGGTCTGACTTACTTTGTAAGACATTTAATGAATTTTATTTTGGTTTTTATTATTTGAAGGGCTTGCCTTTCTCTAAATCGTAAGTGAAAACCCAAAGAAATAACGTTTGAACGTACATCGAAAATTTCGCTAAGTTTTAATGTTCTCTAACCCCTTAACCGTTCATCTTATGAAAAATTACCAAAGAGAGATTCGTAGAAAATTTAATGTATTTTGTTTTTTGTATTATTTTTTTCTTTTAGACTGCTTAGTTTTCAAGTTACAAGAAAAAAAACTGTAAAAGAACTACTTGTTACTGTTTTCTCAGAATATTCAAAATGTACGAGGTAGAAAAGTTGAAATTTGTATTTATCACCCCCCCAAAAAAATAATAATAGAAGAAAAAAAAATTATTATCCTCCTGCCAAATTACCATTCGACAGGATTCATAGTGCTTCACTCATATTAGCGACCATTTGAATTGTAGGAGTCGCTGAAAAACCTCTATAAAATATCCTACGTGGTCTTGAAAAGCCAATTCACAAGAATTCCACTTCAGTAAGAATGATTAACCTAAAGCGATCGTAAAACGTTTATATTAGTCGTCTTTTATCATGTTAAAAATTGTAGTTGCACACTTGTGTATTATTTGTATAGTTTCAGTTACAATCATTTGAGGCGCTTTGTAATAAATTCTAGTGTTCGAGAAGCAGCTGTATTTAAATTATATAACTTTGCATGAGACCATTGCTGATGATTTGTGTCGTGCGATCTGTTTCGTTTTCTTGCGCGTACATAAATCTTCGTGAAGATGTGAGAACATTATAAGGATAAACGGTAATTCTAGAAGAGGAAATAAGATGTTAACGTCGAGTCGAAATGTATTGCATAAAAGTATGGAGCCAAATGTTCATCTACTTAGATTTTAATTTAGATGAAAGCATGCATCATCAAAAATTAGTAGGAACTAAGTCGTAACTCATCCCATTCACTCTCATTACGTGCACCCTCCAGCCCAATAAGTAAAGAATTCTCCAGACGTAAGCAAACAATGGGATGCCATTGAGAACTGCTACCACTTAGACGACGAATGCTATAGCCACGTAAGTATAGGGTCTGCTCTCTCAACATCAATGATTTTGCTGATTGATCAAGAAGCCAAGGCATTCGAATCCTTTTATAGCTTACGAACTCCCTTACGAATAGGAACGTCTTCGAGGAAAAGATGTGGTTCCAGCGCGTTGTGTGGCTTCGTGAACATCTCATTACTAGCTTTGTGTTTCCGTACTTCTGCGTTCTTAATTTGCCGCCGTACAATCACGATATTGTAACGAGCAAAGTCATTCGTCTTCTCAGAAACGTGAATCATGAGACAGCAAAAAGAAAGACGCCAATTTGACTTAATCCCGTCTTTGGCGCTTGCGTCCGCGGCTGAGCCCAGCGGGCGGGATTCTGCTTCGCCACGAGCTCAAACGAGCTCCGTAAGTGCGCGCAAATCTCTTTATTGTATTAGCATACACGCCAGCGAGCTAACGGGAGAGAGGCGGGCGGGAGACGGTGTAGCCCCAGGACTTGTCCTTTAATTGCCATCACGCGAATTTCTCCAGCCGCGTCTGTTGCGAAACATACTCAGCTCACCGACACATACTCTCATTCTTCTTTCATTTCTCCTTCATCTTCTCTTCTCTCCCATTCACATTCGCGTCCGTTTGATCTTCGTTCATCCTTCCTTTACGCTTAGGTAGGTGCAATATTTGATTTGATCCTATAATGGGCTTCAAAACTAATAACTGATTATATATCGTCGTTTGTCAACCTCGAGGATTGAACCTTCAAATATGTATTGCTATCAGTAGGTGAATTAATAAACAGAAAATTATATATAATTCTATAAATTGAAGATTTTTCCAGAATGATTCCATAATATCACTAGACTCACATCATCGACAATAAACTTATACAAGCAAAAAGTAAATCACACCAACTAAAACCACAAATAAATATATCAGCAAAATTAGCGTACAATACTACCTTACTGCTATACAAAATTATCATACTACGACTATTATCATATGCATGCCCAGTACGGATCATTGCAGCCAAATCTAATACCAAAAAACTCAAAGTAATTCAAAATCAGTTCCTCCGCACCATCACGAATGCCCCCTGGTACATCTCCAATGCACAACTCCATAAGGAATTCCCGTTAGAACCAATAACCGATTACATAATTTTTTTTATCCATTCACTTCTTCCCAAACATCCAAAACACACCCAATCTAACCTCTCTAAGATTCTGCCAAAATCCAACACACAGAACCCGCATCAAGAATACATTTTCTTTCCGTACATTCCTAAATAAATCCTCAGATTTCGACACAAAGCAGAGATATTTATATAAAGATATCTCTACTACCCTAGTAGTAATATAATTTGTATTTTAAGATTATTATAAGTTAATTACAAGTAGATATAAACAACTATAACAAATGTAGAGTGTATTAAACACTTATCTTTGTATTTTTCTATTCAAAAGAAAAAAAGGTCTACAGGATATTTTTATTTACTATATGAAAATGTTACATTTTACCCTAATGACAATGCTGCAGAAAAGCCGTTGTTCAAAATGAAAGGGAAAGAACATTTCAAATGTTTTCGTAAAGTAAAATTCTGTTGTCGATACCTAGATGTTGCATAACATGAATACCGCACTTTCCTAACGAGCACACACCCTAAAATCTTTGCATCTGTTCCGTGTATTGGATGCGGGAAGAAGATTCCTCGTATACCCCTTATACCGCCTTGTGTTTCTTATATTCTGTTGTACCACACCTTTAACTCCCACTCCGCATTTCCCACGAACCAATATGAAGTCCTGTACCTCCGTTGCAATCACCATATTTTTTCACCTCACGTCCATCTTATGTCCTCGATGTCATGTTACCGGGGAGTAAGTGCGCTTCCAAACCCATTCTAATTGCCTACTGTCAGGAATAAGCTATAAACGCCTATGTTCATTACCTTTCCACGTCCTTCCTGTCCCGTCTTAACACCTCCTCCATTACCGCCAACCCTTTGAGCGTCGCTTCTACTTTTTTTCTTTCATCATCTACAAGATATCTAATTGCCGTCAGCTCACCCCCACCGACACAATGTATCCTCGTCCTATTTTACCCAATGCCCTTTGGTCGAACACTCACCACCCAGTTGTCACCGCCGTCAGCAGCGTCCGGTCCACGAGTCTTCCATCCAACGCCTCCGCACTCAACTCTCCCTTCCTCCAACGACTCGACCTCTTCTCTCGTGGCCCTACCCCAAGCCCCGCCCACGACCGTGCCGTCAACGCTACCCCACCTCCGCCCACACCAACATTGTATCTCTCCACGGATCCCCACCGTCACTAACCCCGCCGCCGCCATTCCTCCCCCTCCATTGCCACGGGCTCTGCTGCCATCACTACCGCCACCCCCACCACCGCCTCCGCCTCCACTACCGCCTCCGCCACCACCGCCTCCGCCTCCACTACCGCCTCCCCACCACCGCCTCCGCCTCCACTACCGCCTCCGCCACCACCGCCTCCGCCTACACTACCGCCTCCGCCACCACCGCCTCCGCCTCCACTACCGCCTCCGCCACCACCGCCTCCACTACCTCCTCCGCCACCACCGCCTCCACTACCGCCTCCGCTGCCACCGGCGCCACCGCCTTCTCGGCCGGCTCTGTATCCACCACCGCCTGCGCCACCGGTACTGCCTTCTCTCCTGCTCCCATTCCCATCGCCCCCGCCCTTGCCTCCGCCAATGCTCTCTTTGACCCCCGCGTATCACCGTCCTCGCCGCCGCTGCCGCCGCTGCCGCCGCTGCCGCCTTGCCATATCCCAGGCGCCGTGCCTGTTGCTTCCGCCCCTGCCCCCATCACCGTCTCCCCCACAATCGTCTCCACCAACACTCTCTCTGCCTCGTGACCGACACCGCCGTTGCCACCTCCTAGGCGCCTCGAGCCCGTTGCCTCCGCATCTCTACCGCCGCCGCGGGCGTCCTCGAGATTAGACGCGGGCGCGCGGCGGCGGTGGCGGCGGCGCGCGGCGTGAGGCAGGAGGACGCGTAACTCAGCCCATAATCCGCGGCAACGGCAACGGCCTCGGCGGCGGCGGCGGCGGGAACGAGGGCGGCCGCGCCCACGGACGCTTTTAATCTCCGCGACGCTCCCCCGCGCTCGGGCGCGCCCCCGCTGCGCATGCGCTCAAAAATTATCACCCTGCACTTAAGCGCGCGCACCCTCTCCCAGGCCCTAGTAATGTCTCATTAGAGTTGTTGTAGGGGGCGCTCGTGATTTAAATTTATTATCGAGGGATGCAATGCGCGGCCCGAGGCGACGAAGGCGGGGAAGGGGGAGGGGAGGAGGAGTGGTAGGAGCGGAGGGGCGGCTGGATGCGGGCGGTTCCTGCTAAGAGAGAGCGATGGTCAATCTTCCTCGTAAGGGGACGCTTCGATACTTCCGATGTATTCGCCCTTTTGGATTGGATGTTATCAGTGGACTAACGGTACCGATACTAGAGATTGAAAATAACATGGAATTGAAACCGACAGTGTTGGAATCAGTGTTGAAGTTGGTTCTCGTTTATTTACATGATGACGCAACCGCACAGATCGAGTCTTAGGAAGTACTTGGTTGAGGGAAGACGTTCACATTGAGAATTCGTGGGCAGCCTATTAAAAATCTCTGGCATTATTTTAAAATTTCATGAACATGAGGAATAAATTTTTAGCCGAATTTATCGGCATGTCTCCGGTACGATAGAAGTCAAAGCTTCTAACATAGTAATAGTAACCAACTTCGTGTTACATTAGTAAATGACTAAAAGCAGCTATATTTTTAGAGACGTCGCATACGGATATTTGAGTCTACGTCGCGCTCATAAATTAGGCGAGAGAGCCTAATTCCCGGGCGATGAGATGCGAGCGGGGGCAAGCAGGGGCTGCGCCCTGAGGACTGAACCGCCCCGCGCCGCGAGCCCCAGCAGCCCGAGCGCCCATTATTCCATTTCCTGCCCGGAGCGTCGCCGCATTGAGTCACGAGGCGCAGCTGGCCGCCTTAAGGCCTGATTAGGACGGCGTCCCCGCCGCGCGCCGGACGCCGCGTCGCCTGACGTCAATTTCCGCAATCGAATCAGGGAGAACGCCTCTCACTCTGGCGGGCGCGCGGCTCCGAGACGCCACGGCGGGCACGAAGAAAGGGATGCTCGCCACTGGGGATGCGAACTGCATCGAGAACAGAACATTCATGTTAATAAAACAACGATCCAAAACCATCGATTGATTGATTGTCCGTGATTCCGGGCGCGTCAACCACAGAGGTCATTAGTCCCGTAAGCGTAGTGCGTGTTTTTTCATCGGGATGTGGCGGTGTTCTTTTCCCCGGTGGATGGCGAGATCCGGCGCCGACCTGCCGTCGACTAGCGGGGTTTTACCCTCAACCTTAAAAAACATGAAAACCTCGCCATCAATGCCGTATCCCAACCTGCGACTGGATGTAAAGAAATGAAACCGGAGGCTTCTGGGGCAGAAACGCTGCTGTGGTTGCTGTCAGCAAGCTGCAAGGCGTTTCCATCTCAGACTTTTTTTGGCTGTCGGTTGTGAAATACACGGAGTTTCAACTCTAAAGAAGTCATGTGACAGAACGGTCTAACGATGAGATGCAAAGCAACTCCCATTACTAAACCTGCCTTCTTTTTTAGGATTTTGTGCCTCCCACATTCTGGTGATTGGCGAATGATGGGTACTAGTTTAAAAAGAAAGAATGGACATGTATGTAATCAAGAAATAATTAAGCATTATATATATATATATATATATATATATATGTATATATGTTTATATTTACTAGAAACTCAAATTAAGTGTGCATATTCTCTTAATCAAGAAATAATTAAGCATTATATATATATATATATATATATATATATATATATATTTACTAGAAACTCAAATTAAGTGTGCATATTCTAATTAAAATCATATTCTAATTCGTTTATAATGTCATTCACTACTTTTCCACCAATAAATCCCCCATTCGAGCGAATAAATGACCTACTGAAAGAGTAACCAAGAACCCATTTTGTTGACATCCTATTTATCTGCCAATAACACAGAACGGAATCAATTCTGCATTTTTAGTGTCATATAACGATTCACCAGTACCGGTACTGACTCACCGAGAGCAAAAGCATTGGAACTTTCAAGTAGTATGGTAATCACCGCTACGTCTCTAACGGTAACAAAGACAAAAGCAGCCCAGGAGCCGCGTACTTCGGCGAAAGGCGTTCGTTGATTGGCAGCAAAAGCGCGCGTTACTCGGGCGTCGAGGTCGGCGTCCTCGCTCGCAGGCCATAAATCCACGTCGGCCGCTCTCAATGAGCCCACGCGCGCGAGCGCGCGCGCCGCGCCGGCCAGATACGCGCTCGTCCTTCAGCCGGCCGCGAACCAAGGAACGCGATGCTCTTTGTGCAGTTGTACGCCTCGCGCGATGATTCAACGATTCCTCAACGCCCGCTATCAAGCACCCTATCACTCGCTTTGTGTGAAATAATAGGTCTCTAGTATCCTCGTGTACGCTCGCGTCATTATCAAATCGCGCTGCTCGTCTCCGTATGATTTACGGTTATAACGCTGGTAACAAAGACGTTGAATTTATACTCTGCTTCCGGCTATTGTAATAGGGAGAAGATAACGTCGTTGTGTTTTCGTAGCGTTGTAAGAAAGGGATAGGAATTTATTTTTCCCCTTCTGGTTTTTCGCATACCCAAATTGTAACTTCTTTCAGTAAGAAATCTGCTTCCGCTATAAGGTGTTGTTCTCTTTGAGACGTACATTCGATTTAAATGCTAACAGTTTTTTTTTTAATTTCAAATTGACTTCTTTGGTTCATTTCACATAGTTTCGCATAACTCTGGGATGCCACATGTTACATATTTTACTTTTAGGCATTCTCCCCACATTGTATTCAATTTGTTTATTATCTTTTTTTCCTTCCCTGAGTGCCTTCGCTTGCGTTATGTCTCGGGTTAGCACTCGTATCGCACGGAAGGCAATACAAGGGGGTTATAATTTATTTATTTGAAGGAAGAGGTATACTCAGTCTCTTATTTAATGCTAATAAAAGCAGGGGAATCTTATGAATTGTCAAGGGCAAAGAAAATACCACGAATAAAGGGTTAACATTACCATGACGATCGAGTAAGGATATTTCGCTTTTCTCAAGACTGGCGTTTTGTCATTCTACTGTATTATCGATACAGATATTAACGTTCACAAAAGAATCCTAGCCTGAACACAAGAACTGTTTGCCAGTAAACACATTTTTCTCGTCTTTCGCGTCATTTCCCATTCATTCTGCTCCAGCTCATCTGCAATAGTAAACCCTAGACGAACTATATATTTTTTCCTCTGTGGTAAGCCACTCATCGACCCTTCTCCTTTCGTCGTTCTCTTCTACTTCTTCCCTCTCCCCTTTTCAGCATCGCACCGTGTATTTCTCAGGCGCATTCGCCCGCCCAGCGGTGATGCATCTCGCAAGCGCCCTTATAAATAGCCGGTGCAGCAGATAAAACCGTCGCCGCCACGACGCGTGGGTGGAGGCCGGGCACTCTACGCTCTGAGCCCGAGCGGCGTCGAAGGCGTATTGCAAATTCAAACGCCCACATCCTCCGTCAATAGCTCAATTCGAACATGATTAATAATTTGTAAGAAGAAACAGAAATTCCGGAGGCGTTAAAGATATGATAACACGATCGTGTTTAGAAAATGTATCGCCAGACAAGCTATTTCGAAGTAACCTGATTTTATTCTAAGAACCTGAAACAAGACTACAAAGATTACACCAAAGTATGTCTTTGACAATATTTCCAATTTACATACGGTTGCAATATGTTCATCCCTTTTCGTTCATAAGCTTTTGTTTGGTATTCAGAAGAAAGAGCAAACTGCCAACGTGTGCACTTCAATGTCTATATTTATTGCTATTTTGAATGAGCGAAGAAATTGAAAGAAAACTATGCAACTTCCGGCCTTGTAAGGAGCGTCTATGGTTTCGTTAGGTACCCAGAAATTCGGAAAAAATACAACAACAAGGAAACAGATATGATTTTGACTGAAAATGCAAATATTGTATTATGTTAATCGCATATTCTCATACGACTCGTACCGACTTAATTCTCGTTATCATGCATCACTGCCTACGACCTAAATGACCTCGATGCGACAGCAAGACTCTAAGGACGAGGCTTCCCGCCATTACATATTTGTTATTCACACATTGCGTGTTGCGTTATGAGACAGGAACATTTTTTATATTATTGGTATTTACACTATAAAGAAGTTGTTGCATAAGGCACCGCTGTTCTGTGTTCTTAAGCAGAGGGCATGCTACTTTTCGAAAAAAACATTTTGTGTAGTTTTATTCAGCATTTTTTTCTTGCCCCAGGTTATTAGTTTTGTCACCACTTACAATTAAAGCGTTTATCCTTTAATATTTACTTCGACACGCATGTATAGGTAACTTGTGCACTGTTGGCCCATTTCGGACCAGTAGACCAAACGTCACGTGCGTATGTTTGTGCGTGCGTGCGTGCGTGCCCGCGCGCGCATGCGCAAAGGACAGCGAGCGCGGAGGGAAGGGAGCTCCCGCCGTCCGCGTCGCGGCGCTGCTGTGCACCGCGCGCCACGCCCCCCTCGGCCGAACGCCTTTCAATCCCTCCTCGACGTTTTACTGCCCTCCCACCCCGTCACGTCCCGGCCCGGCCCGGCCCGGGGCGCGCCGCTGGTTATCAGACTGCTGGAGAGTCACCAGTGAATAAAACGAGATTTACGACAATGGAAAGGAAGAAGCAAGTGCCGAATAAAGGTTACATTAATGAAACAAGGTTTATTCGCTTCTACGATAGCAGTGCCACACAATACGATTTTTTTTTTCTGTCGTAAAATAGCTGATTTTAGTCGCAACATTACTACAGTTTTTCTGTACTACAAGTACGTATTAAGGTGAGGAAATAAAAGACGGAAAAAAGAGTGTTTGTTTTTCCTTTTTGTTCAATAATTAATGGTATAACATTACGCAGAATGCATACCCGGATTGTATAAGTGACATGTACATCTTACACATTTTGGTCATTTTGTTAGTAGAATCTTAGATTGCTTTGTCAGGAAAACCTGAAGTTGCAAGCACATGCAATAAGTGCCTCATTAGAGAAAATAAATGTAAGTAATTTTAAATAAAAAATATTAATAAAATTACTCTATTCTGAATTATAAGTATTTTTAAAACTGCGTCTACTATCACTCGTTTGTAGAAGACTAGCAATATAACCTCGCAATGCGCTCCTATACTCAAAATTTTAAAATTTCCTACCGCTCGGCTTTGAATCAACAAGAGATCCGACTCGGAATTTCTTATCGAATCCGCTCTCTGCCGGATTTCCATGCATACGTTTGGGCCTTCGACGTCCCTGATTTCCCGCGGGGGCGGCGAGCCCTTCGGTCGGTCGGGCGCCCCGCCGGCCGCAAGACCCGCCCCCGCCCCCGCCACTACCTGCCGCTCTAGTGCCTGGTAACGGCAGCTGGCAGAGGCCGGCCGAGCGCCGCAGCCCCTGAGATTTACGATATCCCACAGGGCAATTTGCTTCGGCGGTAATGCCGGCCGGCTTCGTCGTTTACGCCGGTTGTTACCTCTGGCCCTTCGCCCGGCGCCACACCCCCTCCCCTCCCCCGCTTCGCTGGCCGTCGCTTGACTTGACTTCTGACTTTTCCTCTTCCCGTCGCGTCGGCGCCGCTACGGCCAGACAGGGGGAGTAAGGTAACAAGATGTTGCCGGTTAGCACGTGGCGGTTCTTCAAATGGCCTGCTTCAAACGTAACTAGTATTGGAGGATATTGTGGTGAATCAGGTTTACCACCACAAGTGCAGTACGGAGATCGAAAAAATATACAAAAGATTTGTAATCAATAAATAGACAAACATGTGTGTGTTTCAAACCTCTTTTAAACCGTTCAACGGTTCCTTCTACGTTAATGAAAAGTAGTCGGAATGCATTCCGAAACTTTTCCTCCTCATAGTCATTACTCAATAACTACTTGTTTTTTTAAGTAAGTGCATAACATCATTTAAAAATCTAAAATTGAAGGATTAATTGCATTGAGAAAGGGAACTCCGAGTTTTTTATTCCAGGAGTAGGATAGATAGAAAAATAATTGAACATTTGCAATTTTCAACGTTTTAGTGATTTTAAGAAAAATGGGAACTAAAATGCTTAATGCACTTTCTTCTATTCGAGAGGAAAATATAAAAAAGCATTCGTTGCCATTTTCAGAAATTTTTTAGAAATGTCATAGGGACTTCATGTAAAGAACCCCCAAATCAAAGTATCTTTATAAACTCCAGAACAGCACATTCAGATTATACGTCTGACGTATTTATCAAGTTCCAGCTCAAAAAGTCTAATCTGACAGTTACGCTGCATGAGCAAACCCAGCTTGAAAGCCTTGCTAGTACTGGATGTAAATCTGTCGCCACACTATTTGCTCCATTGGGGAAAACATTGGATTTAGTATATACGACAACAGGTTTACAATTCAGGTGAGGAAGGCTTGGGAGCTGTGCTTACTTGTGTATGTCCTTCGTAAAGTATAATATGTGCGTGTAAAATGAGTTTTAACACATGATTATTATGTTTAATGATACAAATAAAATGAAGATAATATTGTGCATTTTTATCGTTTACGATATAATGGATACAGGAAAGATATTGGGAATACTTTATTAAAACTTAATCCTCGCGCTCCCATTATTTGTTACTGTAGAATATGTATTTGTTATTATTATACTACATGTGATTCAGTTAAATCCGTCTGGATCTTCTCTTTCTTGACTTAAAATTGCTAAGCTTTTTTATTTCCATTCACCGGAAGAGTCCAACGAAAACAAGTTCCCTGCGAGTAAAAAAATGATGAATTAGTCATACGAAGGGGGAATCAATGTGAAATGACATTTTTCTTCTGTTTTCACCGTGATGTCTCTCCACCAGAGTCGAAATCTTCCAAAACAAAATTTTAAGAATAACAGTAAATGCCCCCTGGTTTGTCAGCAACAAGACCCTCCACAACGATCTTGCTATAGAACCAATTACTTCGTTTATTACAAAGCTGGCACATAATTTTTTCAATAATTTAAATCATGTACAAGGAGCAGTCACTTACGAAATAGGAACCGATCAGCCCCCTCTCTCCCGCCTAAGAAACAGACTCCCATTCCATATTTTCCTTCAGTATCTCTCTGACATTAGATAAGGCAAGAACATTTCTAGCAATTACCTGTCTCTCCCATCGTATTTCCTTTTAATCCTGTCATTTCTCTAACATAATTCCCTCGCAATAACCTTGGTTGAAGGTACAACACATGTAATCACTATCAAGGAGGTAACAAGTAGTTACCCCCTTCACACTTGTCTGATACAAAGTTGCTCGGCCAATCAACTGAAGAGCCTCACGGCTGAACGTTGTACTGTCTTTAAATGTAAAATAAAAAAAAATTAAAAAAACAGAGTCCAGGTCGGTGTCCCGCCCGCAGGGCACGTTCACCGCTTGACTTGCGGCTTCTCCCGCCCGATTGGCGCCGCTGCGGCCTAGAGAAGCCCTTCTAAGTAAACAGTCCCGGCTTCTGCCGGTCACTTGAGAGGTCCACAGCTGATACTCCAGTCAAGTGGAAGACAAGCCCACTGCCAGTGGAAAAACGGACGAATTAAACATGTCAACAGCGCTGTTTGAGCAGGCGTCGTAAGAAGTGATACACTTGCGTCAGCGATACGAACGTGCGTGGTATAGATGTTTTGGCCGATGGCTATTTCTTGATGTGCTGTTTGCATTTCGCGATGTGAGAATGTGTGTGTGTGTAAAAGAGAGAGGGAGCATTGCAAGCCAAATACGATCATCATTAATCATATTGTCATGTAAACATACAACTCGCTTTTTCTTCATATCTCCTCTTGAATGGATACGAGAGCTAATTTTGAATGTACTTAGTAATTGCTTTCTACCCATATATAACACTTCTCGATAGTAAAATAGACGAACTTGGTTGGTTGAATCTGCTCGAATCGACTGACATTTTATGACAGCTTTCCGGTTGTAAGTCACCATCTACTAGCGTTCATTGTTCAAGCATGTAATACATGAATCACAAAAAACAAGCAATCAATACATCCAGCCGAAGCCAACGCGACATTGCAAGTATTTATGGTCGGAAGAAGCCTCTCGCTAACGTATTCCGAGCGCAGCGTCTCAGCAGCGCACGCAAATGCAATTTCCGTGTGGCGGACGCTCAGTCGCCGCGACCTCACCGCTCATCGCCTCTGCTTCATCAGTATGTAATTGAGGCGCGAGGCCGGCGCTACGTGCGGCGCCAGTGCGTAAGCCCGGCGCCCGGCCGCTTGAGGATGTCACGACATGACGGGACGCGACCGGATATTCCCCGGGGAGGCTTCACTGCTTATTCAGTCCACGCCTTACTCGCGCAGCGGCCTATTCAGCGACCCCGGGACGAGAGGGAAAATGAATGAGCGAGGAGATATCGTAAGGTGAAAGGCCAACCCTCTTCTGATTACTGTGCAACAATACTAGTTGGAGCCCAAAAAAGTGAAATTAAAAACTTCAGATACAACAAAATAGAGCCATGAGGGCAATAATTCAATGCTAGATACAGTCCAGTGGTAGACATGCTAGACACTCTGAAATTTGTGTCAATAAAAGAGGGAATTCAGTACTACACACTAAACTTTATTTTTAAATTAATTAAAAACCAAATAACAGGAGATTTAGTAAACAAAATCCAAAGAGTGAAAGATAAAACAACAAGGGAAACAAGACAAGCACAACATTTAGTAATTAATTTTAATGAAACTGAACAGGCACAAAATAGACTATTTGACAACGGATTTGAAATATATAATAAATTATTGTTAGAAATAGAAAAACTGTGAACAAATTAAAGAATTTAAAAGAAAAATTACAAAACGCATAAAAGTTGAAAATTCATGTTGTAAATAGTTAATAGAGTATACTTATAGATGTAAGCAATGTATGTAAATATGTATTTTATGTAAAAATAGCCGAGAAGGCTAAATAAACAATATCTATCTATCTATTCGATGGTTGAAAACCTGCAGCACACAGAGACGACAGAAGAATTGGACTCAGAAGAGTTGAGATTCCTGAGATATGTCAAAAGAAAATTAAGGGCTAAAATTAGAAACGAATAAAATAGAAAAGAAGTAGGATCGACGATTATTCGGGACTCGCAGAATATTATGAACGGAACTTTTTAGAATAGGGAGAATGATAGATAGTTCTACATACCGTGTGAAGAAAACTGATGTGATCCGAAGAAGTGATGATTCTCCTGAGGCAATTTGGCCGTAAGAGACTAGATTCACATATCCATTCGGATGGTGATAATGAATGGAAATATCGTTATAAATGAACGAAAAAGCAGATATGTGAAGAGAATGTTCAAAGAATAATACTGAACTTAATGAGTACCTACATGTGCTTACGAAAAATTTCGTCGATTGGTCTCGTTGAAAACGGAGGGGTTAAAAAATGTAAGTTGATCGCCTAAAGATTTAATATTTTCTTCTCATATGAGCAGCAACAAAATATCCATTAACGGAATTGTAACATATTATAAATCACACAAATTTTTATTGAGGTTTTAGAATTTTTTCATGCTGTGCTGCCATTGTCAAAAGCCCTAGAAGCAATGAATGGTACACGCGAAATAGACCTTTTTATTAATTGTTTTTAGAGTAACACGATTTGTCTCAGGCGGACACAGATTAAATGAGGTCGTTATGCACGCCTAAGATGTGACGTGGAAAAAGAGACCTAATATGTCGTCCCTCTACTCCTTACATCTGGTTTGCACTTCTGAATAGGATGAGTAATACGGACGTAGTGCGGATGATGTAATTTAAAATGCAATGCAAAGAGCTGGATGATGGTCGAAATGAGGACATCCTCTTTTTCGTCATCTAATTTGAAAGAGAAAAACGATGTGCACCATTTTCATAGTCACTCTCCCTCTTTTTCCTTCGTTTTGTGATTTATTAATAAAGTTTCACGTCCATAAGTACCTTTTGCATGAAGTTATTTTTTCTGTTTCGAAGGTTTTTCAAGTAACGTTTTCAGACCAAACTGTCATTTTTCACTACAATGAACAAATCTGATAAATGGTATTTTCAGTCAATTTTTTTGTGTTAAAGTCTGCAAGCTCTTAATGTTTTCAAGGAACAAAAAGAAAAACGTGCTTTTTGAGTGCATTGAAAAAAAAAAGGAAATTAAAAAAATGCTGAAAACGAAGTTAAAAAACGTCTCTCCATGAACGAAATATGAGGGACGAAGATACGAGGACCATCTCAGGCGAGGGATAGTCTGCTCGATGAAAGTAGTAGAAAACTGCGTTCGTGTGGTTCGAACGCAAACAAACATCAATTATTATTTTCTACTTACTTTAAAGACATTATTTCCCACTTTAACTTTTACAAAATTATAATTATGGGCATTTTCATCCACGAACAAACCATCTAAAACGTAAAAACATCGAGCACGAAACATCGATGTTCAAAACACAGACGTAGATACATCGACGTTTTGAAAACAACGCTACTGATGTCGTCTCCTTACTCTGAACGTAGCCTGAATCCGCCACGGCTCGCACCGCGCCGCGCCGCTTCGCTACGGTGGCCGCAGCCACCATAGCCGCCGCTCGAGAGGAACCGGCGCGTGATAAAGTTGTAAGTGTTCGTGTTGGTTCCGCTACCGGCCTATGCGCGACCAGCGCCGTTTCGCACCTCGCCCCCGCTCCGCCGCTCGCGTTTCTTGCCTGCGTGTTCCGTCCGCGCAAATCGTCTCCGGAGTATTATGGACATCCTATACCTGTTCCACTTATTTATTTACGTCAAAAACAGTTAAAAACTGTGTGTGACGAGCTACGGGGAGAAGTGAAATTTGTGCACGTTTTCATAATTCTGTGATCTCTATAATAAACCATATTCTAGTCGAATTTTGAATACAGAAAAGAGCGGTTTTTTTAAAAATTTTGTTGACAAAATATTCGCTCCTATATAATAAAATATATTTTCAAAGGTAAATTAGCTATAAATTTCTGCCCTTAACCCTCATGTTCTTTATGAAAGAATAATACTTTTTGCCGCGATAATATGGAAAACGATAATTTGAATAACTATATTTCCCACTGAAATTCCTTCTTCTAGTGCTATTTCTCTGACAGGTTGTTGACGATCTAGTATCAGAGCGCTGGTACCAAGGATTTACTGTAAATATTGATAGGATGGAAGATTAATGATTTAGGTTACGCTAGTGGCCTGCAGCTGCAAAAATGCTGCTGAACAAAGCCGCATAAAATGGTTTTCCTAAATGTACCACGCACTCTGCTCAAAAACAACAAATTCGGTACTCTCGCAACTGCAATAAATTAAAAATTTCAGCGAAAACAGCCTTCACGAATAATACTGCAATACAGTACAAAAGATATTTACTTATCAAGATTATCAAAATAGTTTCATAATACTCAAGGTGAATAGGAAATATTTAATGGCGCGCGGCCTCTTCCTTAAGGCCTTGCTGTCGTATGACGTCAGTTGTAGAGGGCAATGACGAAATAATGAGAATTCAGTTGGTTCGCAGAATGTGAGAATAAGCGCAATAGCACAATCAAATATTTACATTTTCAGTCAACAACGAAACTCATTGTTTTTGGATTCCCGAGTTCATGGGTTTCTAACGGCAACATAGGTACCTCTCACGTGACCGGTGGTTGCATACAAGTTTCCTTTCAATTATGCGCGCAGTGGAAATTGATGTATCTTTGGATTATCATTTATGTCCACGTTATGATCATAAGAGCAAAAATCATCTATGCTTAACGTAGGACAACTCTTGCACGGAGAGATTGTGATCCTAGGCATCTTTTTGAACTTGGACGACCGTAACAACCAAGTAGTTAAAATAAGAGAATTATAACCTTTAGATTTGGTTTAAACTTTCCTCCGTCTTATGTAAAAAGACACATTAAATTCTAGTTGCGTAGGTCGTCTTTTGTTTCACGGACGAAAAATAGTCATCTCACGCTTTAATGACTTTCTTCCGAAATCCTCCATATCTTGGTCTCTTATTTCTTAGTAAAATTATCACGGATTATTGTGCAACAGAATATTCTTTGGAACCATTTTAAAATGCAATCAATTTCAAGCAGAAAGATTAGCTCCATAGTCGTGAAAACTAAGGCACACAAATGAGGAAAAGAGAGAAAGATGATAAAAAATATAATATTGTTTTTGCCTTTGCTATCACAACCGTCTGCGTAATTTACGTTGGTCATACGTCATACGGACTCTTAGCAATAAAAGAAGGAAAGAACTTACGGAGATGTTATTTAATAAGATTGCTTTAATTTATTAAGAAAATGTGTAATTCTATTTTAAATTGCATTTCTATTCAGTTCTTTTCCATTTCAATTGCATTTCTTCAAAACAGTTGATACAATACGTACAAAAAACATTTGAAAACTAGTAAAATCATAAGGGTATCAAAATACATCTTATTTTCACTTTTATTCTTCTTTAGACACAATACATAAGCAATGCAAATTAATTCGACTAATTTTTGTGTAACTCATAAGTTTTTTTTTATGAGAGAAAATTAAATCTCACAAAATAATTATGAAATATAATTTATCGTTAGGTATTTATTGTTTGTTGTGTATTTACTGTTCATATTGAATTGGCATGGGAAATGCTTTAGTTCAGTCGATGCCTATTAACGCAGAGGAGGATTAGAATGGTAATTTTACTCCCAAATGCGTTGTGATGTATTAATTTGGTTGGGGGAAAGCGTGTTTAATCCGTGTTATTAATCATCCAGTTAGCCATGTGTAGTTAGCCGTGTTATCAAAGTCAGGCACCCTCGGGTATTATCTGATCAAAAATTTCCAGATGCGTAAGCTCATCACGAAAATACTGTTTTCAGCACGTGTCTTTTAGTATTTGTGAAAATATTGCGATTTGCAAGATCAAAGACCTTCATGTAGCAGACCGAAAAGGATAGAGAGTTTTTATAAACCTTAAAAAAATCGCCGTTTTCCGGCGCATGATAACCTAACATTCTGTTCTTACGAAGTATTCGTAAGGCGAGAAAGTATTAATCGAAAAAAAAACATAGAATCAATTTCTCTTTCGTTGAAATTTCATAATTGCAGCGAGTATACTATGTGACCGTATGGAGAGTACTGGAGAATTTTGGAGGGAGGAGTACTGTGTGGTACTACGTGACCGTATGGAGAGGACCGTACTGGAGAATTTTGGAGGGTCTCTTCGACTTTATCGAGTGCGACAAGGACAGCTTTCTCAACAGTATTATCCGAATGGCTTCAAGGCTACAGGGCGGGCGACAGTCCGATCTGACAAATCCATCGGAGGCGCAAGTGGTCAAGCGGCTTGACGTGCCCTTTTAAGGCGCCCAGATGCTTCCCGCGTCGCGACGCCCAACGCGAGAGCGTCTTGCGCAATCGCCGTGCGCGCCCGGCGCGGTCCACCGCTTGGGCGGCGGATGTCACTGCAGTGCATCTGGCCGGGAGGTCCTAGAGGGCGAGTTCCGACGGTGACAGGATATTCCACACTAGCTAGGTAGCTAAGAAGAGTTTACCCTTTGTATGGAGGAGAATTCTATCGGCCGGCTGATCTGATCGGTAGTTTTGCTTGGTTTATCCGACCAACACAAGGCATATACCGGAGCAGTACCCTTACAAACGGGCCACGCACCACGCGCGTTCCTTCCTGCCTCATCCTCGTACTATTCTCACTCCCTTGCTTCCATACACTTACGCTTACGTGCACTACTCCACCACTCTATCAGAAGACCAGTCAGGAGCTTACTTTTTTCCGACTGGGGCGATGCCCCGCTCGTGGGAGATACCTGGTTGGCAAAAACCATGGAAACCGCCGTGTAGTCGGCGCCAGATCTTCACATTCGGTGAGGGGAAGAACACAATCACCTCCCTGATAAAAACATGCGCAAAACTTACGGGACTAATGGCCACAGCCGTTGACGCGCCCGGAAACACGAAATATATTATCAATTGTCGGCGACGCGCTGTGCGAATGGCGTCGACTGACGGAGATGGGATTGATTAGTGATTTCGGGCGTATAAACTGATAAGTTATTAGTCCCATAAGTGTCTCGGTCATTAGTCCCACATGTTTTTTTATTGCGGGAGCTGGCAGTTATCTTCCCCTGCTGGATGGCGAGATCCGGCGCCGACCTACGTCGGCTTGCGGGAATTTTCTCCAACCAGGTACCTCCCATCAGCATGGCACTGCCCCAGCCCAAGGACAAGCTCTAAACTCCCGACTGGCCTCACGACAATGTAGTAGTGCAGTGCATGTGTGTGTGTGTGTGTGTGTGTGTGTGTGTGTGTAAGTAAAGAATGAAGGAAGGACAAGGAAGAGGAACGAAAGATCGCGCACGGTTCGTGTCCCGTTTCTTAAGCAATCGCCTAGCATTCGAAGCAACCACGGAAAACTATCGATCAGAGCAGCCGGTCACTTGAATTCTCCTCCAGGCAGCAGCTGAATTCGACCTAGCTATGTAATGTGAAAAATGCTACTCCCTGCAGCGTTCAAAATTCTTGTCACCGGCGAGACTCCTTAGGAACTCCCGATCAGAGTCACTGCAGTGACACCAATTGATACCCTTAAGCCGCGTCCACACGATGCGTCTTTTCGTTCAATTTTGCGCATGCGTCCAACGCATGCGTCTAGCGCACGTAGCGCATGCGTTTGGGGCATGCGTCCTTTCGTCAAAACGATGGATATATGCAATAGCGCAAGCTTCCCTGAGCTGACGGGAATCTCGTTCGTCTTCTCGTGCGCTTCCTCCAATGAATGTGTATTTCATAGCGAAGTCATCCGGAATCTTTGGTAGTCTTCTGAATTATTTTGTGTTGTCCGTCTGTTTTTTATTGCTAATTTGTTGCAGATTATTCATTTATTATATATTTACGGTAATATCAATTTTCAACATATACATTTATTAAGATAAATTGTGGAAACTAGTGAAAATAAACATGTGATGATTTCAATTTATTTTCGGTGTGTTGTAGTGACAAGAGAATGTTTAGTTCTCCCTTACTATTTTATTCTTATTTTATTTCCTTCTTATTTTCTTTTAGGGTAATGCCACTTTTCGAAATTTATGTAATAAATTATATATCTGAAACAAATAAATGCAATAGCTTTTTTTAAAGGTTATGTATTTTCAGAATGTCGCTTGAAAACAAAGAACTCACTCCTCAGTTCATTCAAGATTATAGGGAAAAGGAAGTTTTTCTCTTCTTTCGACTGATTATGAAATAAGCTGCAGAAATTGTCGTGCAAATAGCTGCTGGATCCATTGTAAGAATAGAACAAGCACCGCAAAGAGTTGCACCGTGTGGACAGGGTAGCGCACGTGCGCTGTGTGGAACGTTCGTCTTTCAACATTGCGCATGCAATTTTATTCCCGTGACGCACAGAAAATAGGCATCGTGTGGACGCACCTCTAGCAACCTAAGCCGGTACCTCACGATGCAAAACATATCTCTCCATCCTTCGAGTCCTCGCGGTACGCGTACTGTGGTTTGAGTCGCAGAGCGGATGGCGTCGGCTGACGAAGAAGGGGGCGTCGTCGCGGAGACGGCGGACGTGCAGCGGGCGCTGGACGGCGTCCAACGAGCGCGATTTGTGCGCCCGTCGCCGTCCGCGTCGTCTCGCTGTCGCACCGCCCCTCGTGAATTAATCGTCACTTAGCGTCACGTCCGCTCGCGAGGATTGGTCAGGTATTCGCGCTGGCGCACGCCTCCGCCCTGCCCCTTCGCGGTCACGGAGCGTCGCTTTGCGACGCAGGCCATTGGAAGTGAGGGCACTTGCATTGTGGGAGCTGCTATCGAACCTGAACATTCTGCTCAGCAACGCCTCCCGGCCTTTATGGCGGGAGTTCCCCGTCTTGCGACTGTTCCCACGAGAACCGGGAGGCATTATGAGTGTTGGTAACAAAATGTCGACATCATTGACAAAGAGTCTTGTTAGTTTGTTCAGTGTAGACGATTTTTTTTCTCTTTATTGTTCATTGTAATGTTATTTAGAATGTGAATATTATGGCAAGTACTATGAGTATAATCATCCAAAAGGTGGAAGGAACAATTAAAAGTGCTAATATTATTGGGATTGTCGATTACATTTTTCAGGAGTGAGGTTTTCGCACTGATAACGATATTATAGTTTGAGAGCCGACATACCGTGATATTTTGTAGCATAAGTCGTTAAACATACAAGAGATGACAATGTCGGAAAAATACGTAGTGCCATCCAAATTCTTTCGGACGTATGCCATTACCTATGGCATGTTCGCAAAACATCTGAGCGTTAGACGCATGGTAAATCTCCAGTTTTAGCCCAAGGTCAAGGTGTAGCTCCTGGCCCCGCGGCGCGTCGACCTCTGTCTCGAGGCAGACACGCGGTTTTGGCAAGTGTCCGCGCCCGCGAGCGCGCTGTCATCGCGCGCGCGCCCAAAATTGCGCGGCGGCGGTGGCGGCGGCGGCGGCGGCGGCGGCGGTGGTGGCGGCGGCGGTGGTGGCGGCGGCGGTGGCGGCGGCGGTGGTGGCGGCGGCGGTGGCGGTGGCGGTGGCGGCGGCGGCGGCGGTGGCGGCGGCGGCGGCGGCGGCGGCGGTGGCGGCGGCGGTGGCGGCGGCGGTGGCGGCGGCGGGGATGGCGGCGGCGGTGGCGGCGCAAGGCGCGGGGAAGGCCCGTGGATCGTGGTACACACGTCGCCGCTGGCTACACCTGCCTCACCCGCCGCCACGGATACATCTGCCTGCCCCGCTGTCGCCAGGGGGCGTTTCTCCTATATATACTTCAAACGATTGGGCATTCAGTATCGATACAGCACCAGAGTAAAGAATCGTTTGACACATACCGTTGGCAATAGAACTTAAAATTTCGCGTCTTTAAATATCGGTTGGAATCGGAACATTATTAAAATGGAAGAAATGAAATAGTTTACTGGGAAGTAAAAACTATTCCATGATACATTAAACATTTATATACATTTATTGGACCCATGCGAACATTTAACACCGTGTAATATATTGTTTCAACAGTAAAAATAGATCCATACTGGAATCCAACTTGGCACGTTTATAACAAGTGCTTCAGTATGGGAGAACCTTTCAAAATGTATTAGCTAGTCCAAAAAAGTGTAATTTTAAAGATTACGACGTGAGAAACACAATTAGGGTCCCTTAACCTTGTTTTAAGGGTCTAAATTGCATTGTTTCCGAGAGAGTGTGTTCCGTCCGATGGTAGTGTGTGGTGAAGAGAAACGTGTGTTACGGGTTGCGTTTTGAACTACCGTTCTCCGTGTCTGCGAAACGCTACATTCTTTTACGGTGCAGTATGCACACATGACGGGGAGAATATGAGGAAAGTTATCTACCGAAAAGCTCCCGACCTTAATTTTGTGTCAAAATAATTTCTTACCAATATTCCGACCCTGGCTTTGAAACTGCAACTCAATTCTTCAATGTTGACACTAGAATTGTTAATTTCTATATCGTAAGTTTGGTTACTTCCATTGTCGGAAATATCGTGATGTCCCATCCCTTTCACCGCCATCACGCCTGGGCTTCTTGTCGCATCTGTACTCGGAGTGCTTTACCAGATGAGATTTATTTGACATGTGTTGGCAGCCTTCAGAAGGGGCGTGGCCTGGTTGCAGGATGAGAAGCAGCTACACGCTGTTTGCCTTACGAGCAAGTTGTCACCCCACTGCCAACACTTGTTACACACCTATTGATAATTGATAGGATCTCTCACTACATAGATAGGGTCGATGGGATACAATTTTTTTTTCACAAAATTAAAACTTCGAACTTAGATTTATTGGTTAGATCGCTGAGAGCTACATAGTTTGTTTACCTTGAAGATACTTCCACGGATTAACGAAAAAATATTTTAAAATAAGTAATTGTTATTCTCCGTGTTTTCTGTCGTGATCTATTTGAGGAATTAAAAAATCACCTCATGTCCGAAAATTGCAAGGAAATTGAAAATCATAATTTTGAAAAATTTGCGGAAACGTTTTCGTACTGAAATTAGTGTTGTTATAACTAAAGTATCAAAAATTACGGCTCTCCCAGAGTCAGGCTTTTTGCAAGCTCACTCCAGAAACGTACAAATGACTGTAACCTCTCAAAGAAAGAGTAAGCATCGTTAAAACATTTCATTTGACGCTCCTGCTGAGATAGAGCTTCTTTTGCTAATATTTGTTGCCGCGGAACGACTCATTTCCCCACATAACTGTGTAACCCTCGCTCACCCAACTTTACAGCACGCATCGCTGGAGAAAACGGTTACGAGCTGCTGGAGCACCACATAAACGTTTTAAGAGAGAGTGAAAGGGGAGCGAAATATTCTCTCGTGTACTTATATACCGTACTCTCTAAAAGCATGCGGTCTGAAGGCGATCTTTCCACGAGCTTCCCATCTCCTCGCGACATCATTTTCTGACATAGTCCTCTTCAGTCATGTATACTCGGCCCTCTTGGCGTATACCGTAAAAGGTAGTGTTCAAACAACCTCACAAAGAACACCAGTTAAACGACGTATTGTATTGCGTGTTTTGTGATGAAGATAACGTGGTTTCTGTCACGCTGCACAATGCATCGAGTCCCACCGTTCTCGGGACTAGCAACTTATCGTCGCGAACGTGTTTCGACTCATGACAGCGGGCTGGAAAAGGTGGGACTTTTATGACTTCGGTGTATATTTCTTAGGCGTCACGATAGTTCCTTTATGGCATGAATGAAGGCGGTAATGACAGCGTAAGGAAACTTCAGGATGCTGGTCGCGAGTTCAAAGTCATTTATGGCGATTTGAAAACAGAGTGATAAAGTTCGCCGCGGGAGAGTTTAAACATACTGCGGGAACGTTTCTCATCTCATAAAACAAAAGCCACTCACCCGCGATTCATGAGGCTGCTCTCCTCTCCTTTATGGCTCATTGTTCGGGTCGTATGCTGCGAGATTCCCTACGTGCTTTCGAGGCAATGCTCTCGTGGACCTGCCCCTTTTTCGACCTGTTGATGTGCACCGTCTGACACTCGAATATTTCGTTGCTGCAGTTAAGTTGTATTCTGTAGAATGTCTCATTATGATTTTGCTGCCTCAAATCCACAGCAAAATTGAATTATCACAAAGTGGTCGCTCATTTCCTGGAACAAATTTCTCTGACTTTTCCCGGATTTCCACTGTATTTTTAAAGATTTTTTACTAGTAATTTTAATGAAGTATTTAGCACTACTTAAAAATATTAAAGCAAGCCGAATACTAATTTGTCAGCTATGATTTCAGTGACAAAGAACAAATTTTAAAAAAAACTCTCCACAAATAAATATTATTATTCAGTCATTATTATTCAGTCATTATTATATATTATTGAGTCATTATTTTTCGCTGGCCAATATTTTTAGTGACTAAAATCTAGTTATATTACCGTCTCAAACTTTCCTCCGACTTTTAACGATTCTTCTAAAAACTCTCTGATTTTTCCCTGACTTTTCCCCAGCAATGAAATCACCGATTTTTCCCGGTTTTGCATGTGTTCCATAAAGTGGTCACTCGGTATCAGAATATATCTTTCCTTCATCTCTTCAAATTGTGGCTCCACCTCGTTTAAAGATATTAAAAATTGTTCATTAAATATCTCAAAAATGGTGAATTCTCTTAAACGTGATGGTTAACCCACCATGCAGATGAAAAATGGAGCCCAAAATTTGATTTTTTCGAAAGAAACTTTTAATTTTCGATTTTCTTTCTTTAATTGCATATTTCGTTGTTAAATAATGAAAAACTATTATACCACTCGTGTAAATATCACAAAACCATAAACCGAATTGACATGATTAAAGTGAGTTACATATCAAACCCATCCAAAATATTATTCTCTGTCTGTCGCTAATCTGATCCTGATCTCAGCAACATTGCTCCAAGTAGCTGTCACTTTGATCTCATTTCTGCAATTCAGAATCGGCAGCGGAATGTGTGGATGAAGTCAAGAAATGCTTACGCCGTGGCTTCTGACGTCAGATCTTCGACTCGCCACTTTCATCCAAGCGATTGACTGGGTGTCTGAGTAGAGAGTAGACGATCTTCAACGGAACATCCTCTCGAAAGGCTTAAAAATAGGATTCCTCCCAATAAATCAAAGAAGCCAACGAAAATAACCCTCAGAAGGATTTTCGTGTTGACTTTCTCTGATCTCTGAAAGATCTGGTCGTTGCTACTAAGACTTCTGTGGGACGCCTGGTTTTACTGCCACATGTATTAAGGAGCAGAAGAGAGTTCGCTGCAGACTTCATCTTTCTTGAGGGATTCGTCACGCTCTCAGAAAAGCTAGTGAGTATCTCTGCTGGGTCACGATTTCATTACAATAGCTTGTATATATACACTGAATTTACACAACGCAACAACGAATTTCGTGCTTATATGATTATCTTACAAGCAAGCGAATTTATAGCAGTAGAAGAGTTTATCCCAACGAGTTCAAACAAAACGTGTAAAGTCTTTTAATAACATCAGTTTCATACCAAAAGTACTGCATGATATCAACTGCGTATCAAACTTTAAATTTTATCTCCGTGAAAGAAAAAAAAATGTTGGTATCCTCCCTCTCCTGCCTATGGACTTGGTTTTAAAAATAGTTTGTAAGGACCTAAGAGTGTCGCTTTGCCGTCGATGGTGGCGACGGCGGCGGCGACCCAACGGCGCCGCGCCTGGGCGTGCCCGCGTGCGGCATAATGAAGCGGTTACGGGGCGGCGGCGGCGGCGGTGGCGGCGGTCGAGAGATCGTTTCCGCTGCGCGAGGCGGCGACCGCGGGCGCGCGACTGAGAACAATAGAGCGCGCAACACGCGATCTCGCGCCGATGCCGCGCCTTCAGAGCCACCAGCGATCGCGACTCTTGTTCTTTCGTCGAAGGATTCTCTCATTTACTCTTCTAGTGAGTTCCCCGTCGCCGCGACTCCAATCGATGCTAACTAAACTGTTGGGATGATTTTCTTTTTTTGTGTAGTTATGTCCGCATTAAAGTGGATATGGACAGCTCGAATTATAATTTCTGATCACGATTTTTTTCGAAAACGTAATCGCAGGAGCCAACGTTACAATTACGAAAAGTATTGAAACAATTGAACTGTTGGTCTCTGGTTGTTGTACTAAATCATGAGGATATTGGATATGAGGTAGGTAATTACGCCTGGCCTGTGGAGGGTCAGTTGTGTGCCTAAAATGACAGTTTCAAACAAACACACTAGATACAGCAATTAAGAATTTGTTATTTGATGAATAAGAAAGCGTTTCGAGTATATTACCTACTCTCATGCTGAATACTGAGGACTCCAGATCGGGAGAAGACGTTACTCTACGTTATGGAAAACGTTGTAGAACACTGGAGGGATATAGGTGGATGAGAAAATAAAAGAGAAAGAAAAGCTCGTACAAGAAAAAGTATTTCCCACAGAAGCCCTTACTTAAATGCAAGTGTGGGATGCCCTCTCTAATCACTTTCAAAATCCTCTGTCAGGGTTCACATACGACATGAAGCCTCTTGTGTGCTATTGATTACATTGCCGCGAGCTTCGCCATGTTTCACTCTCTCCCTTGCATCGTACAACGCTGCATTTCGACTGTTGGTCTCTCTGTGCGACTTGTGTGTACCGACCATAGAAATGCTACGATCGTGGTGGCTGTAGTACCATTGGCACCGCCTTTACAACTTCTTCACCGCCTCCTCCTTCTCCTCCACTTCCACCGCCCTGTTACCTCAGCCGCGCCGCTCCGCCTGGTCTGGGATTTGCATTTCAGATGGCGCAGCCGAGGGGAGCGCCCGTGTTTTGTCTGCGACGCAGCCCTTCCCCTCCTCCTCCTCGTCCTCCTCCTCCCCCCGGCCTCCTGGCGCGCGTAGGTAGGCGAGGGCGGAGGTCGTAAAGTGGCCGCCGAGGGCCGACGGGGGGCGCGGGGCCCTGTTATGTAGCCGGGACGAGAGGCCGTCCCTTATCGAGGGCGCCTGTGCCGCGCCTGGGTGCTGACTGGGAAGGCGTGCGGAGGGCGTGGAGTAACCTCCCCGCGACGCGACGCGACGCCTCGCATGGCCCTGCAGATAGCAGCCCCCCGAGCACGGCGCGGTTTATAACAAACGTGGCGGCCGTTAAGGCCCCGTCGCGAGGTTTAAGCTATGGTTTTTGGGTGGAGGTTGAAATACGAGGGTCGGAATTGTGTGCTGTACAGATGAATCTCATGCATAAGGAAAACATCTGGAAACCATAAAGGAAAAATATTCTTAAAATAAATTATCGTAATAATGTCGTATTATTGTTATAACACTTTAATATACGCCACTCCACTAAATCTCATTATGTTCTAAGTCCCAGTATCTTGCACTTCATTTATTATGAAGTTTCAGAGGGATTACAAAACAACAAATACATAGAATATATAACATATTATGTATACAGAGATGCTCTGAACTATTGAACATATATTCAATAGTTTAGTCTTCTAATAAATCGAATTTTCTGGAACTTGTATGTTTTTTGTAAAGTCATTCACACTGAAATTCTAAAAATGCATATTTACAAGGCTATTCAATAATAGGATAATTGGCATAACACAGTGATGTGTCGCGCATCATTGGACAATATTTACTATATTATGGAATGTTGATGGCTGGTGCGTTTCAGTTTTAAATTGTAGTATTAAAAAAATTGTCTCTTCCAATTATAAGTATATGTTTAATTTTTTGTTTGAATAACATTAAAATGAAACACTAAGAAATGTTTTCAAAATATTTTAAAAAAACAATGTGAATTGATAGGATTTTCTTTATATTTCAGAATTGAATTTGGGTGAGGGGGAGAGAGATCGAAGAATGTAAGAATAAGGGGCCCCCAAATTAACCTAGGCCCAAAGGCCCCCAATGCTGATAAAACGGCCCTGGCACAAACAGAAGGTTTATAACTTCTACACCGGCTTCACACAAACTGAACGCCGCAAACATTGTACCTAAGGACCAAAAGATTCATAACTTCGTAAATGCGCTCATGTTAATTTTTGTGCGATGTAATAATTTTGGGGAAGATATAATTTTGATAACATAATTTAACTATGCCTTGAAAAGCTCGTTACAAACATTTGTAATTTTTGGTCACTTCTTTAATGCGAAAATTATAAAAACTGTTTTATGATACTAATTAAAAATTCAATGTTCCGTCAGACGCTGAAAGTGTTCAAACTATTTTTTGGCTTGAGCATTAAAAATGCCAAAGTTGCTAGTACGAGTGAAATGCCTGGCGTAAAACGACATATTTTTTGTTTAATGAAACCGATGATCCCTGTAACAAGGGTCGCAAAGGGCATAGACTTAAAGGAACGTTCTGCGTTCGTGACTGAAACTATAAGTGCGAAAACAAAGAATTGAATAGCTGATATGGTATCTTCAGTATCTTAATCTTGGAAACTTTTCCAATTTTATAATCTTAGGCAAATGCTTCGATTGTTTTAAGAGAATAATCTGGCGTTTGCTGTCTTAAATTTACATTGCCAATTTATGACTTTTCCTTTAGCAGAAAATTCGCTTGGTTTTCTTTATTATTTTTATTTCTTTGTATATCAACGCATGGCTCTTCCCCACATTCCTAAACGGCAACAAAATATCTTTTGTCAAATCATGGTTCACACACAGAGCGCATTTTCATTTCATCTTCTTTGCGTGTTGTGCTTTTACACGTATCTCGTAAATGGAATCTCGTCATTTTATGCCCGTGATTTGCAGAGAACATCTGTTATTTAAAAGTGGATTCAAATTATCTCTTCGTCAGTTATATTAATCAAAACCACGCCGCTCACTAGGAAAATGTATCACTGTGTCAGTCACGAAAGGATCGTGCTGCTACAGTTAAAGACAACATCTCGCACAGTTGTAAGTCATAAGCGACACCGCTCTAATTGCCAGACGGTAATTAAGATAGGCTCTCGGAACAGACGCGAATACAGTCCTAGTTTGGAGCATTACAAGCAATGCAGTGGGCGTCAGGCGTGGCGTTGATCGCTAAAAGGAAAGAAATGCAACAAAAATTCCCGTATGAAAACCAGTTTACTTTATTTTCATTGCAAATACGGTAAATATTGTACCGAAGATTCACTGCAATTTCGAAAAGTGCAGAAAGTAAAATAACAATGACATATCTTTCTGGAAGCAACGAAATTTGTGGAAATATTTTTGAGAAGTTTCAGAGGAAAAAACTGTTGGCGAGATATTTGGGTAATCGCAATAATTTCTAGAGAAGACTTGTATATCATTTAAGGCGATAACAATTACTTTTTCAGAATGGGAATGATTAATTATTTGATGGTATAGCAATTAGCGTATCGGACTATGATACCAAAGTTTGCATCTTCAAATCCAATCGAAGCCGTAGATTTTCAAGGGTGAAAAATCCCTCGTACGCCTTCCTGAGGACAGGCATTAAAGCCAGCTGCCCCATGATGTAGATTTTCTGCATGTAAAAAAAAATCATCAAGTGCAAAAACAGAAGCCTCTGAGCTAAATTCTAATCGTGTGTTTCGTTCTCCCTATTGATAAGTTCTCTCGCTGCTAAAAGGCGAAAGGAGCGTAGCATGGTCAGGCGGAAGAGCAGACACGATTGCCTGAGCCTAATAACGTAAAATAAGGCATCATTTAATTGAATTTTAATATTCGGTAACAAACTATTCATATGTTGTAAATCTTTCACATTATATATTTTACTACAAATAAATTAAAATATACCTTTCTTTTCCGTCAGCCGGCGGGAAACTAAAATACACATTTTGTGTTTCCCCTTTTCTTTCTTGTTACATAATGAAGGATTCGAGTACGGAGGAAACGGCCGTAATTTGAAATTTACATAAACAGCAACAATTTGCATAAAACAGCAAGAGACGACGCAGGAAAGCACTCTCATGGTATTTTTCGACTGTGTGTACTGAAGAAAAATTTATTTCTTCTAATACACATGTGAGGTAAAATACACCAACATCAAATTGAACAAATTCAGAATGAATTAAAATCTCATTTCCATCAGTAGAGAAAGCATACGATTGTGACTTTTAAATCTCCAGCTTTGGCTGGCTCCCGCTAATGAACGTAGATCGGCTTTGTTTGAAGGCCTTTATTTGAAGGCCTTTTTATTTATCGGCCTTTGTTTGAAGCTGTTTCTATGTCACATTACGTCCCTAGTTTTTGTTTCCGGGCGCGCCAACCCCTTTGATGATTAGTCCCGTAAGTGTACTACATGTTATATCGTGGGGTGTGTTCGTCGTTTCGTGGGAGGTGACATCCAGCTCAGATCAACAATTCGGCTGGCGGGGGATTCCTCACTCAGCTATTTCCCACCAGCGTGGCACCGCCCCAGCCGCGACAAATTCTAAGCCAACAACTGACTGGTCAACGTGTGTGGAAGGGTAGTGCTGTAGTGGGGTAGGAGAAACCACGGAAAATTATGTCTTAAAGTAATCTGAAGTAAGTAACTAACGTCACTAAATGTAATTTGAAGGCCTTAATGGGTCCGGAATTGTTTTTTTTTAATAATTACAAATTGCTTTGTGCCAAAGGAGCCAATTTATCCCAAACATCCATAAGAGATGTTTCTCTGCTTACACCGCATTCACTAAAACAATTGTAGGCTCTTCTGATCCACAGAACACGTAGCGCTCTGCGGCAAAAGAACACAAGACAAACAAATATGCGTACTCAGACCTGCGACCCTTCGTAGTATGATACGAAAAGGCCACATCTCCACCAGCTATTCGGGCGCGCGCTATTGATTAAAAAATACAATTCCGACGAAGCATTCCATTTAAAGGGCCACACCTGCTTAGATAGTGTTAAATAAAAGGGGATATATGGCGTTTTCACAAGTAACACAGCAAAAAGGCATATTCTGCAGCAAATGGTCAGCTTAACTCATTCTCGAAAAGATTCAACATGTGTTCTCCTCAAAATAACGTACTGAATTAGTGTGTTGCTTTCCAAATACATCTCGGTCTACGCGCGCGATACGCGACCGAACTCCTCGCCATTCACTGCTAAGTAACATCAACACCTTCGTAAAAATATCGCTACATCAACAGCGAAACAACTGTAAACGTAAAAATCTCCGTCGTCTTTCGCGCAATAGTTAATTTAAATATCCATTCGGCAGTCGCAGTTGACGTATCTTTCAGCTTGTACTAATATATTTAAGAGGTAAACTCCGTGACCGTACGACCGATCTCCATGAAAGTTGCCACTTCTATGTGTTTTTTCACCCTGGAGGTTTATGTGATGTTAATTCTGTTGTAACTCCACTACATGGGGCTGTAGAACAAAACTAAATATTTACGTCAAAAGCAACTCTCAAAACAATCTGCGGGATGTTGAATCTATGTCGTTAAATAGGTCCTAAACAGTGCGTTCTAGAACATTCAAAACTGAAATTTTGAGGCCAAAGCCCCCCCCCCCAAAAAAAACCGTTTCTCACACCGTAATCTACAGGATGAGCTATTCCATTACGTTTTTGCTGGTCCGGCGCTTCCCGATATTACCTCACCTGCTCAGAGATGTGCAGAATCTGCAAGTAAATGTGAATGAGAGGGACAGAGAGCAGCAGAGACAGAGATAGACAGGGACAGGGTGAGGGAGGGAGAGACAGTGGGAAAGGATGATGAGAGGGGAAAGAGGGAGATGAAGGGTAGAACAACGTCTGCCGGGGTTCCACTAGTTGCTACTACATGCCGAAGTTGTCGTAACTGTTCACTTTCTCGAAGCGCCCGTCTCACGTGGGTGCACGGCGGCGGGGGCGTGTGTGGGCGTGGGCGCGAGCCGCGGGCGTTAGGGGTGGGCGGTGCCCTCCGCGAAGGGCGATGCGCGGGCGATAGCGAAGCAATCTGAAGGCGGCGCGCGGAGAGGAGAAGGTGTGAGATCGGGGGAGCGGGTGCGCGGGCTCCCGCTTTTGTAACCAGCGCGCGTCGCAAAGACGAATCCGGAGATCGGCCATGCGATCGTTCATGATTGTTCGGCGCATTTGCAATAGAATAATTACAAATTACGTGTAAACTACGTTTTTATCAGTCAGTTTTAAAAATGTTGGGATTTAATTTGAAATTGTGTTGAAGAAAAATCGCAAGGGATAAATCAAATGAAATGATTGGAAAGCAGTTTGGGAGACGGTCGATGTAATGTTCGACGCATTTGCAGTAGTGCAATAATACATTCACTTAATAAATTGGCGTCCAGTACTTTCACATATTCGGACACAATTTACAATTGAACTGTGTAAGAAAAATCATAAGTACAAATTGATAGTACTCAAAAGAACTATTTTAAGAAAAGGTTTTTAAAAATCCTTTATTTCAGATATTTTTAACATCGTTTCATTTCACCAAATTCTATCTTAACGATACAGAATTTTCATTAATGGTGTAACAATTATAATTAAAAATTTCTAGTTATTGTGTTTATTTATGCAGCAAAGCTTGGATAATTCGTATGCACGAACAAAAATGTAGTGGAAAGTAAAGACCAAATTAAATAAAATTAATAGTGTTATGCATTGTAAAAATAAAAATGATAATAGTTTCGGTAAGTTGTCAGAAAAGTATTTAAAGATTAAGTTTTCCATAAATTACTACACTAAACATTTTTATGTTAGCGAGAAAAGTATTGAAATAATTGTAAATCAATCAATCAATAATTATGGGGATAGAAACATACATTTCTTATTCAATTCCAGAAGATTGCAATTTCACAAAATATCTTTCAGTTAATTTTAACATTGGCAATTAACGAATACGTTCTAGAAAGTCTATGAATCAGTTTACAAAATTCTTAAATTTGCACAAGAACATTCATCTTACCCTACTAGAATTTCATTTTGACAGATGCTTTGAAAGATTACTTTCAGAAAAGTGATGAAATTCACAAAGAATATAATTTTATCACTATACCCCTTCCATGACGTATAAATATACTCATTGTTATTGAGGTTTTATGTTAGGATTGAGAGTTTTTTATAAATATAATTAATTTCTTGGAAGATAGAACTCAAACTGCCGATGTAATTTATTTGTAACTAAGATTGTAAGTCAAATTTTCGTTAAACCAAGATGATCGTTGATGGTCCGTCATTGATAATTTAATTCCCTTCAATTTTTACTCTCTTGTTCCATAGCTTAAGCGTTCTCGCGTACTGTTCTTGAATGTTTAACATACATTACAGTTTTGATTTTACTAAAAACGCGTACATTTGTCATCAGGATACGCCAGACCTCTCCAGGAAGTTTTGTGTATTTTAGTAATAATTTAATATACTGTATTTAACTTGTATATTTTGTAAAGCTTAACATTGTGTATGGTCGGCTGAGTTGTATGAAATTCACTAATGCATCTTCCCTGTAAATCAGTCTCCAATAGCCAGATCTGCATTAAACTGTATTAACAAACAGCGTGTCACAGGAAACTTAAAGGACCTTTCAGTAAAACTGTACTGATATATCGACAACGCAACTCTGTATAGGAAGGATAATACACAATTAACTGTTGGCATTCGTTGGAGAATTTCACAGTACCCCTCTGTTAAAAACAATAGAAAAACTAATTGTATCTAGGGGAATGACTACTCTTATTCAAATAAAAGTACTTGTAATAGTAGTTATATTTTTCTGAATTTTTCTTACTTCTTTTCTTTCTTAGAAGGTTGCATTACGAAAAGTATTCAACAACACATGGGTAATACAACAAACAACAGATTTGGATTTCTGTCGCCTTGCTTTACAAACGTCAACCGCGTCCGTTATTTCCTCCTTATCGGCCTAATGAAGTTATCAACTGCATGGATTGACTTGTACGCAGACTCTATTGAGTAGTTCGCTTACGAAGGTAATTCTCGTGATAAGCGGGAGCGGCTGCAAAGGCATGTGGGCGCGTGGTCGTTGACCCAGCGGACTCGGTCGGAAACCGCTCGCGCGTAAACAAACATCAGAGGAGCCGCAGCGCGGAGCAGCTCATCGCTCATCGCTCAGGCGCTGGCGCGGCTGCAACCTCAGGAGCCACGCGGTCAACATCACGCCCCCCGTCTCGCACGGCTGTACCGAGTTTGGCAGCAATAATTTTGTGCACCCTTCTTAAACAATTGCCAAGACTCTTTCATGAAGATATATAATATTCGGTGATATTTACAGTGCAATAAATGAGATAGGGAAATGACAGTCGCTTACTGTGATATATCAGACCAGTGGCAATTGCAAACAAAACATAGCTGCATCGTCATGCAATATTGTACTGTAAAAATACTAATATTTCGACCACGAGGTTGATGCCTGAATTGAATTAATACAAAATCAGCACAAAATGCTACAAAAACTAGAATATTTTTCTCTCCAAAATTAGGACACAATTGAAAATCCACATTTGATCACAGAGTAAAATTGCCGTGAAATATTACAGAATGTTATGTATTCAGCGGGGTCTGAAGAGAACATCAGAAACAACATAATCAAACTCCATTAATCAATTTACGAAAACAAAGCTCTCAAAAAAGTAATCTAATTTATGAAAAAAAAATATTTCCAGTGAAAATAACCGCATTTTTTTCAGATTTTTTTGTTTTGTTTTGCAAAAATCAGACAAAACACGAGCGCGACGACATCTTAGAACTTTCGCGCGTGCATCATTTGTGGCGGGAGGTAATCCCCTCTCAGCGCCTAGAGACGCGCACGTTTTCGAGATAAATAATTCCTCCTCCCCCCCAAAAAAAACATGCGAACTCGAGAAAATGAAACTCAACTGTGATGAAGTTTTTCGCACAACACTCAATCCACTACGACCGCAGCATTTGTAATAAACAAATAGCAAGGGAACCGAACCCGAGCGTGGCACTCGGAACGTGTGCGATTTTGTGCGCGGTGTCAGAACGTCCAATAAATGAACTGGCAACGAACCTGCCAAAATATCAGAATTCCACACAAGGCGACACCGTTCTTCGCACACAGCGTGTTCTATCTTATGCTCCCGGTAGCAGCCATCGCCAGAAATGAGTGTTTCCATGCGTGCTGTCAGAAAGTGTAATTAGTAAATTTAAAAGAAACTTTCCAGAAAATGTTTTCAGGAAACATTATCAAGAACTGTACTCCTTTCACATGAAACGTCATCGCCCCGCGCAAACGCGGCCGCGTGGGGGTCTGTCGGAACACACGTGCAGCCGCGCCGGACGGCGGAGGGCGCCGGCCGCGGGCCACGCGCGACCTTGCGGCGGGCGATGGGCGAGCGGGCCGGGCGGGCCACCCGGGCGCCCGCCGCTCCGCCGCCGCTCCGCTCCGCTCCGCGCCGCGCCGAACCGCGGGCGCTCTCACTCACCTTAGCAGGCCGGGCCGGGCAGGCGACGCCGCTCTGGCATGGCGCCGCGCGCCGCCTGGAGAGCCGTGAGGAGGGGGCGTGTGTGCAGCAGGACCAGCCTCGGGGTGGCAGCGGGCAGCGTCCGTCGCCGAGTGCGAGAGCGTCCGTCCGTGCGTCCGCGAGGCGCGCGCGCGGGCGGGCGCCGACTGATCGCGCGCGCGCGCGCGAGAGGGCGGGCGAGTGGACTGGCCGCGGACACACACACACACTCGCACAGCGGCCGGGTGCACGTCCGCTCTCGGCGCTCGGCCCTGCGGGATTGAGTTGTGCCGCTCCCAGTTGACAGGCCTCCTCCTAGGCGCCCGCCCCGCCGCCGCCGCCGCGTTCCCCCACGCCCCGCGCCGCGCGCCCCCGCGGCGCTGCGCGGCGTTGCCAGCGCTCCACGCGCCCGCGCCCGTGCCCCGTGCGCCGCCGCTCCGCGCCGCGCCGCTGCCCTCTTCGTCTTCTTCCTTTCTCCCTCCCGGCTCCTCCCTCCGCCGGGCTCTGCCGCACGCAGGGATGCTGCGACGCGGGATTTCCTTCGATATTTGGTATTGATGGCAACGTAATATCGATTGGTCGATATGATGAAACGTGTATCGGTGCATTGATTAACAATTGCTATCAAACTGCATTTAAGAGGAGTGTGATGTCAAGTTATGACCGTGTGGCATGGGGTGCTGCACACACACACACACACGAAACTGCGTTCGCTGCGCACCATGCTGATGAGATTAGGAGCACCATAGACGATTGAACTACAGCATTTCTCTCTTTGACTTCGCAGTTCCCGCTTCCCATCTGTCGTTTCCTTTGGGTGCTTCACAACAAAGGCTGTTTGTGACGAAAATATCAAAAAACAAACTTCGATTCTCCAAAGTTTCGGAAGTAAAACAACGTCCCAACGCAGCATCCTTTCCGATCCGCCGCAGCTCCTCCTCCGTCGCAGTCGCCGCCGCCACCGCCGCCCTTCTTGTTCCCGGCCGCTGCTTCCCTCCCCGTCTTCCGCGCGCCCTTCTCTCCCCTCCACCCGGTTCCCGCTCCGTGCGCTCGCAGCCTCCTGCCGGTCCATCCTCCTCCTCCTCCTCCTCCTGCGCCTCCACTCTTCCTTCGCCGCGGACAAAGACGGCGCTAGGCCCTCGCCGTCGCCGTCGCCTCGCAACACGGAAGCCTCTTGGCGGCGGCGTGCGCTCGCACCCTCCGATTCGCTACCGGCCCCGGCCCCGGCTCGCGCCGCGCCGCGCCGCGCCGCACCCGCGCCCGATGACACGAGTGTATTTGCTCTAGCCGGCGTGTTTGTTTTGTTACGGAGCTGGTTTGTTTTTATGGCTCGGTTACGTTCTGAAGAGATCCTCAGTGTCCTCTCTCTAATGTCGGTATAAAAGAAAAGCAAATAATGTCTTCATCAAGTCCCGCTCGCTAATAAGGACCGGAAAAAGCAGGCGCGGGGGCGCGCACGGGCGACCGTTGCCCGGCCACGCCCCCTCACGTCGCCCGGATGCGTTGGCCCGCGCGGGGGACGCTGGATTACCTCTTCCGCGGTTGGGTTTGTGGTGACTTTGCGACTAGGGAAACCATTCCTTGAAGTTTTCGAAAATGCTCTTTCAATGTTTAGGAAATTACTTCTTGGATATTAGGGTACATGTTTCTTGTGAACTCACAGGCAGTTGCGGAATGAATAGTAATTATGTACTAGACACAATTACAGGCGGGTTCGAAAGGCAATACTTTGGAAATGCGTGGCAGAGACACTGTTGTTAATACTGTAGCTTCGTATTATCAAATAAACAATGGAGTAATTTTAGAGTCTAGAGCTGGGATAAATCGTACTCGTATCCCATTCCTTAAAATTTCACTAATTTGCGAATCTCGAATCCTTCATATAATACTATTCAAAAGAAAGAACATTTTGACATTATATGACGAGAACGTGCGAAGAAGACAAAATATCGTGTGAGAAAAAAGCTTTTTTACGAGATCCCATCTGTTATTGTATCTCTAAAGTTTTCAAATGGAAAAGTAAATTAAAGGGTAATAAGGTCTCGGAGCAACGTTATGTAATGAATATCAAATGCTCTGAAATAATGTAGTCAAATCGCCAATTATTAATTTAAAAAAATCGATTGGTGAAAAATGTTAAAGTGTAGTTAAAATGTTAAATGTAGTCTTTTCAAAATTTGAATTTGCATTGTTGCGTTGTTGCATTGTTGCTTTATCTAAACTTTCACATCGTGGCCTCTAATTTCGAATTGAAACCAATCAAACTCCATCTGTACGTTCCTTAATCACCACGTCCCGCAAGGTAATCCTTTGAAAATAATCACATCGCCGTAGGTCCCGCGGCATTTGTTTACCCCCCGGAAATTGGCCTCTCGTTTCATTTACGGGGCATATTTCGAAGAGGTAATTGGAGGAAGTCTCCTGAGCTTGTGTTTGCACTGAGGGCTCCCCGTTCGCGTCTCCCGGTGCTGCCGTCGCCGCCACCGCCGCCGCTGCGCTTCGTGTGTGCATAACACCGCTGCGGCCTCATAATATTTACTCTGTGGCCGAGGGCCTTAATGACTGTTTACTCTATGCCGCCCGCGAGGTGCCGCGTGTCGTCGCCCGGGGGCGCGCGGGTGACGGCGGTGAAAGAGACCCTTCCGCGCCCGGGCGTATCAGAGCCGAGGATACGATTTTAATGGAGGTGTTGGCAGTCCGTGTGACCGATGGCGACCCTGCTGAACTCTGGGCGTTGTCGCCTTTTCTCCGCTTGGCAAGTGGCGGGTTGCGCGTCGAAAGACATGAGTGTCTCGCGGTGGGGAAAGGGTTTACGCGCTTGATAAATGATTGACGGTAGTCGCTGGAGTGACTGAGTGAGATGTCGTTTGTGGGACGATAAGAACTCAAAAGATCTGTGAATATTTCAGAAGAAATCATAATTTTTATAAAGGTTATCATTTAAAAACAATATTATGTAGTTGTTTTTTTCTTCGTGCTTTGTACCTCTTTGTAACTGTTCTCATGTTTCTGAACGCAGAATTATTTTCGCAACTAGATGAATGACTACGCTAACGTATTTGTACGTTATTTGAAATTTTGATTTTTTTAAATTGTTTGCTATTTGTGAATCGGTAAATTACATCTTCGTTCAATATAAAAGAAAACTGAATAAAAAGAGAAAAAACTGGCAATAATGAACAAAAATATTGTGAATTGACATACATTACAGGCAGACATGTTAAGGTAGAATAAAATGACAGATTTTGTAATAAATACTTCGAAATAATTTGAAGAAATACTTTATAAAGCAGATATGTTTTATTTAAACTCCAAATTTACCACCAGCTTTAAATAACTTGATTTCCTTTGCGAATTAAAAACCGAAAAATGAATATTCGTACATTCGTTTGAAGATTCAGAGTTTCACAAGTTGAAATGAAAATATTCATCGCACGGGGTAGACATTTTTATTCAAATAAAATTTGGACCGACTATTTAATGTCATCACTTAATGAACCTCAACCCGATATTTCACAAAGAAATACAGCGCATCTAAAAATTACCGGCACCCTTGTTTCATTCGAAACATTCACTTCAAATATTCTTCAGTACTAAAACATTCTTCAATAAATTTTGCTTACTTCGCCACAAGAACAATTTAAGCAGTGCATGGGTGTGTTAGTACTTCCTTACAATGTTTTAAAAATAAATACAGTTTTTTTAATAAACTTTACCAAGTTGTGTGATTATGCTGCTGAATTTTAGATTCTGTATGCTTTTCTTATGAAAAAAACTGGGCAAATATCGAGAACTTTGAAATCTTGAATTCCAAGAGTACTTTTGTATGTATGTATGTACTTGGTGCGACACCCCGTGAACGAGATCAGGCCTACCGGCGACGTCCCTGCCGTCATGGGTTAAGGCGTGACGTGTGGTTAGCACGTATACATCCTCAAACCTTATTCCGGGCTTCTGAACCTGAGAAGTGAATTTTCTTATCGTCACACAGCAACATATACCGGGACATTGCAAGGAAAACGCACATGATAGTTTTGCCTCGACCAGGAAACGAACCTGAGGCAAGAGTACTATTAAATACGAAAATTCGAACAACTAATTATCGATTCAACTCCAAATTTCAGGTATTTTTTCTCGAATGATTGATGTTTCCAGGTACGTCAGCTAAGAACCATTAGTCCCGTTTGTGTGGTGTTTTCTTATTCCGGGAGATAGCGATGTTTTTTAACCGATGGATGGTGAGAATTTGCGGCGTCCTACACTTCGGCCTCTGAGGGATTTCCCCCGCCTTGTATCCCTTCCCCCCCCCCAACTACGGCACCGCCTCAACCGGGACAAGCTCAAGTTCCTGACCGGTCTCCCGGCATGTGTGGTAGTGTAGTGCATTTAAGTGTAAGTAAGGGGTGAGGATAGGACAAGGAAAAGGAAGGAAGGATCTCTCGCACGGTCTCTTGCCCATTTGTTAGGGTGCTACTGCTCTGACATTCCCCTGGTGTTGACCGGAGAAACCACGAAAAACTACCGGTCAGAGTATCTCCCGCTAGAATTTTTATCCAGACTGAGTTCGACCTAGCAATCTAGTTAGTGCCGACAATCCGTCACCGCCGGGACTCGAACCCTACGACTTCCGGTCAGTCTTTCGCAATCAGAGTTCAAGAAAAACGACCCCGTGTTTTTTGTGTTTATTGGACTTTTTTTGTTGTTATTTAAAGGGGGTTTATTACGTTTTATGAGAAAATTATTTTTTAAATTTAATTCACTTAAAAAAGTTCGTAATTTCAAATGTCAAATTGAAGTACATTCAGTAAGTACAAATTTGGCTCATCTAAACATGAATCTCCTCAACCCCGTTTCAAACTCATATAAATATTACCGGTAACAAAATGTTTTGTTATTATGTTTGAGTAAAATAAAGTAATAAATACGTAACATGTAGCAAAGTTGCAAAGCAAGTTGGCATTTTACTGCAAATTTATTTTGTACTTCTGTTGTATTTCTTTGTGTGATGTTTCGGGACACGTCAACTGCTATGGTCATTAGTCCCGTCAGTGTCGTGCATGTTTTATCCCCTGAGAAGGCGGTGTTTTTCCGCTCTTTATGACGAGATTTGGTTCCGACTTACAGGCCAGCTTGTGGGGTATTTTCCCAACCAGGTATCTCCTCACAGCGGACTCCCGTCTGGTGTGGTAGTGTAGTAGTGGTAGCGAAGTTCTTGAAACTGTATGTTTGTGTGTGTGTGTGTGTGTCTAAGTAGGAGAAGAGGTGACAAAGATATGGAAGGGAAGATCGCGTGTAGTCCGTAGCCCGTTTGTTAGGGTAATTCCCCTGAATTCCCCTAATGTTTACCCTGTTTGTGTGTGTTCGGTGTAATGAAAGACCGTGATGACAACATGGAAACAAGAGACAACATGGAAAACAACCGATCAGTGCAGCCGGCTGCTAGAATTCTCCTCCAGGCAGAGGCTGAATTCGACCTGCTAATTTAGCTGGTGCCGAATATCCACCTATCCGCCTCTGTCGGGACTCTAATGAAGGATTTCCCGATCACGGTCCTGCAAGACAACAATGCTGGCGTTGAGCTATCTCAGGCGGTTTTGTTTGTGTGTGTTTGTTGTAATGAAATATTGCAGGTGTCATTATTATGAAATGAAGTTTGTATTTTATTGTCATAATATTTTGTTTTGTATTTTTTAAACTTGTTTGTAGGTAAATTTGAGTTTTAAAACATATTTGCATATATAATAAGTTTTGTTTTTTATTTGGAATAATTTTAAAAAATCTTATATTTCAGTGTGTTTTTGTGGATTTTTTCGAGAGTTTACCGGGTTTTCTTATTGCTTAGCAATTTAGCTAAGCACCTAGTCTTAAGGTACTCTCGGTACAACAACGAATAACTCTGATTTAACCCGATTTTAAACGTTCAAGTAATTTAATGCTCCTTGGAAATGAACAAACATAACCGATTCATAGCGAACCACTTTACCCTTTGTATTTTACTGTCAATTTTATTTTGTACGTGTGTTGTTTTGTACCCGCTCGTTGTAATTAAACTGGAGTTTTGAATACTAACCATGAAATTTGTTTTTTATTGTCAGATTACTTTATTTTGTATTTGTTTTTTACTTGTTTGTGTGTTTGTTGTAATTAAATTTGGGTTTCAATGTGTAATTTATATATAAAAGTATAGGTTTTGTTATTTTAATAGAAATAATTTCAAAATCATTAAAAAAAGTGAATTTTTGGGTTTTATAAAGTTCTTTTTTAGTTTTTGATGAGGGTTTTAAAAATTGGGTGCTTTTTGGGTTGAGGAAATTCAGCCAACTTTGATGCCTATGTATCTTGTTTTTTGCTGTGCTTCTTGATTTTATTTCTTTGCCTCTGTGCTGTTATTACTATTTACTTTTCACATGTTCGTTTTGTACCACAGAAAGCATTATATCGGAATGAAATGTAATACCGGTTCTTGAAATCTCGTTATTATAATCGATTCATCTCAAACGATTTCATGCTTACCTAATTTACTTACTTTAATGCGCATTTCCTCTGTGCCTTCAGCTTGTTAGTGTATGTCTTGAAGCAATTCTATTAACGAGCGCTGAGAAATATCGCGAGTAATAACGAGCAGATGAAGCGTATCTGTTTAATCTTAACATAACGACGTTCACAGAGAAGCCGAATATGTTAAAGTAGTTACAATAGGATACACAGGAAACGTATATGTTACGTTCACATTAAAATACAAGAGGAATGAAAGGTGAAGTGTTTAATTTGTTACACGACTGCGAATGTACAGGAAAAGACTATTAGCATTTTATGAAGTAAATATAAACAAAATAGATATTATTATAGGGTTATCTGACATAAACGTGTTGCCTGGGGAATGATTATACACACACAATTCGCTCATCAGTCGGTACCTTCCTGCTGACATTTCGTAGTGTTACAAGACATTACAGTCGTTGAAGATTGTGAATTACAAGAGGGATTCGAAACCCAAATAAAGTTACACTTCGACTAGACATCGCAAAATCTGATCAGAATATTAAAACATGAAAACTGTAAACAAAATGGAATTAAATGTAAAGGAGCCTAATTTATGATATTTATGGGTCATTCCATATTAAATCAACATTCATTTTACATCACCATCTCAGATTCAGATGAAATTTGACACATATATATTATGAATGAAGAATAAGAAAACTACAAATTTTGAGTAAAATATTTCCACCCGTTTGTGAAATACAGCCATGTAAAATTTTACAAAATTGGATTCCCGAAAATTTTTAAATTGATGTAGAACCTCACCAAATTAAGATAGAGACCTGAAACAAGGTGTCATTATGCAGCTTTCTTTATGTAATTTTATATGATATACAGCTCAATAGGGGTTCAAAAAGTTTTTCAAATTTGAATTTAAAATTTTGATTTTGAGTGTTTTCAAAATGCTCATCTTCAATAAAAGTGAAAAAAATCTAAAATAATCCTTGTATGTTTCCAAACAGATGGTGCAAGTTTAAAAATGGGACTACAATGGGTTCATATGGTAATCTTTACTTAAAATGCACAATTCAGCTCTCTGTCTTAATTTGGTGAGGTTCTACATCAATTTAAAAATTTTCGGGAATCCAATTTTGTAAAATTTTACATGGCTGTATTTCACAAACGGGTGGAAATATTTTACTCAAAATTTGTAGTTTTCTTATTCTTTATTCATACTACATATGTGTCAAATTTCATCTGAATATAAAATGATGAGGTAAAATTTTAATTAAAACTGTGTTGATTTAATATGGAATGACCCTTATGTCCTTCCAAATTTGGCACGCATTATTGCGATGAAAATCGCTTACGTTTTTTGTTACAACATCAATTCATAATGATACTATTAGACATTACTGTATTTGCTTATCAGAAAATAATCATGTGAGTAAAATATGGTCATATTGTCTTGAGTGAGAATAATTCTTTGGAAAAATGTACTGAATAAATTATTGTACTAATTGAAGCATCCATCAACACAATGTATGTTCCATTTCGTTATTATTCCATACATGATATATATTGTTCCGTTGATACTAAAATAATTTGAATAGGCTCAAAATTTCGTAGGAAAAGGCAATGGCCGCAAGTAGATTTACAAGTAGATTTTTCACATATGTACCAATTGCATATGTACTGGAATTCGGGAATCCAATTGCATAAGTACTGCAGGCATCCATAACAAACTCCACTTGTAATATTTCTTTGAAGCCATCTTCTTTCTTTTGATAGCTTTTTGATTTCCTTTTTATAAGAGACTTCACGCAACTAAGCAATTATGTGTTGATGAATCTATACAAATAAATGAACAATAAACTTGTATAAATAAAATTGGAGAGTGTGTCTACTTTTAAAGTACCTGCCTTTTTATTACCTCAGATGTTTATTTACGTAATAGAAAAACCCATTCAATTATTTTCAGTTTCAATTAAGTTTTGTGGAGTTCTACAATTTCTTTCTGTTTGCCCAGACTAATCACTGAAACGGCTAAAAGATTTTGTTGGGATTTTCACATTTTAACGGGCATAATTTTGGCTCCTTTCTTCCGATGGTGGCTTATTGCATAAATAAGGTTTTTTATACAAGTCTACAATTGTATTCCTGCTTAAACGAATTTTGTGCATTTTCTCTTCAAAACAAGAGAAAAGTTACTGTCCACGGGAGATTTTGTAGCTTGCTCCTTTTATAACCCCTTAAATAAAATTTAAGTGTACATTACTTCAGTATTTTGAGCAAAAGCATCGACTTTTTTCGAAATCGATGAGGCAATCCATATAACTAAATTCAACATTTGTAAAAACTCATTCAATTTTTTAACACATGGTATTTTGATTCATTTGAAAAGCACCATTAGACTTTGCGAAATTGAAAGTCAAAATAGGTACTGGAAAAGTACCGGTAGTAACCAAAAATGCTTCACATTACAAAACGCAAATAGTAATCTAAATGATCGTAGAAACGGAAGTGGTAGTAGCAACATAGCAAACGTAGAGAGTAGACAAGAGCAGGCAGGGGCGCGGCCAAGCAGGACGCAGCAAAGCAGGACGAGGCGGGGCAGGGCAGAGCGAAGAGGACCTAAGCGAGCGCGACAGAGCAGGGTGGGTTTTCGCAATACAGTGCAAAGCAGGCCAGGCCAGCCCAGGGGGGAGATACACCAAAAATACATTCGATTCCTTTTCCTTTCTAATGGACGATTGTGATAAATAAAATATCCATGTAACGTGGAGTACTTCAGCTGATTTGACGAAATAGTGGGCTATGTGATGATTTGCGATTCTACCCCTCAATCACAAGCTGAAATCATCCACGCTTTACAAAGGATTTTAACCCACAAATTTTCACCTTACCCTCAACAGTTTCCGATGCAGGCGTCTGTACTGCATTAGCTCACAGTTTCTTCGACCTACATTTAAGGACTGTGGGGATGAATTTCCAGACGGCATACTCCACAGCCGTTCCCAGAGTAGCTTTCTTTGATGTAGAAGCCGTCAACATCATTGGCTATTTTACTTTAAGAAAGGGGTTAAAACATCTTTTTCGCAAATTGGAAATTTTTATATGTCAAAATGGATGTACCTGGGCGGGTATTACTATTGAACCAGTACTGAGGCGATTGTTCCCAAATTTTACACGAAGATTTTCGAGCAGCCGAGAAAAAGAGTTTGCACGTTCCTACAAGTTTGGTTAAACCCCGAAATTTGTTTTACTGACAATTGCAATGCGACAATGCGCAATGCATTGTTCCCAGGTGCTGCTAGGTGTTGCCGGGCGAGTTGGGGCGGCGCTGATCGGAGCCGGTCAGGAAAATTCGGGCGGAGTGTAAGCAAATAACCGAGCAACGCCCCGTTACATCAGCTAGTTAAATTATACAGGGATTCGACACAAGACTTCTCATACCGTGATGCAATCCCTCTTTATATTGCGAAAGTTTGTATCGCCCACTACAAAACCTTACAAAAACCAATACCAGAAATGTGTAAATGTGAAATTTAGTAAAAAAAAAACCTTAAAAGTAAAATTGTGTAGAGGGATGTTGACCGTATTGAGTAAGATTATGATGTGAGAAAACTTAAGTTATAGGCGCTACACTAAAAGAAGGCAACACTAAGGAACACAAATACCGGATTTGAATGGCGAGGTTCGTTAAGCCATGTTTTTTGTTTGTTTGTTTGTTTTTTTCTATTATTTTCCCTTCACGGTAGCGACGTGGAGGCGGGAGTACGAGAAGCAATTAGATTTTTTGTACCACTGCCTTGCGACTTCATTAGTTGTCGGAAGGTCTTTCTGAAATATACTGGCTAAAACTACTTAATTCTAGCTTTATTCTAAATATAGAAATATACTGGCTAAAACTACTTAATGCAAGCTTAATTCTAATGATACAAAGTTTTTCAAGCTCTTTGGCCTACCTAACTCTGAGTAAACTACTATTTACTACTACTACTACTACTACTAAACTACTATTACTATTTTTCCTAAAAAGTATTAGTTCATAAATTTGAAAAAATGGTATTATTTTTCATATACACAACATTCATCCTTTTTTTCATTACATAAATATCCGTTCATTCATCCCATTCTCTCTCACTACACTACAGTACCGGCAGCATATAAGCGACTGACAGTTCTCTTGCAACGTGCTGTGGTACGTCATGTGACCTGCTCTTGCAACGTGCTGTGGTACGTCATGTGACCTCGCGAGAATTTGTTTACTTTTCCACAGCCAGAGTACTGCGTTGCCGCTCATCTTATTCACACGAAGACGCGGAGGATGATAAAGTTCGGCTGTGGCGAAGGTGATGAACATGATATCAAGACGTGTCGTCGCATGTTAGTACGTGTTAATGGTTTGAGATTTAATTTATCTGTAATGCAGGTGGAGCCATACGCATAATAGTGTGTGGCATCGAACTGCCAAGAGTCGGTTATACGCTGCCGGTACGAGTACTGTACACATACACCTCTGCCAGGGAAAGTAACGGAGAGCAATGAATTCAACACGAAAGTGTTCTGTACGCAGACCCTTGGACTAAACCGCCTCAAGAAAAAGACATCGGGAGCTGGTTGGCGCCTCCCATGGCGTGCGGTTCCCGGAGGGCTTTCTCGGGAGCGAGCACCGCCGCGGGCGACCCCGGAGGCGCCGGGGGGTGACCGAGCGGCGTGCGGGGGGAGGCACTGCGTCGCGGCGGCGCTCGCGGGCCGCCCGCGGGCCGCTTTCAATTACGCGAGTCGGCCTCCGCCGCCCCCGCACCCCCGCCGCCGCCTCCTCCGAATCTTGATCGCGCCGGCCGACGGCGGATTGCCGAGCAAATTGCGTTGCAATTTGAAGCACGTGCTGACTGCGCATTCCTGCAGAGATTATCAGCAGCAGCAGCAGCGGCCGCCGCCACCCAGGCTTTTCCGCGACCTGTGCGGCGGTGGGGGTGGAGGAGGGTGGGCGGAGGCTGTAACGGCTACGGTGGTTGTTGCGGAGGTGTTAGAGAAAATAGTTGATGCGTGGAGATTGAGATTTCTGGCGGCCATCTTGACGACTGGCGCCGAGGTAGCGTGGAGAGGTTTCTCTGCAGATGCAGGAGCTGTGGTGTAGGCTTTGGAGAAAACGAAAGACGTGGAGGCTGTAAGCAGCAGCCCAGGAGGTGGAGTCGTGCCCGCGGCGAGCATTGTGGCGTGCTGTCGCCCCCGCCGCTGCGACGTTGGTGGCTGTCTCCCCTCGTCCCGCGCCTCGCCGCGCCGTACCCCACTTTCTCGTAATGGGACGGGCCCCACGAAATTACCCTCCGTCTGTGCGCCTTGCCCTCCCCGTCCCTCTGCCTTTCCCGCTCCGGTGACTTGCGCAGCCGCTTTAGTCAACCATGTCCAGTTGAGTTGCTTCAGAGAACATTTTTTCTTCTTTCTCTTCTTCTTCTTCTTCTTCATCATCACGATCTTCTTCCTCTTCTTTCACCTTCGTTCTCTTCTTCTTCTTCCTTCTCTTCTTTTTCTTGTTCCTTTTTCTCTTATTCCAATTATTCCTACATTAGTTCTTTCTTTTTTCCCTTTCTTTTTTCATTTCTTCACTCTTTTAAGCAAAATGTAAGTCGTTGATATTATTGATATATCAGTGGCACAATGCAGGCTAAACGCGCTCAGTACATTCTAATCGAAGGTCAATCCCTAATGTGTACTTTCAAGGGTGCTTGAAACTACACATTGTGAGGATGTAGTCGAGGGAGTCCGGAGTGGCTCAACAAATGGCATAGAGTAAGTCGGCTGTTAGAGGTGACTGAGATCAATGCACTTCAAAAATATTGAAGACTGAAAACTGTAATTAGGTAATTACAAGATGAAATTAAAAACTTTTACCAACATTCTTTCAAAATACACGCATTTTGAATGCAACCGTTGTTCTTTGGGTGTTACAGCAACCATCACTTATTCTTGCTGGCGCTGACATCATATACTAGTGAAGTTTACAAATTGCATCCAGGTATCTCCCTCCAGCCGGGCACCACCTCAGCAGGGACAAGCGGTAATCTCCCGACTGGTCTCCCAACAAGTGTGGTAGTGTAGTGCATATGTGGTGTGTGTGTGTGTGTGTGTGTGTGCGTGTGTGTGTGTATGTGTGTGTGTGTGTGTGTGTGTGAGTAAGGGGTGTGGGTAGAACAAAGAAGAAGGAAAGATCGCGCGCGGTCCTTGGCCTGTTTGTTAGGATACCGCTCCAGCAGTCGCCTGATATTGATTATAGAAACAACGGAAAACTACCGATCAGAGCAGACGCCTCGAGAATGTTCCTCTAGATGGGATGAATTCGATCCATCTAGTGTCGAAAGTCCTGCCACCGACGCCATTCGAACCCTAGGATCTCCCTGTCAGAGGTACTGGGTCATCAGTCGATGCCCTGGGCCACCCTTGCCGGTGAAAGGTTTGGTAAGTTTCTTGATCCTGCGGAAGAGTTTAACCGGACTTAAGGGAATATTCACAGAATTCGTGACGTCTAGAATACAACGTTTTCCCCATACGTTTCTAAGTATCAAGGTTTCCCTGATTTTTTACTAATCGGTTTTGGACTAACTGAGTTTCGGGAGTTCTCTCGATGGACAACGGAACGCAAAGGGCATGAGATAGGCTCCATAAACGGACTTCTCATTACATGGACCCCATGGTGCATGTCCAAAGACGTCCATCGCCGCTCCGCCAGCGCTCAGCTCCGAATGGCCCTTTTCAGTCTGTAAAGTTCTCTTGGTAGGAATATACTACTCGTCTCATTCTGTGATTTGTGGGTTTACTATTAGTAATGTACATGCTTTTACGATTATTATGTGGACAAAATTTAAGTATTTATTTTTGATGTGCCTAAAAACGTTAATGGAAAAGGTGAGCGATTTATATTGAACGTACAACATGTTCTCTAAATTCAATTAGAGTTTTAATGTGTCATACACCATTACACACCTTCCGGGCCATATACATTTTAAAACTAGTACTTTTGGGTTCTTAATCGTGAACCCAATCTTAATAACCCAAGCTTATCTGAATTATACAGATTTACAGAAGATATACAGATTTACAGATATACATTTTTACAGAAAGGGTCTTCACGTTACCCGCAGGTTGTTATTCGATATATGAGTAAAAATTTCAATTGATAAAACATCTGAAGCTTAAATGTTTTCTTACGTGAATTAGGAAATATAGAACCTCAAAAAGCATTTTTGGACAAAATTAAGTCTTACGTTATATGTATTTGTCAAAAAGTTGAAACCGGATTTCAAAACTCCGAATGAAGTAAAGAGTCGTTCTTGAAATATAATTCGTCCTGGCTACAAGAAACTCTTACCCTTCCTGATTAAATGTTAGAGGCAGTCCCAGGTCCATCACAAATAAATGTAAAAATTAATAAAGCTAGAAGACCTAATGAGTCCTTCAGGTACTGTGGGATTAAAGCTAAAACCAAACAATTGAAACCTTTTTTTAGATACTATTAGCTCAGAAAAGTTGTCCATAGCTATTGAAATTAAACTAAGAAAGTATGACAAAAAGATGTGAGGCAGCTATAGATAAGGAGCTCTGTGAAGCCTCTTCCAATAGGAGAAACTATAATTAACAAAGCTCGAAGATCCATTCTTCAAAAGCCTCCATTATTGTCACTTGCTTTGATGATGGATATCAATAACCCACCATTATGTACACATACGCCAACAAAAAAATGATTTTGAGTGTATTTTGCACATTTCTTATTGTTCAGAAATACGAACATGGCAAGTGAGAGGAGAAGAAAATAAAGCGAAAGTGGCGAAAAAGAACTAGAAAAACGTCAAGAGCAAATGCAAATATGAATTTGCTCCACCGACTGCTTATTAGCTCAGATCCATTCAAGTCGAGCAATGCGACAAAACTACAACTGCACCCAAAAAAGTGAAACATGAACTTATCGTGTTATTAGAATCAAGGTATAAGGCAAAAACAGACGGCATATTTAGAAGAATCACCATCTGAAGAATACGCGAGTAGTGTTTCAAACTAATTTGTACATATTTGTTGTACATTCCTCTCACTTTATTTTTGTTTTTATATTTTCATTTTTGGCTTTTTATATTTGCATACTTTCATTTTATTTTTCTTGCGTAGTATGTTTTGTAAAATTCAAATATTATGACCAATAGAGTTAAACAAATATAACGTTTGAAAAACGTAAACTGTCATGAGGGCTAATACAAGTATTGAAATTTCCTAAATATTTTACAATATTTTGTAAAATTTTAAGTTTTACGAGCAGATTTGTTTATTTGGACATTATTTACGCAACAGACCTCGAAAAACTACGAGAAATTAATTTCAAAGAGAGTTATTAATTTTTTCCTCCTAGATCGTCAAAATTACACACTGTGCAATATTAGTAACAGCTCGAACTCTTCCTTGAGCCAGCAAAGCAACTTATAGGTAAATGTAATTTATCTCTCGAATTTTAATTTACTTTGATTTACATTGATAATTTAATTTACATTGATAATTTCGCTATAATGACTTATAAACAAGTTTGAGAGTTTCTTTGAGTTCTGACCTGTTCGATTCACAAGGAATATCGAAAGTGTGCGTTAACGAATATCTATGATAACGAATATCTACGATAACGAATATCGTGATTTATTAACTAGTAGAAACTCGTTTTATTCACATAATTTCTTTTTAAATTTACTTCATATTAGATTCTAAAAATATTTTCGTGTTTGAATGGTACATTAACATGAAACGTGCGACGACGTGCACATTGAGAGACGTCGTGCACATTGAGAAAACGATCTCAAAGTGCCTTTGCCGATCGCCGACTGAATAGGCATTCACCTCCTTTATGCTCATGGCTTTTTACGAGAGCCGCTCACACTATTAACACTTCCTTTCCCGCGTCCGCGTACGTATTTCACAAAGCATTTCTCATTATGAATCTCCTCCTACTCGTGTGTTCCCCGACTCGAAGGGCTTACAATTCTTTTTGGAGAGCGACCTGTCGAGAGCCTGTCGGTCTGTACGCCGCGCCGCCCGGAAGTTGGCATACAAGAGCACCGCCTTCGGAGATTAATGCTTTGAGGAGCTTTTTGAGCTCCATTCTACATGAGTGCATTGCTTCAGGTGTACTGTCATTGCCGTTTCTTCCGCTTCTACCTATTGAAGCACTGACACGAAAGGAGAAGAAAGAAGAAGACACGAAAATTCCTATTTTAATGCCTTCTCCATTCGTTCACTTCTCACCATTCCCGAAGGAATAATGAACCCAATCCATAACCATATGTATTATTGTAAACATTATTGATTAAATATGATATAAACTTTTAGCAATTTATGTTTAACATCTGTCAATGTTGCTGCAGTCACTTTTGTTACATTTAGTTGTAAACACTGTGGCGTGTAACTGAGTTCTCCTCTTTCCTCTGTGCATCCAAAACATCTTAGTTTTTATATCAACAGTTACTGTTTTGCCGGGCAGTTTTGTGTGTCAGTATCTGAAAAATACATGCATATTTCTGAATCGGTTTTCTTCCAATCAATAATTATTTTCTCTCTCCAAACGATTCAATCAATTAGCATTCCTTATGATAAATATTAGCTGTCGAATAAATCTACATTTTCGTGAATTTCTCTCTTTCGTAGCTTTTCTCCCCAACAACTACAAAGTTGATTTGAAAGGAGGATGAAAGTGAAACCCAAAATATTGGCCAGGGATGATTAAATCGTGAAACACTCGCCGGTAAAACGTATCCCTCATCTCAGAGGGCAATTGAACATGAAGTGTGACTAATAAAGGGACAATAGAACAGGAAGGAGAGACGAGGAATTCTCAGAAAACTCATAACGAATCTGCTTTGTTCACTACAAATAATTCGACATGAACTTTCGCGAATCGAATCCGAGTCTCAAAGGGGGGAAATTGTGAAGCTATCCGTTGCATTTGGAGTGATTCTATTATCTGACATTGAGCCCTTGACCTGAGGTCAGTGAGTTGATAAGTGAATGACAATAATTGAATAAAGATGAAGGGTATCAAGATGAATTGGAGAACACTGCCAAGAATTACCAGGTCCACTGCATCTACAAGGAGTGATTGAGATTTGAACATTGGCTTGCTGACCACCACGCAACATGATGCACATTTATTGAAGTAATTTATTGCTAACATTGTATTAATCGCAACTATGAGACTGAACACACCGACCATAACCGATGTGTGAGATATCATCATGGCCTTTGCCGCTTCCTCCTATCGAGGAGACAGTTAATGAAAAAGGCGTTGGCATTTCTATTAAAGAATGCCGTTTGAATGATTGACGTTCCCGGCAGGTCATTAGTCCAGTTAGGTGAATGTGTTATCGCGAAAGGTGGCGGTATTCTTCATCCGCTGTACTAAGAGATCCTGCGCCGAGCTGTCGCCTTGCAGGGATTTCCTCTTTCGGATGTCTCCCCCCCCCCAGAGAGACACCGCCCCAGCCGGGAAAGTTCTAAGCTCCCAATTGGTTGTCTACATGTGTGGTAGTGTAGTGCATAGAAGTGTGTGTGTGCGTAAGGAAGGAGAGTGGATTGGACAAGGAAGAGGGAGCGCGATCCATGGCCCATTGTTTGGGTACGCTTGGTTATGCGCCTGGTATTGAAACCACGGAAAATTACAGATCAGAGCAACCGGTCGCTAAAATTCTCCTCCATACAGAGTCTGAATTCAACGTAGCTATGACCGGGAGAGATGGCTCAGTGCATCAAGAGATGTTACTGCAGGCCCTCTGGCCGGGAGATCCTAGGTTCGAGTCCCGACGGCTACAGGATTTTCGACATTAGCTTTTCAGCTAGGTCGAACTCAGGAGAATTCTAATGGCCGGATATTTTGATCGTTAGTTTTCCGTGGTTTCTCCGATCAACACCAGGCGAATGCCGGAGAAGTACCCACGGACCGCACGCGAACTATCCTTCCTCTTCTTTGTCCTATCCTCATCCCTTACACACACACACTAACATGCAGTACATTAACGCGCATGCCGGGAGACCGGTCGGGAGCTTAGAGCTTGTCCTGGCTTAGGCGGTGCCCCACTGGTGGGAGATACCAGGCTAGGGGAAAACCCCGCCGGTCGACGGTAGGCCGGGGCCGGATCTCGCCATCCAGTGGGAAAAGATCACTGCCACCTCCCGAGGGAAAAACACGCACTATACGTACGGGACTAATGACTTAAGTAGTTGATGCGCCCGGAATCATAATCAATCAACGTAGCTATGTAACTATTGTCGAAAATCCTCCATTGTCGGGCTCGAACCCTACGTCACAGTCGCTGCAGAGACAGCGATAAAGAGAGTAACGCTCAGCGGCTTTGTGACAACCTCAGCCTGTAAATCTGCTCCCCTTCCCCTAGCGTGATAACCCCGTTTCCACCTCCGTTCCCCTGGAGGGCACACGCTTCTTCACCGCCACTTCTTCCGCTTCGACATCGGAGCGGCTGCCTGCCGGGCGTTCGAAGAGCGCTGCCAGCGAGGCGTCCGTCTCGTCGTCGAACAAAACGCGGCGACGCGGGGAGGGAAGGCGCCCCGCCGATAAAGGGGCGCTGACGCCGCCTTAAGTCTCGGAGAAAAGGCGGCGAGGCGAATAAGACGGCGACGTATGAATGTACGTTTTCATCTCCGTCTTCATTACCGTTCGACGGCCGCGCGGCGGACGCGCGGCGACCATTCAGGCCGCGCCATTCACGCGGGCGAGAGGACGCGCGCACAAAAGGCTGAAGCGGATCCCAGCGCGCCAGGAAGCGGCGGGGGTAGGGGCTGGGGTTGGAATGGGGGTGGTTGGTGGGGTAGTGCTTAAAGAACATGCCGTTCGCTTGTACAACTTTTTTTTTTTCATTTTATTTATTTTTAAGAATTAGGTGCTTAAAGAACAGGGCGTTCGCTCGTAGAAGAACTTTTTGAATTTTTTTATTTTCATGTTATTTCTTTTTAGGAATTAGAAGCTTGGAGAATTCTGTGTTCGCTCGTAGGAAAACTTTTATTTTTTTATTTTTAAGAATTCGGTTGAGAGAAAAACGGCTGGTCTTGTTGGCTAGAGCGCGTGCGAACTGAATGCTATGGTTCAAAGAGTCGTAGGTACGAATTTCGTCCAGGACATAAATGTTCGTTCTCTGTAATTCGTGTGGGTAGTGTCATAGAGGAACTTTGTTTTGCTGATACCAGATATGAAGAGCCTGCAAATGCTTTCGTATCTAATGAGTGCTGCGAAATGTACCCAATGAAGAGGGTGGCTGAAAGTACTTGAAAAATACATTTAGGGAAATTTGTCATCTTCGAGGCCTTAGTTTTCATAATACGAAATCGTTGAATATAAAAAAAAATTGTTAAAAACGGGGGCAGACCACCTGAATTGTAATCTGCACTGCTGTTTGATCAATAATTATTTTCTGAATAGCAGATATACATCGATACCGAAAAGTTGATGAACAATTTGATGAAAGACATTTGACACTAGTGAAACCATCTAAACTGTTCCAACAGTTTGTGTATATTTATCACTGCTTATTGTAATACATAATATAACAGGAGTTTCATTTCCTAAGCCACATAGATGTTAGGTATTTCCAGTTACTCTCCGGATGATATTTTTTCATCCGTCTCAAAAGGATCTGAGTGATTCACAGTCACCGTCCTGTAAAAATTATTTGTGTTATCACGTTTCTTTGCAAGAGGTATTGATGATTAATTTACCACTTTCTGACAATAAGTAGTAGTACATATTATTCCAGAGGTATTAATATCTTCTGTATTTGTTAAAGAGAAAATTCAATTCAATTATTAAGATCTTTTGAAAAACTCAAAAATCTTTTCCAAAAGCAACTCTCGGTGATACTTTATTTGGAAAATAGTTTCACTTATTTCTAATGAATTTTCTATCACGTGTATGGAAGAGAAAAATGTTTAGGTACCCGTGATCTGCAAAACGACTAAGGCAGTTGACATTTTTCATGTTATACATCCATCTCGATGAGATTGATTCTATAAGATATGATATCGGCTAACAATTTTGTTCACTAGTTTAGTATTTTTTCAATGAACATTTCAATTGTTGGCCAAAAACCAACGTCATTCTTCAATTGTTCGCTAATATAAGGTTTTGGATACTTTATTCAAAACCCAGAAAGAAGTGTCGATATTCCCCAACATCAAGAACCACCACGATCACTTGGTATCATTATTTAAATCGGGATGTTATGTGCGTTATGTTTTCATTTAAATTTTTTCCACTATGTCTTAAATAAAATACATGTCATTATTTCGAAATTATTTTCATTAACTACTAGACTATCTTATATTTCACTGAAATTGATGGAAAGAACCACACTAACTTAAATAACATTGTAAATTAAAGCTGTCAGAGTCATCGGGATGGATAGAAAACGCTGAAAGTCTTTCGTATTGAATTGTAACGGCTGAGTTATTATAAAACTAATTTTTATTTTTTTGCCGCCGAGGAGACAGCTAAGTCGAAACTACAGAATGGTCGATTAATAATCATTGATACCGATACTGATAATATCGGAAATAAATATCTCAATCCTTCACGTAACGCGACGAACAAGAATATGTTTCTCTGTGATCGGTCAATGTTAGAAAGATAGTGAGCATGAGTGAAGCTTTTATCTTTAAATTCCATGGAGAATCCTCTTGTAAAAATCGTGAGCTGCTTTCGTCATTGACGATGCAAAATGCGTTTTATGGCTCTCGCACGGTCAAATTTCCATTGCATTAATTTAACGAAACGACTTGAATTTAAATAAAATCCGAATGAATACGCTTGCTTCCACGTTCGAATTTTCTTTGCATGAGGTCAATGTGAACCTTTATGGTATTAAAACGATGAAAATGACGAACAAATTCTGAAAAACTCCAAAGAGGGTAAATGTTCAGAGATATTCAATTCACACTGCTTGAATCGTTTTGTTTAAAAGGTATTTTGTTCTTAATACGGTGAGTTGTTCAAAACACTTGATATATATCTTATACAATGTTTGGAGACTACTTGTTTCGAGAGTTTGAGAGAAACAGTATGTTTTGGGCGTTAAGGATATGGGAAAAATACCATTTGTTTCAGGCTCATATAAAAAAATATATTTCTTCTCTGTGCACCGATAAAACCAGTATTGACATTACCTTCAAGCCTAAGGGATAACGAAATACGTCCAGACTCTTAAAGGCAGAAAAATGTCATGGGAACAAAGAAACAATTTAAATGTCACACAAATCATAGTACCACAAGTTGTCATTAGAAAGCCATGTTTAATCTTCGTAGCTGAGTACCTGGGAAAGAGAATAGATTCTAGCTCATCAAACACGAATGTAAAATGCAATAGTTGCTACTTTTGTTTGAAGGACACTGTATGTAGTGGAAACTTTTAAACTCTCCGCCTATTAAATTTGTACATTTCTTAAATCCAATGTAAAATATTACATACTATTATTACAATCAAGCACGGGTCTTTATTATCTGGAGAATATAAATTGTTGCCTGTGAGTACGTGTTATTGTTGCCTATGAGTACAATGTAAAATATTACATTGGTTGTAACTAACACGTACTCTTAGGCGCAATTTATGTCCTGCGGATAATAAAAGATCTGCGGATGATTGTTAAGATCCCCACACCACCATCACAATCGCGCAAAGCGGAAGGTGTGTTGGAGATTTGAGACAACTTGTTTAGCGTCCCCGGCGAGAAATATCGTAGGTCGTATACCGTTCCAGGTACTACTAAAACGCGCCTACTTGTAAATTCCGGTTACGATCGCCTGTACAAATCCGCTCTCTAATGAGCGCGCCCTAAACCGCATTGCGCAGGCGTCGCGCGTCCACCGCCTTGTTTCAACTCCGTGCCACGGGCAGCGGCGCACAGTGGGGCGCGTCTCTCGTAAGTTCTTTGGCCTAATTTTATCCTTTTTGTCCATATTCGTCTGAATATGATTTTGAGTGAATAGGTGCAGGCTTGTGTGTATGAAAGGGTTCCTATGTCTTTGTGTGATATGTATGTACACGTGTATGTTTGTGTATATGAATATTTGTGTGATGTGTAAGTTTATTTATTTAAATGTCAGTATGTTATATTTTCATTTGTTGTACATGTACGTAAATGAATTTGCTTATTCTAGGTAAAGACAAACATAAACATTTTTATATTGTTTTTTATATATTGTTTTTATTTGTAATTATGTTTTGTAATTGTAAATGAAATTTCATGTTTCTGCATTCTGCCACCGGGCAACATCTGCCCAATTGTAGAATAAAGCTTATATCTATATATCTAACTTTGAGGGGGGGAAAAATCTTCCTCTGCGCGTGCGCTACAGTTTATTTTCATAGCTTGCCCCCCTCTTCTCCAGATGGCGGAATGACAAAAATAATGGGAAGTATCACTCCCCAATACAAATTAGCCAATGCTAGTGAGTTGAATGCATGTCACTTCACATTTACTCATCGACGTCAATTTACTGTGGCGTGAATGAGTGCCAAAATCCGGGGTCGTTCGAAAGTTTCGATGGTGTAACTGTTAGCGTATAGGGCTGTTACAACAAAGTTCGTGGTTCAAACCCGTTCAAAGCCGTGGATTTTTACGGAAAAAAATCCTTTGTACGTAATTATTTTGGGAAATGAGAATGCAAAAACAATTTTTGCATGATTAAATTTTAACTAATTGGTGATATATTTCGGGGATAGTTTAAAAGAATATAATTGGAAATTATTAACCAAATCATCATTAACTTCAAACTCAACTTCAATTAAAAAGGTTGAGATCTCGTAAGAATGCATCTGCATTTGAAAATAACGTGCAACAAATCACTAACTGTTTATTAATGGTTTATTTCTGGACGCAGTGCAAACAGAAAATGGGAATCTTTGGAATTATCCCTATCCTGTCATATTTTTGTGACCAGGGTAAGATTCCCGATCAAGGAAACTAACGCTTTAAACGGTTTGAAGGAAGTTCATTATTCTCAACATTGCAATTCACCTTCTCACTTTTATTTATTATATTTTAGGTTCGTGTTTGTAATATCTCACTCGCTTAGGAATATTCATAGGAAAAATTAAATATTGTCAATATTTTGTATAGTCAATAAACATTTGCACAAATAAGTAATTTCTTAACAGAATTATTTAAATTCGACATATTAAATATAATATTTTCGATCTCATATTCGATTTGAATGGACCTTAAGAGAATGTACAGATTTTACATTTTGAAAGTCCCACAGATAAAAACATCCGTGAGTTACCTAAAATATAGTGGCTTCTATTTTTTCTGCAATAATGTGGATTAAATAAGACACTTCAAAATATATAGTAGGAAGATATATTGTGATATACCAGAATATGATAGGTTTTATTTAATGATAGCTTCCGTTTAATTGTCAAGTAAATCAAATTCAGAAAGAGCAAAAGGAATGTTTTAATAAAATTAATTCTGAAGTTGGGGCTTTACAGGAAAATGTTACAGCATTAGCACTTACACAAAACCAACAATGTAAAAAAATGACGAACGCTGAATCGCGTATAGAATATTTAAATGAGATATCGCAACAACATGGCGACAAAATAGAAAATATTGAATTAAAAATAGTTGTTACAGATAGTAAGGTAGAACAACAGATACAAGAGGGGCTGAGGAATATTAAAACTTTGCAGGAATTGGAATCGGAAAAACAGATAGCAAACCTTAAAGGCAAGATAGATCAGTTGGAAAATGAAGTCCTAACACGCACGCAGGGAAATGTAATAACTACAGCATCCGCGGTAGTTTTGCCAAGTTATTTAAAATTCCATGGGGATAGCAAGGAGCAACCATGGTCTTTCATCTCAAAATTAGAAAGCTACTTTATGATTAATAATATTCCTGACAGGTTAAAATTGCATATGGTCGAGCAGGCAATGTCATCTAAAGCCCATCATTGGTTGACATCATTAATTCCGGAACCAACGAGTTATAAAGAATGGAAGGAGAAATTTTTAAAACGTTACTGGAATGAGAATCATAAATTTGATTTAAAATATAAATTGATGAGTGAAAAATATAGGAAAGGTGGGGCGGAAACCATGTGTGATTTTGCAACACGCAAAATTGCCGCATTCAAGGCTTGCGAAGAAGGGATAGATAATAATGAATTAACTAGAATTATTATTCGTCAATTGCCAGTCAGTATTCAAAATTTGCTATGGAATTCGATACCTGTAGATTATGAAGACTTAGTGGAACGGCTAAGCCTCTTCGATCGGACTTTGAATGGCGAATATGAACGGAATAATAGTAACGGATACCATGATAGCATGAATGGAAAGAATAATGGAACGGGAAAAATAGTTGATAATGATAATCGCCAAGGAAATGATAGTTTAGAAGGGAAGGGCGAGTGGGGAAATGATGCCAAGAGAGAATCTAAAAAGACAGGAAATAGTTACTCGCGAAGATCCAAAGATGATAAGAGATACGAACAGATAGAAATTAATGCAATAGAGCAGGAAAACTCCCACTGTTCGAAGTAAATAGGCGGGTTATTTCGAACGATAAGACTGATGAGATGATGGTTATTAGAGAGTTGAATAGCATTGAGGTAGCAGCAGAAGATTTGTTAAGGGAAGATACAGACGAACGGGCGGAAAATAGCACGTGTTTGGTGTTGAAGGGGATGTTTCGGCATATACCGGTAGATATTTTAATTGACATTGGTGCAAATGTTTGTGCGGTATCGGAAGAATTATATAAGCAACTAAAAAAAGAAGGGAATAAGATTGAAGAATTACCTGCTAGAAAATTAAATATTCGTACGGCTAACGGGAGGCGCATCGAAACAAGAAGTCAGCAAATTTGGGTGGAGGTGGAAGTCCAAGGGGTGACGATACAGTTCCCTGCAATAATCATAAAAAATTTGATTCGTCCAATCATTTTGGGGATTGATGGCCTAAAGATGTGTGACGCCAAGGTCGATGTAGGTAACAGGAATATATTGTTACGAACTGACAAAGGGCAACAACATTGTTTGGGGATCAAAGATCAGGAGGGCGAAGATTTGTGTATTTGTGATATTGCAGAACTAATTGAAGAGACCAGGGACCAGATTCACGCAGCATCCAAGTATGCGGTCGACGAAAATGGAGTAGATGTTAGCCATTCCGTTGAAACGTTAGTTAGCGAATATCAAGACGTTTTTGAAGGTTCAAAGGAGCCCGTAAAAGGATATCAATTTAAAATTGAATTGATGGATGAGGAACCCTTCAATGTAAAGCAATACCCGATCCCACATGTATTTAAAGCCGAAGTACGTAAACAAATAAACACGATGCTTGAGGATGGTATCATAAAAAAATCTATGACACCGTATGTGAGCCCGATAGTAATAGTCCGAAAGAAAGATAATAAAATCAGATTTTGTATCGATGCTAGAAAACTCAATAGCAAAACCATCGCTCGTCATGAAAAACCGCCGAAATTGGAGGAGATGATGTTAAAAATAAAAGGAGCTCGGATATTTACAGGACTAGATTTTACGGCATCATATTGGCAAATTGGATTGCACCCAGAATCCCAAAAATTTGTGAGCTTTGCATTCGAAGGTAATACGTACAGTTTTCAAAGAATGGCTTTCGGATTAAAGAATAGCGGCGCAGCCTTAATTAGTTACTTAGATGATGTGATTCCGGCCGAACTGAAGGAAACAATTCTGATGTATGTCGACGACATTGTGTTATTTTCTAGTGATATGCGCGAGCATTTAAGAAAACTAGAAAAACTATTTAAGATCTTTCGGGCATATAATATGAAGTTGAATATTAGGAAATGTCAGTTTGGAAGGAAGAATATAGAATTTATGGGGCACGTCATATCTGATCAAGGAATATCAATACAAGATCGGAAGAGAGAATTAATTAAGAATTTTCCACGACCGCGGAATGTAAGGGAAGTTAGACGATTAATTGGGGTGTGTAATTATTACTCACGATTTTGTAAAGGCTATTCGGAAATTATACACCCAATAATAGAACTGTTAAGAAAGGGGAAGAAATGGGTATGGGACGCCAGATGTCAAGACGCGTTTGAGAAACTGAAAGAACTTTTTGATAAAACATTTATGATTAGCTATCCAAATTTTGACAGAAGAATGTATTTACAAGTAGATAGTAGTGGATTTGCGATGGGAGCTGTACTTTTTCAATTTGATGAAGACAATAAGCAGAAAATAATAGCCCTAGAAAGTCGCGTGTTGACCCCTAGTGAACGACATTTACTACTAGTGAAAGAGAAGCATTAGGGATTGTATGGGCTACACAGAAGTTAAGAACAATATTAATTGGACAGCAGTTCACCGTCATTACCGACCATAAAGCTCTAATTTTTCTAATGAGGAGCCATTTAAATAATGACAGATTGTTGAGATGGTCATTATGGCTTCAACAATTTGATTTTGACATCCAATATTGTGAAGGTCGCGAGAATGTTTTACCCGATTATCTGTCAAGAATAAAAATTAAGGAAAGGGAGTATAGTACCGGATCAGAGGTAAACGCTATACAGTTAGTAAAAATACAACCGAAATGGACAAAGGAGGAATTATCGAAGATTCAGAGGGAGGATCCTATGGGAAAACGAATAATTGAGCATTTTTTAGCGGAGGACCACGACCGACGACAGGATGATTCGAAATTTTCAATGTGGAAAATGTACGAGGGGATATTATTACATCGGATTAAGAATCGGGGAACACAGTACCAAATTTGGATACCAGAGGCACATAGACGAGAGCTTATCCGATCTACCCATCAACATTTCGGCCATTTCGGATGTAATAAAATTGAAACTATTCTTCGATCGAAATGTTATTGGAAAGGCATGGGGCGACAAATTCGTAAGCAAATTAGTGAGTGTGACATTTGTCAGAAAACAAAACAGCCCAACAAAAAGTATGAAGGAAGTAGAGAAGCCGTAATACCTATGTCACCTAGGGAAATATACGCCGTAGATCTCTATGGGCCGATGCCGAAATCTAAATTTGGAAATCAATATTTGTTTGTAATAATGGACGTTTTCTCTAAAATAGTGAAATTATATCCCATTCGAAAGGCGAATGCACAGAGTTGCATTATACAATGTCGTAAATTTTTTGAAGAATTCGGTGTACCGAGAAAAATTATTAGTGATTTGGGAACACAATTATCAGCGGAAAATGGGAACAAGAGATGGGAAAAATTGGGGTACAAATAGGTTATACTACGGTACGGAATCCTCAAGCTAACCCCAGTGAGAGAGTTATGAAAGAAATTTCACGATTATTTAGAGTCTACATTTCGGAATGTCACAACCGATGGATGGAGGCCGTTCCTTTATTAAATTATGTCTTGAATAATGTTCCTCATGGGAGTACGCGAAATACACCAACGGAAATTCATATGGGGAGGACAGGAGAAAGAGATCAGTTTAAGGGAATAGAAATACCTTCAGAAATCAGTGGGATTTCAGAGAACAATAGGAATATGAGCATAATTTATGATAATTTGAAGGAAGCAGCTGCAAGAAGGAAGATGAAGCAGAAGCAATATTTTAAAGGTAGATATAATGCGAATGACGAAGTACTGATCAGAGTACCACAAGTATCGTCGGTAGACAGAAAACTATTTTATAAATTTTTTCCGTTGTATAAAGGACCGTACCGGATTGACAAGGTACTAAGTAAAAACGCTGTAATCTTAAAGGATGAAGATGGTAAACAGATGGGGACATATAATTATAGGAACATTAAGCCGTATAAAAGGGACGATACCCATGATTGAATATTTTGTCTAGGAATAAATCATTGTAAATAGTATCTGTATATAATAGTGTGTAATAGTGTTGTTGTGTTGTTACGTCTATTTTATTAGTATGTGAAAAAAATTTTCAATTAACATGTGATGGATATAAGACGGAAGTAAATAGCAGGCAATAATCTATACTCAATGAGATGGTTCAAAACTATGTTGGCATATTAACAAAACAAATGTAAATAGTTTAAGGCTGCAAGATACAAGATATGTGTTGTGTAAAGTGCAAAGTGTCAGTGAATATAGCGTAGTGAAGTAAGAAGAAAGTGTTTATTGTAGTCTTGTCATTTAGTTATGTTGTAGCAAACCAAATGACGCTTGGAGAGGGGAAGTTGTGATATACCAGAATATGATAGGTTTTATTTAATGATGTTAGCTATACATGGGGAAGATAAATGGGGATACAATATGGCGGTAGATGGACTTAGCAACGACGGCGCGGAGGTTGGCAAGGTCAACAAACTATTCACGGGCCTTGATGACGTCAGGACGCCGGCTAGAGGGCTGAAGAACCTAAGATATAATTGGTGCAAAAACGAATGACTGACGGAAGTCACGGCTACTCGGATGTGTAAGAGACGCACGGGTTGGCTATAAAAGATCAGATAGTCTAATGTTGCCGCCGTGGTTTGAAATAATAGAAGGATGGACGCCGACCGAGCCATGAAGGGTTTAAAAATGCATTAAACAGGACATTCTGACTCGGGGTGTCGTAGAGTGAAGATCGTACATTCCGTCTCTGGGTGTCGTGGAGTATAGATCGAACATTCTGACTCTGGGTGCCGTAGCGTAAAGATCGTTTGTAGGCAATATAGAGGGAAAGTGAGACTTGTATAGCTTGTTTTCGGACTTTGTCTTGTGAGAGAAGTGATAGTTTGTTTTCGGACTTTGAAATAATTTACCAGAAGTGATTTTCGGAGGACTTGTTCAGATTTTCGGACATTGCAGTTGGACTTCAATAGTCTACATAACCGGTGGGAGAGATTAGGAACCGGGAGCGTCGGACAAGACTAACAGATAGTTTAGGCAGTGTGGACTGGACGTGTCAGCGGCGGCGCAAGACCGGAAGAGAGAAGCGGAACTTGGAATTAACAACGGCCAAGTGAGAAGCGACTACGGAGCGTTGGCATGCAAAAACGGTAAAAAAATACTGCAGTATAAAAGAGACAATTTATTCAAAAGGGGTCATGACCATCTAATTAATTGTTTTAATTTAAAAGTTAAATAAATTGTTGAATTTTGTTCTTTGGAAAAGAAAAGAGTTTTTTCATTTGTCAATCATAATTTTTAATTAGTTGAAAGCATAATTATTACATTTCAGATTCCACGCCATACTGTATAGTTGGCAGACCAGGTAATCGGCTATCGAGGCGATAGCGAGTATTTGTATCCGGACCCATCGACCCAAGCTAGCTGGAGGTTTAGATAATTTTTGTTAAATCAGATAGAAAAACTTTGATAGTAATTCATGTAACCTGTTTCTGGCGCCCAAATCATAATAAATTTGGAACAGGACATGATTACAGCCACAATCTTGATGAGACGTGAGAATGGTATATTTCAATATAGTAGCCACAATTTCTACCAATAACTATGTTGTGAAATCTTACGTTGTATGCTAGCTTTGTATGCTAATTTTATCATTTTAGATTTTAAAATTTCTTGCCAGTCCCTTATTATCACAGAAAGTATTACCACAAAGTAAAAGAATAATAAGTATAATGAACTGTCACCGCAAAATTATGGCATTCATTTTTCACAGTTGCCATAATTTCGCGGCAACTCTCGTGGTTTGTTTATTATTCTTGAACCCCTGTGAGGCCACTGGAGGCGGCGATGGCGGTAGCCGTTGAGGCGGTGCGGGGCGTCGGCGTAGTTCTTGAGGATTCCGCACGCCTGTCTGCGCGGCTGCGGAGTTACGCGGCTTCCAGGAGGGCTAATCCTGCTAATGAAGTCCGGGGGCCCTCCTCGCGGCGCCCGGGCGGAGGACAGCGCGCGGCGTCCTCACAGGGGCCGGCAGTGGGCGGGAGGCGGTTCACGGCGGACACAAAGAAGGTGCACCGGCCCTTGGGAGCGGGGCAGCCTACGTTCCAGTAAGGCAGTGTTGTCAAGGTCGATGCCACGAGCGTGACATGATGCCGTGGCATGAGTGTCACGACGAAATCGCCCCTCCAAGCAGTTCAATTACTCCGCCACCAGAGACAACGCCATCCCTATTATTAAGTTGGCTGTCGGGTGACGCCGCGTCCATGGCAAAGGTGCCGACGTTTCGGTCGCCATTCTGCGACCTTCCTCAGGGCGAAACGTCGGCACCTTTGCCATGGACGCGGCGTCACCCGGACAGCCAATTTAATATTGACTCCGGCCGCGGAAGCCTACGCTCTCACCATCCCTATTGTAAAACGGCGGGGTTTCTAATAGTTTCCTTTCCCAACGACAGTTGCGAAGAGAAGCTCGTGGCATGCTACGGTGCCACGACGCGTGTCACTGCCACCAGTAGAAGATCTTGACACCACTGGAGTAAGGTATCGCTTTCTCTTTCCCCTCCATAGGAACCCTATGCAGGCGGGAGTTTATTTGCGTAAGGGGGTACCTAAAAAAATTACTGTGTAGGTATACAATTACAATTGAGCCACAATTGAGGATTACAATTGAACCACTGCCTTGCGGCTTCAGGAACTAGAGGAGGGCTTTGTCTTACTTACTAACTTAATTAAATGACGCAGTTAAAAATACATGCACTTTGGCATGCCTAACTTATGGGTAACAAGATTTTTTAAAATTTTAATCTTAAATATTGTGAATTGTTTCCTTTGATGGGTTAGAATTATTTTTGCCTCTCTTACATTCACGAATCATTCACACTTATTAAACATTATATAAATAACCATTCATTCAACTCGCTCATCGTCTCTGCACTAAACTAGTTGTCTTCTGAGTAAAGTATCTAATGGCGGTAGGGATGCCGCGCTTTTATAGCTGGAGTTAAAAATCGACAAAGTTAACGATATCTGCAAATGTATAATAAACAACTATTCTTCGCTTCACTGTCTTACATTTGTATAGAGTGGTAAAAGTGGCACTTTATTTTGCGAGTAGGAAATGTTGATATGTTGCTACACAAGGCCGATGGATAGAGTGACGCAATCTTACGAGAAAAATAAAATAACCATTACCATGTGCGTCCAGTACTATTTTTAGTCAGCCTTATTGACATTCATTGTATTTTAATTCAAGAATATAAATAACTTTGTTAGATTAAAGTCAGTAGAAGCTGATACGATCAAACAGTATTTTGTTTTGTTTTTTATATTCATACTTTTGTCTGCACTGCCTCTTTTGTATTAGTGCTAAAAAGTGAACTTTTAGCACGCTTTGCATGTTCTAAAAGATACCGCTTTTACTTACGTATTGTCTAAAAAAACGTATTGCATACTCCTAGAACAACCGGAACGAGCAGCTTCCGAAATCAGGGCGGTGTTTAATCGAAGCCCACCGCAACATGACTGTGACTGTTTCAGCAATCGCATTTGCTCCTCCCTACAAAACTATGTAAAATGACGCATTTCATACATGACCGTCAAAATAAGATTATGTTCTTGAAAAATTATGGTAGCAATAATTTGCAACAGAGTCTGAAATCTTAAAATGGGGAAATGCTACTTTGTCGGAATAGCTCAAAAGCCCTGAATTACAAACTAAAATCTCCGACACGGCATCGAAGATAACAGTCAACATCGCACGTGCTGTGGTATTGGAATGCCTCCAAAGTAATTCAAGCACATTCGCGAGTGTTCAGTCGAAAGTTTGGATTTTATGGTTTGAGTTAACTCAACAATAACAATTTAACCTAAAAAAATATTTGTACATATAATTCTTTAAAACCGATGGCCAAATTGTCAAATGAATATGCCTGTTTGCTCAAATAAGAGGTTTGGTAAAATTGTTTTTGGTGGTATATGAAACGGAGCTAAAGATGTAATAATATTCTTTTTTTAATTTTTATATAAGAATACGGTGGTGTATAACTGAAGATATCTTCTTGAAAAATGGTAACTGTCCACTAGAGATTCTTTAATTCTTGTTATCAGGAGCATACAAGAAGTATGCAGCACCACATTACGCAATCACAGTTCCTGATTTAATTGTCAACGATACGAAACGATAAACAAATGTTACAACATTGCTGGTCATCAATGCAGTTCATAGCGGCGCTTAGCCATGAAGTGCAGAGAAATTCCAAGGAACTTATTGTTTTTAATGTACAAATTATCTTACGATTACTATTGTTTGATCTTTTTTGTAAATATTGATAGCGATAGTTTTACCTGAATCCATTGTTAGAACCTGCCGCGGCGAGCTGCCCAATTAAAGTGTATATAAATCTGTGCAAAACCTCGCCCGCAAGAAACTCCGTTCGCAAGCACTGCGCTGGGGCGGGGGCGTCGTGGGCAGCGGGGCGGGGCGGGGGCGGCGGCGGGGTCCACGCTCGGCCGCTCCGCCACAAAGGGCCCAGCGCACAAAGAGCGTCTCAGGTGCGCTGCCCGCGCGGACCCAGGTCGCTAATACATCCATCACAGCCTCCCTCCCGCCGGCCACTGTGCGCGCGACACCTGCCCTCCCTCGCCCGCGACCAACGGACAGCATTGTCCGTCAGCCCTGCGGCCTGCGTTGGGCCGCGGCGATGGCGGAGAGGGGCGATGGCGGAGAGCGGTGATGGCGGAGAGCGGTGATGGCGGAGAGCGGTGATGGCGGAGAGCGGTGATGGCGGAGAGCGGTGATGGCGGAGAGCGGTGATGGCGGAGAGCGGTGATGGCGGAGAGGGGTGATGGCGGAGAGGGGTGATGGCGGAGAGGGGTGATGGCGGAGAGGGGTGATGGCGGAGAGGGGTGATGGCGGAGAGCGGTGATGGCGGAGAGCGGTGATGGCGGAGAGCGGGGATGGCGGAGAGCGGGGATGGTGGAGAGGGGTGATGGCGGAGAGGGGTGATGGCGGAGAGGGGTGATGGCGGAGAGGGGTGATGGCGGAGAGGGGTGATGGCGGAGAGCGGTGATGGCGGAGAGCGGTGATGGCGGAGAGCGGTGATGGCGGAGCGCGGTGATGGTGGTGGCGGGGATTGTGGCGGTGGTAGAGACGGAGGAGTGGCATTGTTTTGGTCATCGGTCGGTGTGAGGCACGCGAATAGATGTTGCGATGTATCGATATATTTTTGTATTGACAACAACACAGGCATGCTGTTGTAGAATCGTTTCAATAGCGCGGCGACCAGAACGCCGGCTCTTCACCTTCGATTACTAGGGTTTGAATCCCGGTCAATGCACGTGGAATATGTGATGAACAAAGAGTTCGTGGAAGAATTTCTATGGTTTGTCCGTTTCATTTTCATTCCACCTTTGCACCATCATCACTCATTCCATCTTTACCAGCGTCTTCTTATTAATGCTATGATTGATTAGTGATTCCTGATGATCCAACTGCCAAGGCCATTAATCCCGTAAGTGTACTGCATGTTTTCCTCAGGAGGTGGCGTTGATTTCCCCGCGCTTGATGGCGAGATGCGGCGCCGACCTATTTGTCGGCTGGCAGGGTTTTCCCCAACCAGGAACCTCGCACCAACTGGGCACCGCTCCAGCTGAGACAAGCTCTAACAGCTCTCGGCCGGTCTCCCGGCATGTGTGGTAGTGTAGTATATGTAAGTGTATGTGTGAGTAATGGATGTGGATAGGACAAGGAAGAGGAAGGAAAGATCGCGCGCAGTCCGTGTCCCGTTTCTTAGGATACTTCTCCGACATTCGTCTGGAATTGATCGTAGAAACCTCGGAAAACTACCGATCAGAGTAGCCGGCCTCAAACGCTTTGACAATTCTTCCTTTAGGCCCCTTGGCTGAGATTGAGGAAGTAACGTCACTGGTAAAAGACTGAATCAAGATGTGTGGGTGGTGCGGAGGGAAGCGGCGGCGGCGGCGGCGACGGAGGCGCGTTGAGGGGCGCGCGTTCGCGACGGGGCGTCCGCGTCCCCCGCCTTGCGTCCCCGCGGCGCACGACTCTACCCCCCCCCGCCCACTCCCCCTCGTTCGTCGTTTGAAAAGGCGCCCCCCGCGGGTCCCCTGAGCGAAGGATTATGGGCTCCTTTGCGCCTGCAGCGGAAACCCCCGGGCGAACGCCGTGCCAAGGCCTCCGGACCATTTCATTTCGCCTTTGTGGCATCGGCAGGCGCTCAAATTGAGAAATTATGTCCGCCCCGCGCCGCGCAGGTAAAAAGAACTCGCGGACTTGGCTGCTTCGCTTACATTACGAGGTTTTGTTCTGTTGTTGTTACTTCAAAGGAAACACCCTTTTTTTTCAAAAGAAATCGTCTAAAGGTCTGGTAGTATTGGAAAGAACGTGTCTGACAAGTTTAATTACGCCAGCTGAGAATGTTAAAGAATATCAACTTATTTCTTCCTATTGCGCTAAACAAACCGGTAGAGCACCTTGGCACACGTCCAAGGCGAGGTACTGACGTTAGTGGTTTTGACCATGTGTGTCGGCCGCAAGTATGCCCACGCCTGACTCAGGAATATATGCCAATATCCGGCGCAGATGTTTCATGCTGCACTTTAACGCGTGGTGACTCAATTGTCGAGTGACCTACAGCATCAGTTAATACGTTAAACGAGTTTGTGAGCAACACGAGATCTCTTTCGAGAGACTAGTTTCCGTACAAGGGATTGCGTTAAAAATACCGAGCAGATATTTTGAATGTATAATCAACATGAGGTCCATTTTTTAACGTGACCTCGAGGTGTATCGATTAAGGTGCGGACTTCCGTCGCAGGGATGAGGTGTGGAGCATGCAGATGGTTCGCATCGCGATGCAGGGGGCGTTGCTAGGTTTCTCGGCGCCCCTGTTCCTCGCCCGAAGCAAAATTATAATCGTAAGCTGCACAGGTAATTGATCACATGGAGCTGTCTCCTCTCCACACGGCTTATTACGAAGTCATCCCGATTCCTATCTTTAATCACGTTCATTTATAACTAGCTACGCATTCGTTGAATATTCAGATACGTACTGCAGGTTAGAACACGAACAGTTAGAGATAAGAAAACCGATTTGAGTCGTCGCTTTCCACTTCTCTAGACTTTTTTTTTTGCTTCCTCGCAGCACTTTGACAAATATAAAATTGCGGCATCAATTACCAAAACGACTCGCCTCCAATTTTCTAGTTTCTCGAGGCGTGAACTCCCAACTCGGAAAGAAAAAAAAGAACATGTTATACTTTATTCGTTGCCAAGGTGTTTATTACAGTTCAATCCATTGCAACATGGGTTGGCTTGAATAAGAAGGATCGTGGAGCAAAAAGTCCAGCCAGCTTCCTTATAAAGACCTCAACTCCCACTTGTGTTTGCCGACGAAAAACGAAAGCATTCAAGCTGGTCGTCGGAATAAACGTTCGGACGATAACGGCCATGTTCACCCAATAAAGCAATAAAATCAGAAGCTGAAAACATCTCCAGTGGGGGCCGGGGGCCTCCGTTTGGGCCTTCAACATTTTCGGCGTTCCATCGCATCGGCGCGCGACGGCAGCAGCCCTTCCTCTGGGCTCACTCGCATTCACAGGGTGATTAGAAAGTGCGTGAATGAAAAAAAATACAGTTGGTAAATATTCAATTAATGATTTGGTCAATCGATGCACAAACTTCCAACATGTTTTTTTTGTGTTTTGTTTAAATGTTGTCGATTGACACTTGTTAGTATAGTTCGTAAAAGTTACCACATTACCGGTAGATATTGATGATCAATTATGATCCATGGTTTATTCGACTCTCCAGGTCTGTTTGAAATTGGCTTCACACGAAAATTCCTCCTTTTCATGCGTCAACAATATTATTTGTTTTGGTGTATTGAATATTTTTGATATTTTGATATAAAGCAAAATATAAAGAGTATTGAAGTGGTGATTTCACCAGAATTAACATTATTTCATCGTTTTCCACTATTTTTGAAATACATTTAATATTCACATCTTTAGTGGTCATTTGGGAAGTTTAATGATTAAGAATTCGCTTCAAACTAAGTGTAAATAAATTATGGAATTATTACATTTTATTATATTTTTCCATTTGAAATTGCACTCACAACATTAGTCCTAGAACTAACACAGTCCACGAGCAAAACGATGCCGTGAAAACACATTCTTAGCAAGGTACAATACCAACACTTTAAAAAACCTTTTTTGCCCAGTTGTAGGTTCTGCCGTTACACAAGTAATATAATGTTTGTATTCAAAGTGTGTGTACAATATGTTAACAAAGAACACGAAAAAAGTTTTACATTTCAAATTAAAAACTTAAAAATAATATACTAAAAAGTGTATATTAAAAGTTATTTTTCATTATTGCGAATGAGTAGAAATGATTCAATCTCGACTGATGTTCCGTGGAGGCCACAGAGAACCCCGATTATTGCACAGAGCTTTTTAAGCTGTTGGCGTACTTTTTAGTCACCGTGTAGGGGGCTGTGGTGTGATGGGGGATAAGCGGCTGCGGTTTGTCACCTGCTCCGTTGCTCCGCTGCCGCGTTTCGCCCTGCGCACGTAATCCGTAACGACGGCTCAGGGCGCCCGCCGCCTCCCTTTGCCGCCGCCCCCGCCGCCCGCCACGCCCCGCCGCACAGGGCCCGACCGGCAGGCCTTTCTTCTTTTCCCGCGAGGCTCTGATCCCGGGGCCCGATGCCCGCCGGAGCAAACGCGAACGGACAAATGGGGTCGCGCCGCCGCCCATGCCTCGCTTCGCCCCCGCTGAGGTCGCCTGCTCTTCCAACTTGGAGATGGAGGACGTGTGACTGCAATAGTTTCTGCACTGACACATGACAGCGACGTCTGAAGAATACCCAGCCAGTTTTTACAAACCAACGATCAATTGGTTTTTATTAATTGGTGGACCAAAGTTACTAGCTGCAGTCTTCTTCTCTTCTAATAGCTCATTTTCTTAAATGATATTTGATTTCTTTTCAAAATAATTCATATTTTGATTCTTCTTGAAGTAATACTTTATTGAAAGCTACATTACCAAGAACTCCGAATGAGAAAACAACAGAGGAGGGGGTAAAACGCTTGAAGTGTTAACACGAGGAAAATATGATTCACACGTGAAGGTTTCTAAATAGACAATGCAGATTTTGGACACGATACCAGAGTTTTAATGATTCTAGAGTATCGTTGCCAATGGTTTTGGAAAAGGGGGGATCAACTTTATGGAATGAAAGAACTGCAATCTTCCTACATCCTTCACAAGCTGTACTTTCTTAACTTACTTTCAACTGTACAATTGTTCCTATTCGTTTAAAAAAATCTTACTAACTCTATTAAACGGGTTTCTGATACAAGTGTTAACATACTTTCTCCGTTGCTGCCATGTAAACCCGACGTGGAGATTCTGACTGTTGTCGAGGCTCTCGTCTCTCCGCACCCCTCCCTTCCCCTCCGCGGCCCCGCTTCGCTCGTGTTTCGAAACGCTTCGGCGAACCCTAGATCAAACGCACGCGGCCCGCGTGATACGCCAGATCCTCGGCGCGATAATGCAAATTGGAGCCCGGCTTGCAGACCGGCTCGCGCCCTCGCCGCCGACGGCCCGTTCAAGGCTGTCGGCGCCCGGGCGGGAACCCGCGTGCCGCCCTGCGCCGCGCCCCGCCCCGCCCCGCCCAATTTTACCCAGCCGTCTCCTTGGGTGTAGAAAGCTAGCCTAAGCAAGGGCTTAGAGCCCTCGCTCGATGGAAGCCTTTAGCCATTTTTTGTCGACATTTTGTATTGGTTTAAAAGTGTTGTCAAGGTCGATGCCACGAGCGCGTCTCCGTGGCACGAGTGCCACGACGAAATCCACCCTCCATGCAGTTCACTACCCCGCCACCAGAGACAACGCCATCCCTATTGTAATAATATGTAGCTAAATAAATGTAGCGTAAATCGTTGGCTTGCGGGTGAGATATGTCGGGTCGATTTTTCAGGTCTTGGGAATATTCTAAGTGGTTAATATTTTCTTACATTATTGAAATTTCCAATTTTCTAGGTTGGGAAATATCTTTATATTGTAAACATTTTCCTAAAACTGAATTGATATTTTCCACGTTTTTAATTATATTTTTTACTAAATAGATTGATAATACATTATTTTATTATTGCCAATTTTCTTGTTATTACTATTATGAAACACACTTAAAATCATTTCACCATTATCTTTCAATGTTTTCCGTTTCTCTTAGGACCTGAACTTTTGACTTGATGTGTTTTCGCTTGTATGCTGACGAGATTCCCTCCCTTTCTAGTTTTCATCTAGGAGTATTTCAGTAATACGTACGCAATCAAAGCTTCTACTAAAAACTCTTTGAAACAATTACAAGTACATATTATTACTTCACCGATTTAAACAATATCTATCAAATCCTCTTCAATATGTAACTTGCCTAGTCACAGAAAGATAATTTCTCTAAATTTTGAGTAAAATCTCGTAGTGTTTAACTTTATATATTTGGGATCAATTTTTAAATTACATTCCTAACTTGAAATTGATAACTTTAAACATACAAATGCTGTGATAGCATTCCTCCTCTACCAACTCTTTCCTCCCTTGCTTTCATTCCTGTCTTCTATGTGAGAAAACTTTCACCCAAATTGCGTACGTATTTTTCATTGAATGACCTCCTTCTAGTATGCACTAAGGTAATAAAATTTTGAAAGTGGTTAGGCGGAAGAGCAGGCTAAATGGCCTGAGTCTCGCCACAAATAAAAACATTTATTTATTTATTGTAAAACGGCGGGGTTACTAATAGTTTCCATTCCCGACGCTAGTTGCGCAGGGAAGCTCATGGCATAGTACGATGCCACGACGCGTGCTACTGCCACCAGTAGAAGATCTTGACACCATTGGCTTAGAGCCCCCGCTGGATGGAAGCCTTTAATCATTTTTAGTCGAAATTTTGTATTACTTTGAAATACCTTTAGATATTTATACAGGTTATCACAAATGATTCATCGGATTTTAATATGTTGTATTTCAGAAACTATTAGGCCTACATAAAATGAGTGATACGAAGGGCTTCAATATTTCCAAACTTTTGCCATTTAGTCACAAATGTTCAATGTTCTCCTCCTCTCGTCGTGCGAAATACATCTATCTATGCAGTAGACTAATTCCTCTCAAACACGATTTAGCATTTTTTTAGAAACGGTTATCACAGCAACAACAATGCGATTCATTAGTTCCTCTACTATTATCAACCTTGTTTTTAACGTTTTTGTAAACATTGTTACAGCAATGTTTTGACATACCCCAAAGGAAAAAATAAAAAACTAAGGTTGAGCAACCTAGGGAGGCATACGAACAGCGCCAAGTCGTCATTAGCACATAGCTCAATCTATCGATGCGGAAGTTCATTAGGGAAACGATGCACATTTGTATGCCAGTGCGGAAGAGTACCACCTTGTTGGAGTATAAAATTTTCTGAATCGCCTTAAGTTGTGGTAATAATCACAAATTTCGTATTCCAAAACGCAATACACTTTCTGTTGTATACTCGCCATTTCGGAAACCTCATGGTGTTGCTATCTGACGAATGACAATGAAGGCAGTTTGATATGACGAAAACTTTCAGAGTTTGCTGTTATGTCGATGTATCACTCATTATGCTAAGTATTAGTTACTGAAATACATTTTTTTTAAATCCGATGAATAATTTCCTACTTGTTATCTGAAGTATTCGTACTAATTATGGATAACATTCGAGTAATACGTAGGCATTCGATTCAACACATAGCATTTATTCAATCCAGTTAGGAGCTCCCGAAAAAAGTGAGTCCTTGTACGTAGTTACTCCTGAGAATGAATACATTGTTTTTACAACACAAAAATCATACCAAAATGTTTACAACACATCCAATAAATTAATCTATAAGATAATTTGTAATACGTAACTAATAATTCTGTGTTTATGATAGAAACAATTATGTGTCAAAGTACTCGTACCTGTGTATGTATGTATTTGGTAAATTAAACCGACTTTTACCAGTTAGCGGTGTTCCCAGGCCTGGGGTCTGTTTTTATTTACTCTCCACGCCTGAGTTGAGAGAGACATGGCGAGCATGACGTATTCCACCACCGTACCTAGCTTACTCAGCCTACGGTGAGCTTTTTCTTTCGTCACACAGCAATAGAAACGATTTGTATTTGAATTGGATAGAAGATTTGTATAAGAAAGCTACAGCTTCATTTTTGCCCCAGTCAGGAATCCAACTCGGCGTACATCACCTTACAAAAAGCTAGCACGCTGTTCATGAGTCATTTCAGGGGCATACAGAAATTTAATAAATATATTTAACTTAGATTGTGGAAGAAAATATGTTGAAAATTATTATAATGTAGAGCAATTTATTTCACTATTTTAAGAATTTAAACAGAACCAAAATTCCCTTTAAATTATTTTCCATTATATTTACTAATGATGTAGGACTTCTTGTGTGGATTCTTTAAATCGATCAACAATCTTTGATTAACATCAACAAGTTAGTGCCGGTGTTTAAATGCTCGTGTTTCTAAACAGAAGAACTTATTGATGAAATGTTGATAACGTAATATTTTCAAGTAGAAAATTGATATTTTGACATATTTTGTTTTCTGTAAAGGAGCCCTGATTTAGTCGTGCTTGTGGTCGTTGAAGATAATAATCTGGCCCTGGTGGTACTTCACTCTAGTTTTTAGAACCACATATCCCAGAAAAAATTAGGGAAACACTCCATTAAATGAAATAATATGATGAAAAATACTCAGAAAAAGATATTTAAAAGTCTGTAGTTGTTGAAAGCCTTTTTGTAAGCCTAAAAGTATGCATAATGTTGTTTTGTTTTTATTTGAAAACTGAACTTTGAAATTTGAATCGACATTTGAAGTACAGACGAGTATTCGTAAAATCGAAACTCTGAAGAGAGACATTAATTTATGTGCCAAGGCATGCATAATACTAATCATATAATAAAAAATTGACACATTTTTCTATTTCATTTTTACACCTACATCTCTTCGATATATAAATATATGGTTGTGTGTGTGTTTCACATAGACGCGAAAACTACGCGATCGATTTCCCTTAAATTTTCACACTTTGTTATTATTTGTAATTAGAGTGTTTAAAGAGTGAATTGAATTAAATCGGACATGTGGGGCCGTTGTTGATGATTATTTATTCGTTTATGAGGACATGAGCGCGCTCCTGAACTCTATGCAACCCGCCCCACAATCAAGGATTAAGCACGTCTTCACTGTTTGTGCGTTTGTATAATATCGGCCGGAATTATTACTTGAATCTCGGACAAGTAAATCAAATTTCTCCAAGAGAGTGTCATGGTGAAAACATGCCCAACATTGAGGGAAAACGCTTTAACAATAGGATACATGACAACCATGTCCAAACCAGGACATGGGATAAACTCATACTTGCGAGAATGTCTTTCATGTTTTGGAATTTTTGCACAGATTAGCGGAAAACGTGATTAACAAACACGTGACCTATAGTGTATGATGTGTAATACATAGCAATAGCGAAGAATTGCCGAGTTCACTAGTTATAAATATAATATTCACATTCTACATCTACATATCTCATAAATATATCATCTGCATATCTATTCCAATAACATAATCAACTTAGTAAAGAAAATATCCCAATTAAAACGATGGTTCACATTGACCAAATATATGTAGTATTCCATACCTAGCGTGAGTCGGCTGAAGCCCGTGCGAGGAACGCGACGCCACAGCTCATCTCCAGCGTTAGATGTACACAAAATAAAGAAAGTATGTTCTGTTATTGCACCATTAGTTTAAAAATGGCCGGCGGTTAACAATAACCGCTCCCTGAAACCCTTGGGGGGGGGGGGGCATTGAGGACCCCCAAGTCCGAACAATGAGGGGCCATCCGCCTCGCGGGCGGTCTCTCGGCAGAGCTTCTCCGGTGGCGGCGGCGGCGCAACGCGACGTCCGCGATTCATCTCGCGCTTCGCGAGCGAAGGGGGCGGGGCGAGGGCGGAGGGCTTCGCGCCGCCCTGACGGGTGGCGGCGGCGGCGGCGGCGGACGCGGGTCGCTTGCGGGGCGGCCTGCCATGTTCCCTCGCGCCGCCGCCGCCGCCCCCGCCGGGGTCTCCGCCGCCGCCGCCGCCGGCCCGCAGAACAGGGTTTCAGTTCGGAAACAGCCGCTATTTATCTTCGGCCGACGCCCTACCCGCCGCCGCAGTCGTGTGTCCCTTGCGACGCGACGGCCCGTCCAATAACATCGGGGCCGTGGCTGCCTGCCGTGTCCACCCTCGCCGGCAGCCCTTCCGCGCCTGCTCCGCGCTCAAGGCTTGCTGTATCCCCATTGCGTTTCCCCCGGCTCATGTTGCGATTTTCCATTTTAAACGATATCTACTAGTATCGATATGTACAGCAGAGCAAAGTATTGATTCGAGTTTCAGTACATTGTTTGGCACTAGCATCGAAGTAACGTACCGATATATCGATACAATGTTACCTTTATAATCTGAACTTCTAATATATAAGGTAGAGATACATTAAAAGGAATGTTATAGCGGCCAGCGTGGATTTATGATACTATAAGTATTGGTGAACAAGTGAGAAACATTTAGGAAAGACTGGAATTTTTTCTGTGTACAACCCACCCACACAAAGAGCAATAATAGAAAAGAAAGAACACAGTTAATCTGTTCACATGATAGTAGCAATCGATTTAGTATATAATGATAACAGAAAATTCTCCGACGTGGCTGTTTTGGTATTAATTAACACTGATGACACGATAACTATATTAATAAAATTGATGCGTCCGTGATTCGAAAATAACTGTCTTTTTATAAAACGCATAGTTATTTACAAAAGCCTTTCCGAGTTTTTATTCATTATTTATATTATTGTTGTCTGCCTGTATGCCTGTGCACCTGCCTGTATGCCCGCCTGCTTGTGTGTTTGCATCGGCTTATCTTGAAAACGGCTAAACCGGGATGCTGAGAGCGAACGAAAAGGAAAGAGAACGAAGTAGGTGATGATTGGTACAGCTAGGCGAAGATGAATTTTTATTTATTTATTTCTCTTTTTTTGGAGGGTGAGGTGAAGGTACTGTGGAAAATCTCTAACAGACACCCGAAGAACCGGTGATCTTGGGTAGTGTGAGGCTTGCACCCACGAAAAAACACGAATCTCGTCATCCTCTTCTAGTTTCCGTCCCGGTACGCTTGTTAAGCATTTCTTCAGAGCTGATACCTTGATTTGGCTCTCTTTTAAGCCTTGTTATAACTTGTCTGTTCGTCAATTCTTCGTTTTATGACTTCTGTTTCTATGCCGCGTACTTTGTGGGCATTAGGTCACTTTAGCCTTTCCTCTTTTGTTGTAGGACTCCCCTTGCGTATGTTGCTATGGCGGTCCATAATTCTTGGCCCTTAGCATGGTACTGATTAAGTTTGAGGGCTCGATTGGGTCTCTGAGCTAGTGCGCCTATTGGGCGGAGCGGGATAGAACGATTCGGAGCGGCAGGCGCGGGCGGCCAGGGAGCATTGGAGCCAAGCGGGGCGTCGCGGGACAGAAAACAGTTACTTCGATTTGGCACTATACGTACAATTCATTACTTTTTCTATCTAATAAACGATTTTGAGATAAAACTGTCGGCAATGTCCAGTTACCTTCGCTAGTGGTAATATGGTAAATCAGAGAATTGATTCTGCCATTGTATCGTCATCCCTACTCCTGTCCACCTCCATCTCATGCATATCTCATCCCGGTTGCTCTCGCTAAGCACCATTCCCTCCCATCACCTCACATCACCTCACCTCACCCCACCTTACCCCACCTCACCCCACCTCACCTCACCCCACCCCAATCCACCCCGACCCATCTAGACCCGTCGCGTCCCGCCAGTTCCACTCCTCTTTTGTCTGCACGACTCTCGACTCCATATCCCGTCTCGCTTTCTGCCTCTGCCATGCCCGTTCATTCGCCCTCCTACTCACCGTGCTCTTCCCAATACCCCAGTGCATCTCGTCATCAGAGCCTGATTTACGGGGGACCACGCCCTTGGAAAAAATCAAAAAACATTCGAAAAATGTCATAAATAGTCGGAAAATATATGTTCAATTCTGTAAGTAGTTGATTATTTTTCATTCGTATTTGTGCAAAGTCGTTCTATAATAGAGGATAACTTTTTAGTAAATGTGGAGAATTTTTTTTCGGAGAGGGCTCCCAAAACGAATTTGTGCTTGGCAGCACCTGAATCCGATCCTGCTAGTCGTCATCGTCATTCGTTGGAGAAGTTTCTTCTACGGCCGCAGCTTGCAGTGTAACGCGTTGTATGAGGAGTCTTCCAGGCATTCAATGACTGCAGGGAAGAGATTTATCAAAATACAGTAGCCCGTTGCTCCAAATGTCACACTGTAGATTTAGTCCTTAGGCAAATCACTAGTTGTACATCTCGTGACATCTAAAAGCAAATGCTTTACCAGTCAATCATCATATCACGTGATTCTGGCACGCATTGTATTATATAATCAATTTTAGATAGTCATTGTACAGAGCCGTTTGCATTTAGGGCAGCTACCAACAAAAACACAGCATCTAGAAGGTAGACTTTCTAATCACATCGACGCACTCATACTTCAATAGCAAATTAAAATATACCATTCAGACCTAGTTATAACCTATAACTCGAATTGTAGGATTACTATCACAGTACGAGTTTATTTAGTAGTGAAGATGTATTACTAAAGCGAGAAGTGTTTCTCTAGTGATGAGTGCAACCCGATACTCTCTTTTTTATGTGATATTAATTGCTTGAAGGCAAAGGGAAATCTCAGCACAAGTTAAGAGACACCAACCGTTCTTAATGTTGTGGTTGTTGAACAAGAAGAACAGCGATCACCGCAACGGAACGAACTTTAGATTCGAGAGGTCAGGCAACCCATTGTTTACATCACTTTCAACAAGAAGGTTCTTCTACCAATCTGGGTTTAATAAAAGGATTTTCTGATTTCTTTCGTTCACCTCTAACCTTCAGGCGTTAGGATAAAAGAACAAAGTCTAACTGATGGGAAGTCTTTAAAAAGCTAGAATAAAAACCTGCCGATTACTTTTCATCTTGACATGGATTGTGGAGAAGACAAAATTCTTAAAAAAAGACGCTGTTGAATGCTGTTGTTAAGATCATCGTCCGTGAAAATTGTGCTTTGGCTTTTTCTTTATTTGATATTGTCGATGCTGCTTTAACTTCAGTTGGGAAGAAACTGATGGTGTCAGCCATGCTTTGTTCTGAGGTCTTTAGAAGACAATAAGCTTTTCTTATAATGACTTGTGCGCAGTTAGAAAACGTAGATGATAACTTGAAGGTAAAAAGTTATAGTTGGTAGAATAGTCATTTAATGTTTGTACAAACGTATCCGATCTTAATCAATGATATTAGAGTAAAATATTTATTGTCGATTTATTCTCTAGCTTGCATTGTCTAAATATTCTTGTCTGCACTTCAGGTAACAGTAAAGGCTAGCGACACACGAGCGTCAAATGACGAACCTTAAAGTTCATCCGTCGTAGCGCAGCTGGGACGCACATGGGTTGTGGTCCACTAGCGTTTTGCAGTGACATCCGTCGCCAACAACGTCCGTCGCGTAGCAGTCAATGGACGTTACCTGTTAAAATGGGTATGTTGTTCCTGATGGACATTGTGGCGTCGTTTAATTACTCAGACACAGACACGAAGGATTCGTAACAAAATAAGTTTATTAAACTAAAGAAATATATATATATATATATATATATATATATATATATACATACAATGTTGCACAAGTTCATTTACCTTATCCGTGCTTTACGGCTCCTAAGAACAGCTTATCTTAGCCGCCACTCACGACTGCCTTGCGAGTCCCCCACTCGCCCTTGCTTGACCGCAAGAAACAGCGAACACTTGACCGCGTCGCTAAATGCGAGACTGACGTCTCCCCGGACAAGTGCGGCCGCTCGCCCTGGAGCGCAGTGCGTGAGCACTAAATGAAGATACCAATCCGGCGCCGTGCCGCAAAGGTATCCTGGCTAATATGCCCTTACCTCACCTTAAATAGATTCGGCCACATGACCGACCGATCACATGATCTACTCCCACTCCGTCTAAAGTGACGTGGATGCCCCACGTGATCTCCCTCCCTCAGAGCTAGAGCGCCGTCTGTGACCTATACAACCGACCACTGTGACGTGTCTTGCCGCCCCCTAGCGCCTCCGCGCCCTTTCTACTTCCTGGCTCAGTCTAAACCCATCTTAGACACTCCCCTTCCTGCTCAACCTAATGGTCTGTCTACTTGTGGCTTCCATAGATAAAGGCACATCCTGTCTTTTATGTATGCAAGCGTCACTATGCCACAACGTTGTAGCTTCTTGGGCATTCAGGTGTGCAGAACCTACGGAGGATTTGCGACATCATACGTACGTTAGACCGCGTTGAATATCTTGTATTGGTGCCTTATAATATGATCATGCAATTTTGAGAGCAACTGTTCTCAGTGATGACCCGGACATAGTAAAAATTAAAAATATCTCACTGTCATTGCTTAGTTTCTGAAAAGGAATATAAAATGTTCCCTTCAAAAGCTTCTCGCTATTAATGAGATAACCAATCATCTCCTCTTTTTTTCACGTTTCATTCCAATGTAACATAATCGCTAACTTTGTGGAATCCTTGTTGGTCAATACAAGATGACGGGACAAATAACATCAGTTGCGCCGCGATGATCGTGCCCGCGTGGGAGGGTAATGAATGGACAATTAAGCAAGTTCATACAATCAAGTAATGTTACAACTTGGGCTTATATGGATGTGAAAAGATATTGAGAAAATGCTGATAATGTGTGTGCAATACATGAGAATGGTGTTTAATTTATGAGGACGTGTTTCCGTTTTAAATATTTTGTATATGTGATTATGTTACGAAAGAAGGAATGATATTGAACAAGAGAACAGTCAGAACGATTACTATCATCAATAAGAATAGAGATTCTTTGGTATTTTTGAATGTTCTGATTCCCATTCACTCTCATTAGCTTTATAAAAACAAAATGGATTAAGTATATGAGTATGCTACTTTTTCCACCAAAACGTTTTAGCCAAACGGATTGCTTTCAAAATCTATATAAATGCTTTTGAGAAGCCGAGAAAATCTTAGGCGAGTGTCGCAATCCCTAAATGTAACCCAAATACGGTTACTTCAAAAAGTTTAGTTGGTAGAAATTATCCAACCAACTGCAACTGTATCTAGGGGCGGTTTTGTTACCAGACGGCATGGCGTGTGGCCGAGCACAACGGATGGAGCGGGCGGTGCTGGTAGAGTGGGCCGTGGCTGGCGCGAAGAGCAGGGAGCAGGGAAGGGTGGGTGTCCCTTTTTAACAGATCATTGCGATAAATAGATACACGGGCATCCTTGATTATAATCAGCTAGGGCAGAATAAAATCACTGTTTTCGGGCGGCAAGTTCGAGTGGGAATAAGAACAAGATACTCGAAGTTCGAAAACGATGCTGGTGAAAACTGTCGTGAGTGGTAAGCTTTATCCCGCTGGAAAAGCCACTTTTGAGTCTTGCCATGAAATGATGCACAAGCACAGACCTCTTGACTCTCATGGAGTAAGTTGTGCCTCTACAGTGATCTGTAGTAGGTAGAGGCAGAAGCAGTGGAATTTGTTCATCAGATCATGACTGAGAGGAATAGAATCATTTGACCTGCAAATCTTTTAGTCTGCTACAGGAAAGTTCGACACCTTAAAGTTGGAGCTTGTAACTCGCTCAGACGAGGATTTTGGTGAATCATAATTATCGAGGCAGACTGCTGGGTTCGATCCTTTCGACGGTTTCCTCTGCTTCAACCAGATCAATACATTAAACTGATCACGGACCGCGAGCTATCTTTCTTTCTCTATATCATGTCGTCAATCTCATCAGTAAGCCCTCTCTACGTGGTCCATTGTTCATCATTTAGAAATACTCTGGCAGAACTGAGAGTATTAAGATGTCAGGCCAAAGCTCGAATTGATCGTTTATTTTCGGAAAGACCACATTTCCAGCCTATCGGCCCGTGTATGTTGCTGGAAAACGCTAGATCTCCGGACTAGTGGCCTGTTCAAAGTAAACAGAAACCCGCACCTGCTGCAATAATATTAACGACAGCGGATATATTGTGCTTTCACATATCTATATTACTAATTTCCAAAGTACGCCGAAACTACAAGAAAACCTCGTATTCTCCAGCCTTTTTACAGGAGTCTATGGTTTCGTTAGATACCCACAAACTCGAGAAACATCCAAAAACAATTGAACAGTTTCGAGTTTGACTGAAAAATGTAAACATTTAATTGTGTTATTCCACCTATCTCATACTTCACATACTGTCTGAAATGTCATACTCAGCGCTACTTACATCACCACTACTACTACTACTACATCATCACACTACACTTACGACACAGTTGTGGTGATGCGAGCGCAAGGCTCTAAGGAAGAAGCCACTCGCCATTAAATATTTGCTCTTCACGCATTGTTATGGAACATCAACTTTTCTTACATTCCTGGTACGTAAAGAACTGGTGTACTGTGTATACGTAAATATTATACAATGATATTGCAATTTTGCAACTGTTTGTGTTAGTATGTTCCTTATATTTCTAAGTTATCCTCGTACAATAATTATTGTTGTCGTCCTCAAACAGTGTGTCAAACATTTTTAAACCTATTTGTGGGATTTTGTTCAGCTGCTGCTGCAGGCCACTAGCATGTGCTAAAAGCATGATCTGAATCAAAAGTTGAATCTAATTTTCTAATTAACTAATTTCTTGTTTGAGCGTGTGATAATAGAAGCACCCGAGCTGTTTCCAAATATTGCACTTCATGACGTGCGATTTTCACTTATTATCGCAAAGATTGGAGATGTGTGACCTTTCTGAAATAACCGATTCAACGGAACCGCTGCTCTCGGGAAGACGGCGAAAGCCAGTGTTTCTTCGCCGCCGTGCCGGTGTCCCGCCCTGGGCGCGGCGTTCGTGAGTCAGCCGCGTGCGCCCCGGCTGTGTTTTTCCCGCGGGGCGGCTCTTCGTGTTTCCGAGCGAGCGCTCGTCCGGGGCACTTTTTACCGCGCGGCCGACGGCGGGCGACGGCCGTGGGCGGACGGAGGTGAGAGGAAGGGCGCCGGAGCAGACGCCGCGCCGATTACGGCCCTTTTTGTCGCCTGCGGGCCCTTCCTGCCGCCGCGCCGCGCTGCGCCGCTAGAAGCACTCCGGAGTCGCCCGGTCCAAACCGCTGCAGGAGAGCACTTCGCGCGTCGATGTCGAATTCAGACGCAGTCTGTAGGAGAATTCCAGCGGCCGGTTGCCCTGATCGCTTGTTTTCCGTGGTTTCTCCTATCGATACCTTCCGTATGCCGGAGAGGTATCTTATAGCGTTTTCCGTTCGCCGCACTGGTGCACACCCAGTGCCCACTCAGGGCAGCTTTCGTGTTCCATTCGACCGCTGAGGCTCTCCAGTGCGAAGAAGCCCATGTTCCATTCGCACAATGACACGGAACCAGGGTGCACTTGGGACGCCCTAACCTGCACTGACGAGCTCGACGGGGCAGTCCATTGCACCGGGCCATTTTGAGGTTAGGTATGGAAGTTATGAATGTTGATTTGGATTTGGGGTGAAATTGTGAAGGCAATTGAGGAACTTCTGTCATACAGAGACACTTCGAATGATGGAGTATACCATGTTTTACAAGAAATCCCCTTAAAAAACTTGGTAACTTACGTGAAGTTCGGAAAATCAGTTTGTGTTTTCGTAAAATTCAAATGTGAATAACTGCATGTTAACAAATCCAGTGATATTTAGTAATTAAATCCATTCCCTTGCAAAATCATTTAAATATACAATGTGCCAAGAAATTTGTTCTCGCATGCACAAGCGGAAATGCTCATATTAATGTTTTTATAGTTTTCGATAACCAAATAATTCTCCAGAAGCCTTTCGTTTCGAAATCGAGTGTACTCTATTTGCACTGGCAAATCCCGAGAAATGAACTTCCCACAGATTCGCTTTTGAAGTTTTCGGTAGTTTTTAAATAAAGAACCACAACTTAATACATTATGAATTACGAAAAAAGAATTACCAAAAAACGTCGTACAAGATATATTAAAATAATAATAATAATAATAATAATAATAATAATAACTATTATTATTATTATCAAAATTATTACAACGATCACAATTCCAAAATTCTTATTTTTCGAGTTCTGCCAGTTTGGCAGACCAAAAACGGCTGTATATAATCTCATTGTGTAGCGCACACGCACTGATTCAGTTCCGGAATCCGTTTCATTCATGGCTGCCCTTCACGCGTGTGGGCCAGCACTGGTGGAGAGCGATGACGAGTTTGCCCAGCACTAGGGTGGGTTTCAGTGCAACTAATGGAAAACGCTATTAAAATATGGGTCATGGACCGCGCGCATTCCTCTTCCTTGTCCTATTTCTTCCCTTACGTACACACATTCTTATACTTCCATACACTACACTACTACACATGTTGAGAGACCAGTTAGAAGTTTGTCCCGTCTGAGGGATATACTTGAGAAGGAAATGACTTAAGCGGCTCAGGGCAACTACTGATGTTTCTGCAGTACCTCTGACCAGGAGGTCCTAGTATTCGATCCCTACGGTGACAGCATTTTCGACACTAGCTAGATTGCCAGGTCGAATTCAGCTGCTGACAGGAGAATTCTAGGGGCCGGCTTCTTCGATTTGTAGTTTTCCGTGGTTTCTCCGATTAACACCAGGCGAATGCCGGAGCAGTAAACTTCACTGCCAGCAGCCAGTGGCAGTTAAGTTCACTGCCACTTCCCGAGAAAAAATCACTATATTTACGGGACTAATGATCCTAGCAGTTGTCGCGTCCGAAGCTCGAAATAATCATTCATTCAATCAACCTGAAGGGGAAAACTCCTCAGAAATATCCCGGTAGGTATAGGAAGTCTAGCTTATTATCGAATCTCCCATTCCAGGGGATGAGGAACACCGCCACTAGTCCGCTTGGAATATGCAGTACACTGGTAGAACTAACGACTAAAGTAGTTGATAGGCCAGGTGACACTAAAGACCCACTGTGTTCGCCAGCTATCACTGCGTCAAATTATTTACTGGCTGGCACATCCTTGGCTCTTTTTCGTTTGAAATGAGAATTTTTTGCGCAGATTATCTTCAAATGTTACTGTATATGTTAGAGACAACCACGTGATCTGTTTCGTATAAGTCTTAAAAGCGTTTTGCACCATGTTTTTATCCTGACGCTAAGATAATGCAAGTAGTTTCGAACTGGGACGACAAAGTGTATTGGTAACGTTTAATTCTCATTATGTCAAATCCTCAATATTACGTAAATTGTATCATTCATGATTCAGATTACGAGATTCCCAATAATTCTGGTAGATTATCGTTTTCCGGCAGAACTCTATCGTATAGTTTGTGCATGCGCTGAGGCTCAAAAGTGGGATTGCTTCATGTACGATATAATCATGATATGCAATAACGCTCTAATGACATACAGTGGAAACTCGTTTTGTCTTCAACTTTGACTGGGGTCGTGAACGTTGGAGTACTCTCTGTGGAGAATTTAGTTGGAGGATTTAGATGCCCAAAGAAACAAGTTCTTTTCTCTTTTACATTCGAAATATCGAGGTTCAACTATACTTCCAATTGAGTATTAACACCAGAGGCGCATCTAGGTATCCAAGCGCCCATGGCAAGCATATAATTTGCGCCCCTCTCAGGATACTTCAAATTAAGTTGTTATTTGTTTTAGTGGGTATGCTCTAAATAGCGCCCCTTGTGAGTGGCGCCCATGGCACGTGCCATGTCTGCCATACCGTAGATACGCCACTGATTAACACCAAAACATTTATTATATTTTGTTTCAAGCAAAATATTATATTTAAAAGATTCCATTTTATATATATATATATATATATATATATATATATATATAACAATAGCGTGTATAAAATGTCATTCATCATAGGTGAGTGCCAGTGAAGTGCAGAGAAGAGTGTGGCACTATCTCAAGCGAAAAGACGCGACGCTTCTGCTTTTACTGAAGCAGATGCCGCTAGTGTAGCACTAATGGTACGCAAAGTCAGTTCATGTGACTCGTTCGCTATTACGAAGGAAAACGTATATATTGAAATAGATAACATAGAGTTCAAGTGAATATTAAAAACTAGCGGCAATGAACGAATGTAACTCAGGTTGTGCAAGTTTTAATTTATCTTCAGCAGCAGAAATTTCACTGATTTCAGTGGTATTAATTCAGTACGTGTGACAACTCGTGTACTTCAGGAATTCAAACTCCACTTTCAAACCTTTTTTACATATCCCATGCCGGACTCTTAGAGGTCTTAGCTCCGTATCAGCGTGCGAGTTTTCAAAAATAAAACCCCTCAGTTAAAGTTATATCAGGACGTGGTACATCAGAATCGATGTAAATGTGGTTCTCAGTGACGTAAAGTCTAGGAACCCCTACACTAAAGCTTTCAGCATTCACAGCTCCTTTTTCAAAAGCTATATGTGATATGTCAATTACCATGTTGCCTCCCATCGAAAAAGACTCCTATCATCATCGAGTCAGAACATCCCCGTTAGCGGATTGTTTTCCGCCCCTCGCATCCCCTCACGTACTCTGGGGAGAGAGGCCACGGCCCTGGGCGGTGACGACAACAAGGGACCCCCGAGGTCCATTTCAGGAAAACGACACACAATAGCGCTCCAGGTTATCGATGAATTCCGCTTCCGTCGATTTATTGTCGCGTCCCCTCGGTCGGAAGGCGAAAATTTGAAAGCGCCCTCCGTCGGCAATTGCAGTCACATTTCGGCGGCGGCGGTCGGCGGCGCGCGGCGTTATAATTTGGAGATGGGCGCGTTACGAACGAAACGACCCCCGGCTGCAGGCGAGGCAGCCGCTGGCCGAGTGCAAATGGGGCGGCGAGCAGTGACAAATCGAAGCGCGCCGCGGGGCGAGGGAGGCCGTGGGATCTCTGGCCCCGGGAGTAATGTGTACACTGGAGGCGGTGGTGCGAGCGGACACTGTGGTGATGGTGATGACGAGACCAGCGTGATGGTGACGACCACATTGGAGGTGGAGGCGGACACTGGAGGCGGCGGTGCGAGCGGACTCTGTGGTGATGGTGATGACGAGACCAGCGTGATGGTGATGACGACACTGGAGGAGGCGGTGCGAGCGAACTCTGTGGTGATGGTGATAACGAGACCAGCGTGGTGGTGACGACACTGGAGGCGGCGGTGGGAGCGGATTCTGTGGTGATGGTGATGACGATACCATCGTGATGGTGACGATACTGGAGGCGGCGGTGGGAGCGGATTCTGTGGTGATGGTGATGACGAGACCAGCGTGATGGTGACGACACTGGAGGCGGCGGTGGGAGCGGATTCTGTGGTGATGGTGATGACGAGACCAGCGTGATGGTGACGACACTGAATTCGATTCACTGAATAGTAAATAAGTAGTAAACCATGAAAAATACTCATCCCTCCTTCGCGTAATGGTTCGGCCAAAAAGCAGTTGGTTTGAGGAGTAGGCGAACGGGCCAAAACTGCAACTGCCTCCTTTACAGGCGGCAGTGATGACGGTTGCTGCGGACTAACACGGAGGATGTGGTTTTTTATCGATGCAATACATACTCTTTGAAGGGGATTCCCCCGATTGCATCCCGCGATCAGCTATCTCTCTCACCCACTTCCCTTGTAATCCTCTTTACTCTTGGCCACCCACGAGGCATCGCCCGAATGCACCCTGACTGGTGAGAGGGAAGGAGGAGTCTAAGGAGGAGTGATGATAGGGAAAGAGGAATGTGTAGAGTTGTCTACATTAAAGAGTAACCCAAGAGATGTTCATACAAACCATTCGAGGGATAACCAAACACAGAGGAATAAGGCAGAATCTACAAAACGCTATCAAAAACCTTCAAAATGCTATTGCTAAGTGAACAAGCTAATAAGATCGTTTTGATTGAAGGTCATAAATTTTGATTTCAGAAACAGTTTAGTGGTGATATTCAATGTTCGGCGACATTCGCAGATTACCAAGGAGCGCTTTTTCTTTTACTCCCTCCCGAGAAGAACCATTCGGAGGTAAAATGGAACGGTCCCCGCGCGATGGAATTTGGAATGCAATCAGGTTGTGCCTATTCGAACAGAAAACCTAGATGCTTAGGAAATTTTGATCGCAGGATGCAATTGAGATACTTCCAAAAGAAAGAGGCGATGGTGATATTGGATCAGTGGCTGCAGCTGCTGGAAGTAACAATGGAGGAAAGGGGAGAACGGGATTCGACTACAGGGGTTGGCGTGAGAAAGTTAACAGTGGGGCGGCCAACGTGCTGGAAACATTGACTGAAAGGCTCAGGCCGCGTGTTAGAAGGGAGGGGGGACTTCGACCGCGGACGGGGTTTTCGAAGAGTGACGTTTGCGGTGACGAGGGAGGTTCGGTGTGTAGATTAGTTGTTAAATACAGCTTGTATTACCCCCATGGTGGTGTACAATGTGAAAACTTAGAATTTTGTTGTAATTAGTTAGTAGTAAACGAAAATAGATGATCCGCAGTTTTTGTGATATAATGGCACAATTAACTATTCCTTGAAAATTAAACGCGAGAGAGAAGTTGCATTGACCTTCGTTGAACTTCAAACACGAATTTGAAACTTCGAAGGAGTGCGTGACAAAGCACGTTGTATTGTTATGCCAACGCTGAAGCAAATGAAACGAAATGTGCCGGATATTCTCAGACGCGCCTCTCTGAGTGTGGCGCACTGCATATCAGAGTACGTACCTCTGAGCGTATCACAGTGTTCGTCATGCGATGGATAAACGTACTGTGGTTAGTGGATTCTCATGGCAAAAGAAGAAATATGATTATTTTATTGTGTCGATTAATGAGAGTTATTTCTGCAAGGGAGGCTGTGTGTTTAACTGCTAATCTTTCCTTGAAATCGTTTTTGACCATCATCGTACTTATCTATGCCTGACATTTTAAACCGGAATTTTAAAGATGTTGTTTGTTTACCTTCCAGAATAGACAAAACAATTTTGTTGGGTATAATTTCTTTCTAGTAAAACTTCTTTTGACGTTCGGCAAGAAAAAATGCCAAGTTCCACTTTTTTGCTTGTTGGAAAACACTTAAGCCATAGAGATAGGGGAGTGTGGTCGTGGAGCTGCGGGAGCGAAGTTTCGTCTCGAAACCCGTCACCGCGCGTGGGATGGCTGCAGGAGTGCGGGCGTTGAGAGCACGAACGCCAGGGGCTGGCGGAAGAGGGAGGCTACACGCGGAGGCTGCCGCGTCGAACAGTGGTTCAAGATGAACGAACATCGCCTACAATAACTTTAACGAGTGTTTGAGGTGAAAAATATGTCAATGCGCATTTAGAGATTCTCGGTGTCAAATTTTATATACTTAATATGGCGATTATAAATGTTTAAGGAAGAAAAATATTTGAATGCATTGACGTTATTTTATGTTTTTCTGCTCAGTAAATATTATTATTATATTATTATTATCATTATTGTTATTACTATTATTATTACTATTATTATTATTATTTTTGAAATTGTTGTAGGTTCTTCCAGTTGATCCTGGTTTATGAGTATATGTATTGATATACAAATACTTGTATCCTGGTATGTGTATTGCTCTTGACAAAGCACATGCTGAATGTGCAAATCGTTGACCTAACAATAAATGTATATAATACAAAAGGTTTAATTCCAGGAATCAACTTAGATTGATCCTATACGATCAATACATATTTAATCGTACCATCTACGTATCTACTATTATTATTATTGACAACAGTATCTCCCTGGGGTATTACTATCTCCCTGGGGTAGCTCATGGCTAGCGAGCTAGCTTTCCATGCCGCGACCCCGGATTCGATTCCCGGAGAGGGCAAAATTAACTTTCGCTTTTCTCTATCATGTCCCAGTTCACATTGGTTGACAAAGTGCAGATACTAGCAGGTAAAAAAATAATAAATGCCGTAGAGATTGCGATACCTTAGCTTACCATAGGATTCCCGAGCCCATGGCCTTCATTTTGGGACACTTGGCGTGGTCTTACTCTGAAGAGACTCTATTGCTTAAGTATATACTCGTACATACAATATAATAATAATAATTATGTTGTTATTTAGAATGCTGTGTACAGATTAAACAAGAAGAAATAATTGCAGAATTGCAGAAGAAATAATCAATATACGTGGTATATTTTTCTGCAATACAAAGAAACATATATTTATTTTTTTATTACTGGAATATTATTCTCAGAACATCTTGAAAATATTATGGGAAAAAGTATGCAACATTTATCTATAATTTAAAAACATACTTTGCAATGTTTTAACTTAACACGCATTTCTTTTGCGTTGTGTGGCAATATAATCGAGGCAAGCGACTCCTGAAGAATATCAATTCATCTTACTTAATGACCTTTCGTAACGCCTTAAAGTTCTCTTCTTTTCCGCGTATCCCGAACCACTGTGCGACTTCTCGGGCGGAGGCAGGCGGCGCGGAGGACGCGATGTGACAGATGACAGTGCGACGCCTGAGTGCGCAGAGGACGTCGCGCTGTCGTGTTGGTAGCAGCACTCGAGAGCTCCTCGATTCGTGACGCACTTGCCCACTAGGCGTGTAAGTCATATTGCATGGTTGGGGAAAAAAAGCTTTTGGAGTAAAACGAACTGATTCTTCTTTCACAAGCAAGAATGTAATAAATGTATGTAATAAATGTTCGATCCTTGGTCTTATCTGCTTTGGATGGAAGTTCATAATACCCCATCAAAATATATATATTCTGTGATATGAACTGGGAATTTTGTTTTGATATTTATATTGTAAGAAAGAAAGGAAGTGTTATGATCTCTGTACTTTTTACGTGCGCTGTGCAATCTCTAATGTGATACAAGATATAGATACGGAGTTTTTGCGCCCTCGAACGTTAAGTAGGCCTACTATTGATCTCCTCATGCACAGTGCAAGTTACGCATCACTTAAGTGCATCTGCGCATGCGTCGAAGATCGATAGTACTTCATGTTCGAGGGTGCAATATCTCTTTATTAGGGAGTTTTTGCACCCTCGAACGTTAAGCACTATCGATCTTCTGTGCATGCGCAGATGCACAAAAGTGATGCAAAACTTGAACTGCGCATGAGCAGAACATCGATAGTGCTCACAGTTCGAGGTGGCAAAAACTCCCTTTTGTCTCAAGGTTCGAGCCATCGAGGTTCCCGAGTTATCGAGGTTCCCGAGCCATCGAGATTCGAGATATGGAGATTCCGTTTTATAGATCGGGGAATTGCGAACCAGCCTGCAATCACCAGAGCGGCAGAGAGCCTCTTTGGCGCAACGGCTGCCTCGGAGCGGCGATCGCCCCAATCGCGACTACCCGGCCGCGTGTTGGCTTCGCGCGTGCCTCGCCGGAGGCCACGCGGCGGGAACTCGATCTGACCGCGCGGAGTGGAGTGGAGTGGAGTGGCGCGGCGCCGCGATGGCGGCTGGCGACTGGCTGGCTCTCGCGCGCGCGTGGTCAAGATGGCGGCGCGGTCGCACCTCTCCCCGAGCGACGCGAGCGCGGGAAGAGCCGCGGCGGGGGGGGGAGGGCAGGAGCAGGAGCAGGGGCACGTACGCGGGCTCGGGGCTTCGGGCCCGCGGGCCGTTTCCCTCCTCGTATCTCGCAGGTAATCACAGCGCGCGGCGCGGTCGGGCGCCGCGCCGGCGGCCAGGTACGCCTCACTGAGGTAGGGGGGGAGGGAGATGGCCAAAAAGGCGGAGGAAACCCTGGAATAAGCTACGCCGAAGGTGGTTAGACAGCAGATGGTAACGACGGCTGAGATGAAGTTGAAGAAGGCGGGAATAAAAGGTGATGACGGGGTCGACGATGGCGGGGTTCCTAGGGAGATCGTGGTGGAAGCGGATGCCGAGGAGGGTTAGAGGGGTCAAGGGCGAGAAGTCATGGCGCCGAAGCATAATAAGGTGGCAGCGACTTATGAGACGGGGATGTAGATGGGGGACGTGGTGGAGATGGACAAGTATGGCGGCGATGAACTGTCACTGCGGCGGTAGAGCGTGAGCAATGAAAGAAGCGTCGGAGGTTCATCAGATGAAAGAGGAGGAAGACGGAGGAGGATGTGCAGGAACGCCAAGCATTGGAGTCTGTTGAGGAAAGCCCCTAAAGTGGCGAGGAAGGTCGACGCAATATTTGGTTAAGTATCAAGTATCCATACCGACTGTTATCGAAATACGGTTTAGGATACAGAAAATGATGTGAAAGAGATGAGTGGAAGTGACACATGGACGAAGCGTTGCGACGCATACGCGCAACTTTTGAGAGACACAGAAATCTACTGAGGAAAGACAAAATGATGTGGAAGTGCCAAAATAAGTTAAAGGGCTCACCCAAAGTGTTACTATTATTGTAACAAAAGAATTTTCACTTTAGTTTTTGAATTCAACAATGAGAATCGTTTTTGGTAATAAAAGTGACAATCGAAAACTCAAGTCCCGTGCAGCGTCCCTAGGTGGAGATGGCGGGAACGGAGATGATGGAGAGTGCTCCAGCGATAGAGACCCAAGAGAGGCGGCCTGGCGGCGGCTTCGAAGGTCCGCGCTCGCTCCCAGCGCTTTGTTCCTCCCCGCCGCCCCCACCCCCCGCTGCGCCACCCCTCTCCCCCACGCCCCGCAGCGGCCGGCGAGATTAAGACATTAGGCGGCGCGGCGGCGGCGGCGGCGGGGGCGGCGCAGGCGGCAGGACCCGATAGTTATGAGGTAGCGTGAGCGCACCTGCCCCGTGGAATACATTAGGACGGGTGGCAGGGGGCGGGGGAGGGGAGAGGGGAAGAGGCGGACGCGGCCCGGCCGTTGGCCGCGTGGGACGGGCCCCGCCGACACCTCCGCCGCCGCCGCCGCCGCCGCCGCCGCCGCCGCCGCCGCCGCCGCCGCCGCCTCAACCGCTCTGTTGCCGCTGCGTCCAATCTCGCCTCCTCGCCCATCTGCAACGGCGGAGGAAGCGGAGGAAGAGGCGACGGCGGAGGCGGCGGCGGAGCTAGAGGAGCTGGCGGTGGCGAGGGAGAAGGAGGAGGCTGAGGTTGATACCGAGGAGATGGCGGAGGAGGAGGCGGCGTCGGCGGAAGAGGTGACGGCGGCAGAGGGGTCGCAGAGGAGATGGTGGAGGGGGAGGAGGAGACGAAGGAGGAAGAGGAGGAGGAGAAGATTGGAGGCGGTTGTGGCGGCGGAGAAGGAGGCGGAGGTGGAAGCGGGGAGGCGTGTGGTTCGATCGCCGCGCGCCGCCTCGACGCCTCTTGAGAACCGCCTTGGGCCACTCGAGCGCGGCTCCATGCAGCCGCCGCCACGCGCTCCACACTCAGAGATGCGATCGCAGAAATTATGGCGCTGCCAAGGTCTGCGAAGGGGGGACGGACAATGGAGCAGCCCCCAAGTGGGCGTTCGGCCGCTGTCTTTGGGTTGTTCCAATGACAACTTCCTTTGAATCTATTGCACAGGTGAAGATGGTAAAATTTCGAAACCCACGCTCTGCTACTCGCTTCAAAGAAGCACCCTTCGTCATGTATCTTTTTATTTGTAAATTGTTCTCTATATAATGCTCTCTTATTATTTCAGAATTTATAATTCAATGGATAACAGAAAAACATTGCATGCTGTAGGACTGTGCATTATAATTAGTACATCAAATGGCATAGGCCTAGTACAGTATATCATATACACATCAGTAAAATCACTGCAATTTTGTAATGTATTTCATAATAATTCGTCTTTCAGATTACATGAAACAAACTATACGCTCACAAACTTCACCTGAATGAAAAGACAAATATTGTATAAATTCTTCAATTGTAGAAATTGTTTAACTCTGAAAATAGCACCCTTACACACGACGATACAATTAATTACTTAAAAACGAAAAACGTTTGACAGTATGTCTAATGTGTTTGATTTCTTACAACAATCGGAAAATAGATGAACATAATAAATCTTTATCAAAATTTTACTTGGTCTGTTCGTAGACTGACATGATGTTCTTCGAAAAGGCAATGTTTCACTACGCCTCGAGGTTGTTGTTCCGGGAGCACGCTACAAAATTTACATTTGAAATCTACTTTTATATTGCAGCTGGTTGCCTCACTTAACTTACTGACTTTATAAGCAGCTATAACGATTATATTATAAAAGTTTAAAGCGTTCATATTGCATCTGCCTGCCTCGAAGAATGCATTAATATTTTTATGACTTTACTAGGAGAAGTATAATTCATGTTCGTGAAACATCAGTAAACTGAATTACCTTTCTGTTGAGCAATTTATTGTTACGTTACCATTTACTTCTGTTTTATGAAAATGAAATGAATGATAATACTTTATATTATAAACATTCTTTGAAAAATATCATTTAATGTATTCATGAAAACAAGGTTGCGTGAGAATGCATTGCAAATACAAATTATCAAATTAAACGGAAAGTGTCTTAATGAACATTTACTGTTCGAGAGAGGTGTTCTTGAAACATGTTTAATAAATCAAAGAGGTACTTTTTGGAGATACGTAGTATCCTCTTTATATTTTTGAGAATTCTTGAGAGAATATTTATTATCAAGACACGAAGAAACAAAACAAAACACGCACACAATCAAACCGACAGCCTCACAATCCCATGTAATGATCCCTTGGAAAGAGCGTACATAGTAAATACATAACAAATGGAGTCAAATTTCTCCCTATCCAATTTTCTGTGGCTATACTTGTAACGAAAAACATCAGAGAATAAGAGACTTAATTTTCATTGAATTATTACAAACAAATTCAACTTCGTAACACTTGCATTATTACTTGTGCAATTATTAAACATTTTGGGGACACTTAAAAGAATCCGAATCGTATTTTATAATAATAATTTTCACTAATTCGCCTTTTAGAAAGTCACAAAATTACAGAAGCCGAATCACAAAACTACAGAAGCAGAATTAGTGATACATCCATATTTAATTAAAATACTTGCGTAGTATTTTTTCAGTCTCTTTCTTGAGAGTTTGTTAGAGACATTCGCGAGTGTGCCCATTTATGAAGCTGAAAGTCATCTCGAATGTGGAGTACTGTTTTTTTACTTCAACAATTACCATGTTCAAGATCTACCGAATAAATACTGCTCGCGTTTCTTCCCTTCAAGATACAATATAAAAGTACGTAATTTTTGCATGCTGCAAGTGAAATTATTCCATATCTACGTGAAAACTGCAGAGAAGACCTCTCAAACCACACACAATATTCATAAAACTTCACTCACTTGTCACCACAAGCCTCTAGCGCAATATACCTAAGCTCAACTCACTCTGGGTAAACAAAATCTATTTTAACTCTTCCCTTATCTCATTAAGGGCAGATATGTCTGTGGTGTTGCAGCTTATTATCCACATCCCACAAACGTGATTTTTTTCAACAGATCACGAATTTACAATATTGTATCGATGTTTCTCCAAAGATGCAATTATATAATATATACTATATAGTAAAATCTGCGCCCTAACTGGCAGACTTTCTTTCCCCAAATCTTACTAAAAACCTAGCGCGCTTTGTGTAGCGCGCATTTTCGCTCTCCTACACTTTTCGTTGTCTTTCTGCTCATGACGTATACAGTCCCAATCGTTCTCCTATTCAGTTCCAAAGAGCGCGATTTGTATCCTAAAAGCAAGGTCAATAGCTTCGTGAACCAGAAACTTCTTGGTTCAAGTCCCAAGGTTTGCCAAATTTAGCCGATTCCAATTTAGTAGTTAGGCCTGTCGAAGAATTCTAGAAGCCAGCTTTGCTAATCGGTTGTTTCTTTGCTTTCCTCCTATCCTTACCAGATTACGCTGAAGCTATGTCTAAACAACAGGCGAAGGACCGCGTATGATTCTTTCTTTCCCCTCTTGTCGACACTCGTCGCCCTAGTCCGGGGTAAAGAGCTGATACCTACGCACATCCGGCTCACTTCCATGATCTCGGAAGTTGACTAAGGTAGTACTTCGAGCATCCATTAATGGTTGTGGAGTAATTTGCTTTATTTACTTTTCCTCTAGTCTAGGGCAATTTCCGAGGATGTGCCATCGACCAAATTTTCGGCGGAGGCTTCCTTTAAAGCCCTCCTCTGCACGAGTCTAGATCTTCCGAATAAGCGCGCCCCTTGTGACGCCTGTTTGTGACTCACTTTCTCGGCTTCTTTTAACTATGTCCAAACTGTCTGGTCGGGTACTCTGAAGATTCTCCACTTTTCGCAAATTCACAGCGGTGATTGAACCTGCAACCTTGGATTTTGGAAGCCCGGTAGTTAGATTAAGACGAGAAAAAGCTCGTTCACTCAACTGCCAAGCCTGCAAGCACTGGTCAAACAAATTTAAACAATTTTTTTTAAAAATTCATTTGGGACTTTCGCCCTCCGTCTGCGTTCCTGGGTTGGGCCTTGCCCTTCGCGGATTCCAGCCGTCTGTCACCGCCCTCAGTCCCCCGTTCGGGAACGCTCCCGGGCGTCGCGCGGCGGCGGTGGGGGCGGTGGGCGTCTTTTTGTGTGCCGGCGCCTTTGTGCAGGCAGCACTTTGCCTACGCGGCGCGACGCCGCCGCCGCCGCCGCCGCCGCTGTGTTCCCCGAACCGGAGCAGCCGGACCCCGAGTCGCGCCGCGCCGCGCCGCGCCGCGGAATCGCCATCCATTATCTTCTTTCGATGGAGCCTTCCAGAACGCGCCGATTATCTCCGCGCTCACCTTGGCGGTTCTTTGAACTAAGCGAGAAAACGTCAGACTCGAGTGCAGTACAGTGGTATTCCAATCTGCGCAGCTTTGGACGTTGCTGGTCGGATTTTGCTCAAAGCACAATTTAAGATGTTCATAGTTATAATGATTTCATTTTCTTGGTTTAAGGACGGACGATATCTTATGATTTTCATCTTCACAGGAGCCCCGGGAAGGCGGAATTTATTCGATTGTGTTTTTCGATTGTAGCATTGTGTTGTTGTCTTGCGGCTTCTTAATAACTTAAATCTAGCATAAATCTTAAGATTCAATTTAATGCAATTTGTGATGCCTAAATTTACATTAAATTTACAACATATTTATTCGCATGTAACAAAACAAAGCAAACCACGACCCTTGATATTTTTCCTATCCCTCTGTTATTCCCACCAGAATTATCTGCTGTGTAGCATTAGTTTCCCTTTCCATGGAATCAGTATGGTAATTTTGTTACGATTCAAGTTCAAAATACAATTTATTTGTCGTCTAAGTCCATGGTTTAAGTTGACTGAAAACAATGTTTAAGATTACCGAGGGGAAAATCCGTTATCTTAGTTCAATAAATAAACTCCAATATTTCCTTTCACTTAAAGTTACGTCCCATTTTTATACTCGTTTTATTAATAATATAAAGAACTATAAGCGTAAGTAATTGTATAACAAAAAGTGCAGCAAAACTCTGTGTCTTCTTACGAACTTGTCTTTTATATACGTCAGTAACTCGAACCATGCTGTTCGATATTTTCGATGACAAACGTTTTCTTCTCCTTTTCAAAATCGAGCTGGTGCCGAAGTTCCACTCTAATACCGTTTCCATTATTTTTGTCAATAAGCTGTGCAAACTGCACATAACAGGTGGGATTGGCATTCACTGGGAACTTTGATTCAAATTATTTTCAATGCCCCCGGAAATTATTTTCACTGCCCCCGTGCAGCTAAATATTTCTTCGTGTTTGTTCTAGAAGAAATATTTGTCTTGAAAAAACAGTAATCAGCCCCATTTCTGTTTTCTTAGACAATCGTGGATGATGAAGCGTTATTTATTCACGATTCAACGTACATTTTTCGCGATATTTGCGAATACATGACGACAGAGCTTTTATTTACAAATATTGTAATACCCGAAAAGTCTGCATTTATGCAAGCAAGTGTTAATTTATCTTGGAAAGAAAAGGACAGAATAGAAGTGTATTCAGTACTTGAAATCCGGCTTAGCGAACAACTGCTTCTGGGCTTTAGGGCACACACAGTTGTAGAAAGGAGCAAACATTTTCTTCACACAAACTATCGAAATTCACTGGGTGAACTAATACTGTCATCAGTTCTACAACCGTTCTTAAGATTTAATTTTCCAACTTAACGAATCAATACATTTCAGAGATCGTATTTATGTCTTCGTGGCATGTTCATCCATTTTGCGCTTTGAAGCAGAAATTCATAAGAGAACCTTCCGTAAGATGTTATTCCTCTCAACATTGTGGGTGAGAAAACAGGCCACGTCGGCAGAGAGCCAATAGAATCCCTGTCATTAGAGTCGCCCCTGTTAACATCCAAGGAGTTTAGTTCACGTCCGCGGTCTCTTTGAGTGGACGGCGCGGCGGCGGCGGCGACTGTGGCCGAAAGGGCGAGTGGGGCCTTTGATGCAGCCCGCGCTGACGCGAGGCACTCGAGCCCTGGGAAAGAGGGCTGCGTGGCGGCCACGGGCCGCCGAACCACGCCCCCCCACCCACCCCCACATCAGCCCCCTCCTGCGCCCGCTGCCCTTGCCGAAGAGAGGGTTTCTCGAAACCACGTCTAGGTAGCGATATACCAGCCCCCGCCGCTCCTCACCTCCACCCACGCCTGCAGTCGCCTCTGCCCCACACCCCTCCAGCTCCCCAGCCCTCAAGGGAAAGAGGTTATATTCTCGAAATCGGGTAAATACAATTGCACACGAACGCCTACTCCGGCGTCCGCTCATGCCTTTACCAGCTCACTCCAGAGCCCTCACGGCAAATGGATGATATGTATATAATCCATATTGTGACGTATGTGTATTATACTAGCTGACGTACCCTGCGTTGCCGGGTGTCATAATCATAACCATCCTGCCACACCTGTCCCGCACTGCCCCTCCCTATTTTGACATGTTTGTTACCAGTACAGTCGTTGTCGCCGTCGTCGCTGCAGGCAGATGTAAACAGATGCATTGTTGCAAACACCTGGCAAACTTTCAGTAACAATTTTGATTTTCAATTCTTCTAAACGTAATTGTGCTATTGTTATGAATCAGAAAGTTTTTAGTAGGAGTCATTATGAACTTTCATATACGTTTAATGCACTTTGATAAATTTGCTCATTGTATTCTAGATATTTGCGGAAAACTGAAACAGCGCAATTTTAAACCTTGTTCTAAGGGTAGAAAGGTAGGATAGGAATACGTTTTATGATATATCTTACACGCAGTAATTTGTCTTTTGTTTTGAAGGTCACGTGTACAAGACTTCGTTAAGCTCCGAATAAAACTGTGGATTTATATAGTAACCAAATAAACAAACCATCTTCTTATATAAGAGAAAATAATTGTTTTAAAATAAATCGCCTAAGTTATGCCAGACAAAACACCATCTTTCAGTGGCAACCGCATCGAAATCCGTTCAGTCATATATTCTCCCGAAAAACAGAATGACAGGCAGAAATCATAAAAAAAAATGAATTGGCTTAAATATCATATAAACAACCATATGAAATTCTAAAAAGGCATCAATTTTGAAATCAGGGACCGACTCTCCTATTTTTTTACGTATATTATTGAAACTAACAGCGATACATGAGAGAGCGCAGTTTGTAGGCATAGCTGATGCGATCTGTAAATCTGTCTCAATGTTCCCAAAACCTGCTCCTTTGTAGGAGCAATGCAGCCGAGGAATGCAGTTATAACCAGCATGGGCGTGGCCTGAGAGCTGGGGGTTTTCGTTCATTGGTACCTTAAGAGCTAAGGTTAGGGGTCAAGCTAAAATGTTCTAGTGATATTCCACCAACAACCAAATTTCCACTACTAATCTTGTGATCAACCTTTCAGAGTACGAACAAGTTGCCTCGGACACCAGTGCGTTAGATTGCCTTGGCCACTGTTCATGCTTCACTGCTGGGGTTAGGACAAGTCCAAATCTAGAAAGTTTTATTTAATTTCTCCTACTCATCTTTACTAACAAGCAGGAGTATTAGAACACACAGAACTGTTTACTAAAAAGTCTGTTAAAAAATTAAAATACAAAAAATAAAACTTAAGATTTTAAAGCACCCGTAGAATTAATTACATTTACTCGAAAGGATTGATGTACGACAATTAGTTGATCATTAATATTTAACGCCCTTACAGTATTTCTTGCTAGTATGAAGAAAATCTTTTATATTTATCTGCAGTTGTGAAGCATCCAGTTATTAAATGTGCATTTCTTAACTCTAGCGACGTTAGCGTGACTCGTTGCAAACTAAGCGTCTTCCCCTGATAAGGTCGGGATTTGATACTTGCAATTTGAAGTAATACTTATCCGAAATTTTTGAACTAAAGATCGAAACTAAACATTGAGTGCACTTTTGATGCGTAAATACTACATTTTTCGAAAACATTTGCTCCTCGACAAAACACATCCAAGGTAACACTCAAGAAATAAAGTAGTTCAATACAACACTAGTGTATCATAAACACAAACACAGAAACACATTCATGTGTGCCATGGAAAATTTGACTGTTTTGTGAGACGGTTCCGTGTCTGACGATTTTCTGTTAATCTACATCTGTGTTCGTCTGTCAACTTTCTCTACTGATTCCACTACAAATAATATTTTTGAAACAAGGAAATGGCAAACTACGTATCATACAATATCATCTCGGTCGTCATTGTCATTTCATAATTGCCTAGTAAAACCAACTACGAGTTCCCTGATATATGGTACTAGAAGAAAAGAAGAAGGACCTAATCCTTTTATGAATGTCCTCGGTCATCCCACGGTCGTCACCACATCTGTCGCCAAGTTGTTGTCGCCTTCATTTGCCATCTCCACCTCCATTTCCGCCTCGCCCTCCGTCTGTCTTCGCCCAGCCTCCAGACGACCCCGGCTTTTCAGTCGTTTGAGACTTCTGGCCGTCCGCCCCGTCCCAGCCTCCGCTCCCTCCCCCGCCCTCTCTACGGCCCCCTCGAGTTCCAACCTTCACCCCCTCCCCCGCCGCGGCCACGAGGCGCCCATTGACGCAGGTATCCTGTTAGTCACAGCGGTGGTTGCTGGTGCCTCCGCGCCCGCACCCCATCTGTTGTACCGGCACCACCTTCTCCTCCGCCCTCCATCCCCAACCCCGCCTTCGCCGCCCCGGACCACCACCCTCCTTTGGGTATATGCCTTAAAAATATGGTGAAACTCTTCTAAAAAATAACATGGTCGAAGCTGTTGAGAGCGTCACTCAGAGGGACTCGGGAGAGAAGTCCCACTGATTCGAAACCCGTCTTGGCGTGGACGACCTCTGCTTTTGTATGTGTTGGGTCGCCTAAGGCAATGCGTTCTGCTGACTCCAGATCCGAATGCTACAAGTATGTTAGTATCTCGTTCAAGATGCAATCCGTTGGGTGTAGTGGGTGCTTCGGCTGGATAAAAAACAACTACAACAACAAACACACAGATTTAAAAACGGTAAGTATTGAAATTCGACATAACAGTGGGAAGGCCAAGACCATATTTGATGCCGTCACCACGTAAGAAATAAAAACTGAAACAAATCTGATTTTCTTGGCAATTAGTTATGCAAACGTTACAAGTAGAGGACGGATTTTGATGACCTAAATCATCGCCCAAAATTATCATTAAAATACTCTTAAAATGTTTGAAAAATGCCCTGAAAGCAAAGAAAACTGACGGAAAATATATCATCAAAACCAGGTCGGAAGAACAATGCAAACTGTTGAATATGTTCCTAACGTAATTCAGGCTTATGTCTTTCGTTCAAGTGAATTCAGCTTCAAACGTTTAGTTTGAACAGTTCTTTACCAGGAAATCTATCTTTAGTTATCGCAAAATCAGCCAAACCGACAATGGCGGTGATAGTCGTCAGAATTACATTAGATTACATATAACGGATGACATTAAAATTTCTGAGCAAAAAAGTCGAATAGAGTACTTAGTAATTCTGTGGAGAACGTTTGCTGCATCGCGTAAATATTATTTGAAGTAAGTCCCATTAAAATAATATTAAAACTGATGGAATCGGCAGAAAATTCTTTAAAAATGACGAGAATAGGTAAAAAAAGACTTGGTCAAAATCGACGAAAATGAAAAAAAAAACATTAAATGGGTCAATTTCTTTTGTAATAGCATAAAATTAATGTCTATACTCAAAGGCATTGTTCTAAAGTGAAAATAAAGGAATAACTTTCCATTAAAATCCGTCCCCCCGTAATAAAAAGGTATATTATGTCCAATCGATACACAAATTTGGTTTTAAGCGATAGGAGAAGATATTTTTACGGTGGAAGCAATACTGATCTCGGAAATTCGTTTACCACGTCTGTGTAAATGTTGGGTTTGGAATCTTCTAGCATGTGTCGCTTATGAAATATGAAAGGTTGCACCAGAAAGCATTAGAAGGGTTGTTCGAGACCAGAAGTGAACAGAAATAAAGGTATACAAGAATAATGGAAAGTAGTCTCAGTACTTGATTAAATCGAAAAACACAAAAGAAAATGAAATACAATGTTTAATCTGTCTGAAGTAAAATCATTACCGAAAGTCATGGCAATTTACATTAGTTCGAAAGTAATATTCCGAACGACCAACGCTTTGAATCAGATAAAATTAATCAGCTTCTACATGTACACCTCAATATTTATCTTCCTCTTCATATTTTGAAACTTCACATCGGTTCTCGCTTTTTTCTAACTGAAAAAAGACAGCACAAACCCAGAAGCATTGTTTTTAAGCTGAACTTTGTACCCGCCTGCACTTACAAATTTAAAACCAATAACCAGATGCCGAAAATCAAACGCCAAAAGATGTATTTTCAATTTGAAAGTCGACATGTAAATTATTTCTGTCGTGTTCGCTAAAAATACGAAATCTATAGCAATAAATAAGGTAAAAATGGATGAGATTTTTACCGACTTTAATGATAGATAATTGACCAAACGTTAAAACTTTTAGCTTAACTTTTTTAAAATATTTAAATGTAATTCCGCGTAATACAAACGTAGTTCCAATAAACACAATGGGTGCGCGTTAGCCTCACGAAAATCCAAGCGCAGCGCTGACATTCAAAATGCCAGGCTGTTCCCCCTAGCCTTACAGAGCGCGGGTGCCCGTTTGCGTGGAAGGTTTTACCACGCACAGGCGATGACAGCCTCTGGCTCATGAACACCGTTGCTTGTTTATTTTTGAAAATTTCGTTCGAGTTTATTTTATATCAAAATCACAGACATAAAGTAAAATTATATCAACGCCAATTTGTTTATCCAACAAAACACCCGAATTTATTTTGATAACTTGGAAGGATATGTGTCTGCATTGATTGATAAAGCGCTGGGTGTTACATTACGTCTTACAGTTTAAACATGCCAGGCGCTTTGCTGACCATATTGACCGTATTTGTTATTTTTAGGCAAAACAAATTCTATTCTACAGTCGGACCATTTTGAAAACGTTTCATCTGTTTCGTATAATTTAATTGGTATTCATCTCCCATGTGACGTGTTACACATTCTTGTAATCCACGCTTAGACTTGGTATTAAATAATTCCAACAGTTCATGAACTTATATAATAGTAGATTTTTTTATTATTTATTAGTATGGACCCGTCATTGAGTGTTGGTCAGTAAAAACACCAATTCTAACTGCCAACGTTTCGGCTTTTATTAAGTCTTCATCAGCGGATTTTTCGGATCTCCGATCTCCAATTTTTCGGGTCGGAGAGATCCAAAAAATGCCTTGATTAAGGCTTAATAAAAGCCGAAACGTTGGCAGTTTGAATTGGTGTTTTTACTGACCTACACTCAATGATGGGTCCATATTATTAACCAACAGAGGTCAAGAAATGAAGCACGTGTTATTATTTAATTGTTCGTTCCGTTTTCTCCACTATGCACCGATTTCGCCCGACGCGTCGGCGCCCCGCGCTCAACGCCCCGCACCGCCCATCTCCGCGTACCTGCGAGAGGCCGGCGGCGCGGCGCGGCGCCGCGATGAATAATTCAGCCCACGCCGCGGCGGGGCGCCTCTCCCTACCCTTTCCTCCCGCCTTGATCCCTTCCTCCCTCCTTCCGCCCGCGCCCGCGCCCGCGCCACGACCCGACAGCCCGGGGGCCTGGTGGCTCCGCAGGAAATTGTTTGCTCTAGCCGATGGAAGTGCACAGCTTCGTGGCAGCCGAGAGGGGAAAGTCCTTCGCCGCAAGGAAGTTACAAGACATTAGCACCTCTGCAAACAGACCCCGAGGGGCAGTTGTGGAACAGTTCCAGTTAATTCGCTACGTGTTCTGTTTCGAAATCGTTAATTTTGTATTTCTTGGTTACTTGCGATCTTGCTTGTCATGAATGTTAATTACAAGTGTTTCAATAATTAGTGAATTATTTCCTCTGAAGATCGAATCAAGAATTCGAAAACATAATAAATATTAATTTGCTTTCCTTTTTTCGCCAATTCAGCGGAAATTTCGGAGTTGTTGAAGTATAATTATGAAAGTGATATGAATGTTAAAGTTATCATTGTAATATATGTAGTTAATATATCGTATGCATGGTTTCTAATATCCCCAAACTCAGACAGTCGACATATTTATTCCCCAAAATTGTATACACCATTGCAAACCTTGTTATCCTGATAACTTGTTTTTTGTGAAAAAAATTTCTTTAATTAGTTGTTCTTGCGATTTGTCTAAAGCAATGACCAATTATGCTCAGTACTGCAAGTCCACATTCTTTTGAAGTGTGTAATTGGTATCTAACACAACATGCTGGTATTCGTAGCACATTCACGGCTTCAAAGGAATGCACAGGGATAAGCGTAGCGGTTATGCATTGCATTCACGAGCAACTGTTAATCACAAGAATAAACAAGCCTCTAGGAACAAACAACTTCTGAGGCGACGTAACAAGCCAGGGCGAAGGGGAGATGGTTATCTTGTGAGAGTAGGATGTCGCCTCGCGCTTCTAGGGGCGCCAAGGCTCTCAGTCTCCTTCAGGTGCACTTCGTCTCGAAGTCTGATTATTCACTTACAGAACAAGACATGTTTTGTTTACGAACTTGTACAGCCATAAAAAGCAAGCAGTGTTAATGCAAAAGGTCACCGTTGGGGAATAGGTTGCACAATGTGTGTGAACAGGCTTCAAGTAGGAGTATAAATTTCATTAAAGTGATTCAGTATGAGTCACAGGTAGTAGAAAAATAATGTTTAATATTTAAAAATGTCTTATATTGGGTACATAAAGTTTATGATTGAAAACAATGCATATGACACTGATGTACTCTGAGTTATTCTAAATGTAAACAGAATCTAAGCATTAGAGGGCTTCTTGATTGTACGTGTCTTGTAACTATATAATTTCAATAGTAAAAAAAATTCTACTTTTAATATAAAAAGGTTGTGTTGTAATTTGAATACATAAGATAAAAAATATTAATGGAAATTAATTTCAAAACATTTTATTTTATGAATTGAAGATGCTTTTGATTGTTCTTTATTCATATCCCCGTCCTTTCTGCCAACTAAAGGTTTTACTCCGAAGTTTTCAAATGGTGTTCCCGTTTTCCTTCCCACAGGAACATTTTTATGTGTGTTTTATCCTGTGAATTTTGAGTCGCTGTTGAAATGGAGGGAAAGAACTCAACAAATATGAAATTCGTTGTTACTCACGAACCATGTGGGCGCAGAACATGCAAGATTTAATTATATGACGCTTAATTTTTGTTCTACTTCTAACGAACGATCTGTTTTGTTAGACTAATGGCCTGCAGCAGCAAACGCTGCGGTCGAGTGTGCGAAAAGTGGATCTTGGAGTAGCAAAAATTGGCTTCTTTCTCTATCGCAGGGCGTCGGAATTACGAAATTGTAATTGGACACTTTCTTAAAGGAGTTTATATTTTTTATATCAGACAATATTTGTGATTTCAAATAAAAAAACTAGCGTACCCATGAGAGATCTCTCGCATATAAAAACGACAACCAACTTTTAACCTAGGATTCAAATGCTGTACCCAATTTTCTTATCTATGTGAATATTTTTAGATATTTATATACTGTGAAGGTTGTGTCGCTGTTAAACTGGAGGAAATTGTCTCATCAATAAAATTCGTTGCTATTCACGAAACATGAGCGCGCGGAACAAAGCAGGAGAGTACTATCCTTGGGTGCTCCAGGGGAGCCAATTGTTCACGTTCGCCCCGAGAACCAATTTTCTATTTTACCCGACCTCCGTTTCCCCACACATCCGTATGATAGAGACATGTTAGCAAAAAACGTTTTATTGGAGACAGTTTACAAAATGACGCATACTTATACAGTAATCGGGCATGAAAATTCAACTTTTTTCAAAACTAGCCTAAAATATTCCGAAAGCATTTTCCATGCTGGTACAAAGAGAACAACAATTTAAAAAAATACGTACTATCCCCTAAAGAAATAGAACTAAAAAGCCCACTCCTCCAAAAAAGGTAAAAAGAGGTAATAGAATAACAATTTTGTAGATTACGGCATTAAACAGTGAGAAAATTATTACGGAAACCAGGGTTTAAATCTCTAGGACAGATTTCTTGTTCTGCATGATCGAAGTGTAGACACAAGCCGTCAAAAGAACAGCGTGCGAATGAAATTGCATTTGCTCCAGTCTAATTTACAGGAGTTTTTCAACAAATATTAATAACTTGAAAGTAGCAGGCCCCGGTGGGCACTAGGCTGAGTTAAGCTGAGAGCTGCTTTCAGCTAACTCTACAGCGCCCCTGACCGGGAGGTCCTAGGTTCGAATCCGGACGGCGCATTTTCGTCACTAGTTAGCTAGATCCAATTCAGCCGCTATCCGGACGATAAATCGAACTGCAAGCTGCTCTGATAAGTAGCTTTCCATGGCTTCTCCGATCAATATTATGTGAATGCCGGGGCAAAATCCTAACAAACAGGCCAAGAACTGCGCGCGAACTTTCTTTTCCACTTGCTTGTCCTACCCTCACTCCTTACATATACACACATTTACATACACTACACTATCACACATGTAAGGAAATTAGTTTGGAACTTATTGACCCAATAATATTCCTACTTGAGAGCTTGGGTGGGGGAGAATGATGTTGCCACTTACTCGGACTGCAGATACGTATTCGTATGGTAGTTCTTGCTTCAGATCACGACAGTATCAAGAATCAAATCGCAATGAGAGCACACAACAGTAGGCGACACAGAACCGCACATACGATGCATAACTAAAGAAGTAATGGCGCTCTTCAATTTACAGTTGCTTCGCGCTGTAAGATTTCATTTTTTCTTAATAAGTATCGGCAACTCTTCAGTGACGTCACCATAATTTGAAGCCTATAATTGGATAACGAAGCTCTCTCTCCTCCGGCACGCGTTAGCTGGCAAGTAGACAGAAATATTAATCGACGTAAAGAACTTGGGCTCTGGCGGTGCCCCGCTGGAGGAGATACCTGTAGAGTGATATCCCCCGCAAGCCGATGGCCAGCGCCGGACTTTACCATTCAGAGGGACAGGAGCATCACTATTTGCTGCGATTAAACATTAACTACATTAAGGGACAATTAATTAAATAAATAAATCGATGGGCGAGTGCTTATCTTACTGCTCCGATCGAACTCCCAATGTGCGAGTTCGATCCCGACTGAGGTGAGTGAATGTTTGAAGGGCAGAATATACCACAGTGGCCATGTCATGCTTGTGGTATATAAAACGACCGAGGTAGGTGCCCAGCAAAATTAAATCCCTCTACCGATTTCCCGTTTCCAACGAGATCTCACGTTTTGCCAACCAGGATGCAAACTGAGATATGGCAAACTGAGACCGACATGTGGGGGTGAAAGTGAGAATCACACCCAGGCATTTAAAGGGACGCCCATTGAGCACGCCTGCTCGAAGAAGGTCCCCTAGACCCGCGCTGGAGGTAAGTTTCAAAGGACGAGTGGGTGGAATACATGGATGTTGAACTACTGCCAATAGCAGTGTCCTCGCAAAATAACCCATATGATAAAAATGAAATAAACCAACGAGAAAGTATACATTTTCACCTCAACAGTAGGTTCCTTTCCTTTTGACACCGTATTTCTCCTGATCATTTGAGAATATGAGCCTCAAAACGTATATACTACAGAAATAACACAGGTGATAAAATGCTTGCAATAAATGTATGAATCCATTCCACGTCGTCGTCCATAATTTCGTTTTTAAACAACTTAGATATACTGTTTGAGTGTTGTAAACAGTGCCTTATAAAGCTTCAACATTTCAATGTACCATTTCGTCGACGCCTGGGAAGCTCTTACCCACAGGCATAGATACGATCTTCTTGAAAAAAATCGATTGTTGTTGCCGTGAGCGCTGCGCATCCACACACGTTCTCACGCGGCTGTGCGCAGGGGGCGGTGAGCGGCGTGCATGCGGCTGGGAGCGCTCTGAGAGCGGAAGGAACCGTCAGACGCCGACGCCAGGTGCTCTTTGCGCAAGCGTCCCGCAGGCAGGGGGCCGGTGCTTAAAGGGAACTTCTATTTGCAAGCAGAATCCGGAGCGGAAGAACGTGAATGGCGGGAGCCTTGTTTGTTTGTTTTTATTCATTTATTTGCGTCAGAAAACGGAGAAGCCTTTAAGAGAGGTTTTGGGAAGAGAAGAATATCTTCATTTACTATCCAGAAGCGAAAATATGCCTCAGCATTTAGTACAAAGAGGGCTGGAACTCTTCCATCATCACATCCCTACTCACGCATGTGTTTGTCACAGAACGATTATAGATGGAAGTTGATAAGTCTCAAATGCATAATATATAAATCCATTATTATTAGTTTTATTTGTAAATACGTATGCGTATAATTATAAAAAATATCGCAATAATTCTAACTAGTAGAAATCTGTAGAAACTGTAATTGTCTCCACTCGCTCCAATACATTTCATGGTATTCGCTTCATGTGTTCTTCCATGATGGAAGAAAATGTTTGGATGAAATGAAGTGAAAAGAAGTCATAACTCAACTTTCTTAGATGCCAGTTTATTGACATCTGGGTCTTGTGAGTGTAAAGGTACTTTTGGAATCTACATAACTTTTAAAACGAAGTGTGGAATGTATAATTTTGTATTCAGCGAGAGGAACAAAAGAAAAGTCGGCAGTTATTCCATTCTCTTTCAAAATTTCAAAATACTTAATAGGTTCAGGATTATCAGGTTTAGGCTTATGAAGAGAAAATTCTGTGTTGACTCGATTATAGGAAAAATATGACGGCAAAATTTGGAATGTGAGTGGCTATTGCTACATAAATTACAGGGCTACAGAAAGCATGGCATTAATTATTTGAGATAAGAAAACAAACTACAGAATTTATGGACTCCAGGAAAGTGTAGAGTGATCATTATTGGTACAATTTTGTAAACTGTGTACTTTTTAATAACTTAACTTTCAATATTTTCGATTGAATCTGCCTTGTATTTACTTTCGACTTTCTCGCTTATCACGTACTTACGTAGTAAAAAGAATAATTGTAATACTGCTGCAAAAAGTTACCGTTTTTCACTAGAAAAAACTTATTTTGTGAGTTCGTAGTATCTAAAAAAGGTGATACTCCTTGGTACAATACTTAGGAAATTACTTCTAGTACGTTGGGTAATCAGAAATCATGTTTTGTGGATCCTTGTTACCGAAAAATTGGTGTATGGCAAAACGTCTGTGTGTGCCTGTGTCTGTGTATGTCTGTCTGTCCGTGTCTACCTGTCTGTCCTCCTGTCCATCAGTTGACAACACTTGCAGCTAAACCGTTCAAAGATTTTACTCCAAAATTGATACTCTTCGTTCAATCTGACCGAACACAAGGCTCTGCGAATTTGAAACGAATATTTTGATTTTGGGGAGTAGTTTACAAAAACCATAAATGATATTTTCAATTTTTTTTCAAAAATGGCTCCAATATTTTTCTTGGACAGAGAAAAGTTCGTTTATAAAATGGCGTACGTCCGATTTTCTTTAAACTGAGAATTTAAAAAAAAATCGTAAGTTTCAATTTATTTTACGTCTTATTACAACTACAATATTAAAGATAGAGATTATTATTTAATGGAATCTGTTCTGAAAAATTAGATGTGTACATTTTTTTAATATGTTAATAGTTTTAGGGCAATTTAGAATGGCCGTTTCCAGTAATGCATGAAAGAATGTGCTGTCACCACTAGTTTAATTGTGTATTTGCTTTTTTCCATGTTTTTAAACCTGTATTACATTTTTTCTTTTCGTAATGCTTGATGTTAAAATAAGTTCATTACTGGGGGTACGTCCTGGTACTCTGGCGTGTAAGCGCGGATGAAGGGGAATAAAATTTTATTCAAGTAAATCTTGAAAACAAATGGCGAACAAGTCTTAATATTAACCTCTCTACAGTGTTTTGGATATTTTCTCGGATTTTACTTTTTTCATAAATAATTTATTGACATTGAGGTATTATCAGCGCGAAAATTAACTGAGCAGTTAAATAAAGTTTATTACTGAGGGTACGTCCCGGTACTCTGGCGTGTAAGCAGGGATGAGCAGGAATAAAATTTTAGTCAAGTAAATCGTAAAAACAAAAGGCTAACAAACCTTAAAATTAACCTCTCTACAGTGTTTTGGATGTTTTCTCGAATTTTCCTTTTTCTCATAAATAATTTATTGACATTGAGGTGTTATCAGCGCGCGAATCAATTGAGCAGGGTCTGGCAGAGCGTCATCGCCTGCCCGCGGGGCGATAAGCGCTCGTCATGCAGGAGACGTAGAGCCACTCGCCGGGCCTCCTGAGGGCGACCGTCCTCCCGCTCAGTGACTCGGTTCCTTTCCGTCCTTTTAACGAGGAACAGATAAGCCCTGGACAGCGTCGAGAATTACGAGGGACGCGCCGAGGGACGCATCGGCCGGGAGAGGTCGCAGTGACGCAGCATCTTCCCGCCAGAGGGGATGTAGGGGCGCCCCTAGGGCCCAGAACTCGGCAGTAGCTCTGGCAGCGGTACCCTGGCGCCGTGGGGTATCCACTTCATTGTGGTATATTGCAATGCTCTGTGCAGTCTACGTGCTGTCGATACCAACAACAGAAAACGTCAGAAAAATCAACATAAGTAGCGGTTGAAGTCGAAAAAGAGGTTTTGCGCAGTTTAGTTCGAAATGGAAGACGTTCCGAACTGTGATGGCAGAATGAGCGCTAAATTTCCATACTGCAACATCCTTTTGTTTCGCATTTGTTCGATTAGAGCTACCCAGCAACCTCTGATCTGCATATATAAGTATATTATTATATATTTATTATATTATTAAAGTAGTATAACTAATAGAATAGACAGTATTTACAGATTAATGCCACTAATTTCAGGATGCGTCATGGAAATATACAGTTCGCAACACATTTTGCAGCCAAAGATGGGAACGAATTCGATTAGCATGTCCGAGTGATCGATTAGAATGCAATATAGAATCGCTATATCTAGCGGATTAGCAATGATGGAAAGATCAACTTTTCACCACGGGATTAGCGGGCTCCACTCTACTTCGATTTCGACTTGGCGCATGCGCAGAGGCTTGAAGGAGCAGTCAACTGCTGTATCTTACGCCCTGTTTAAACTCCCTGTTATCTATACATCAATATTATCGATCACGTAGTAATACTTAAGCAGTTTAAAGTGTCCTCCACTTTAGTGAGGTTTTCAAGTGCATTGAAGAGTGGAGGCAGTGGGGTGCAACTCAACACAACCCAGTAGTTTGTATCACCGTGAGGATAGTGCTGTTGTGTGTAATATTATGAACTAAACTTCTTTGTGTTTGACGTTTGAGAGTCACGAAAAGACGCCAACTGTGGTTTCCTAGCAATAGCAGCAGCGACGTATATGTAGTACCAATGAGCGCTTCTACCACGCATTTAACAACATCAAAATTTCACTGTATTAAAAGTATCAAGATAGTGTTGGCATTGGACTGAAAAATATCAAAAATATAAGACTGAAATCTGGTATTAGCTTTAGATTTCGCGAAATATCAGACAGCACGCACAAGGCATAGACAGCAAAGCGCAGCAACACGCTCTCTGACGAGGTCCAACTGTCAAGCACAAGAAAGAATGGTACGACTTATAAATTGCATTTGTGATGTTCTCGTTCTTGCCGTTGTCGTATTTTTTCCTAGTGCACGTACTTGTAGTCGTTCTTGCTCTCATTCTTCTTGTTCGCTGCCTCCTCTCCCTCCAGCTCCTTCTCCAGCTTCTTCTTTCTTCGTATTTTATTATTATTATTTTATATTGGCCTCTTAATTTTAATTTTTTTAATCACTGCCATCGAAGTGTACTCAGTTGCAATTGAGTGGATCTTATCTCAGTAACTGAAAACGATTTGATTCGATACATTTCATAATTATGAAATAATAATGTTTATATTTCAAATTTATTTCCCAAAAATATATTCAATCTTCTCTCTTCCAATTTCGTTAATAGGAAAGAAAAAAAAATATATTTTCTGTAGTTGTTGATTAAAGAAATACGATTCCTTTATGTTAATATTGTAGAGGATTGATATTAGTCATTCTTCTATGTAACAGTATTTGTGAGAATTATCAGCTCTATGTTAGTGCTAAAAATGAATGAGAGCGTTATTGTGAGCACTTCATACAATCATAATAATCAATTTGTGTACCAATAATATATGAAGAAGATTTTCTATGATGAAACTGCAATTCATAAGTTGATACCGCAATATTGTCTTTTCATCTATCGATTCTGCTAATATTGAGAAATATATCGACAATTCAAGAACGAATTTATCGTGAAGAACAATCTCCATCTTTAATGCAAGGAAAAGTACTATGTTGTATTGTTCATCCTTCAGCAGAAGCAAATGAGCAATCATAGCTCACATGACACTGTTGACCTGAGTGAGGGGACAGTTAAAAATGGGTACATTAGGTATTCGATTATGATCCACATTATACTGTAATAGCTATATATTAAGGGACATTGTTGAAAATATGGGTTTCTATTAGAAATTTGCGTTGTTCGTTCTGTCATTTAAGTCATTTGATTTGACCAATGATACATCTGGATTTTTGCGAAAATGGCAAAAATTGTTTCCTTACAATATCTTCTACATCCGTCTTTGTATCAAGGCTCCATCTACTCAGAGTCTCTGTAGCAGCGGTGTTTTCGTAAAAACCAGGACGCAGTTGCTTCATCTGTCACCACTTACAAGGCCGCTGAAGAGATTTGTAGCCACTTGACTGATTTCGATTTTCACAAAAAGTCAAGAGAAAAATATCTACGCAGGATAAAGATTTACTTAAAGGAAGCTTTCTGAATTTTTATAATGAAATGCATACTGAGCCTTTTGAGGAAGGCGGAGCAAAAAGGGTGATTGGAACACGAATAATGACGTTGTCCTTTACAAAACTGTTTTCATTCAATGTTGCGGAATGTGAAGCACCCCAATGTTATGAATAAATAATAAAATAACATTTGCAAAAGTGATCACAAATTAAGTGCAGTAATGAGCAAAAACACTTAATAGAATGCAAAAAATATAATAAATGGGAGGCAAAACCGCATGAATAAAGTTGACAATTCTGTGTCTCGAGCATTTGTGGATGTTCTTTGTATCTTTTGAGTGAATCACAATAAGCTTTTTAAAAAAATGTTATATAAAAGAACAGTTGGTATTTTAATTAGGACTAACCACTTTTTCTAGTTTATTTTCTTTAAAGCCTTCATCAACAATGGTTAAAATGTATTCTGTACCTAATTAATTTCACAAAATTCATAACTATTTCACCATCATCTGTTTACCCTTTTTTAATAACAGTCATTCATTTTTTAATAACAACTTTTTTAATAACAATCATTCGTTTGAATAGAATGATGTGAAAATGCGCTTACGTACATCAACGTATTCCTATCATTTGGTGTTGTATGTTAAACAACACATTGTGAAAAGATTTATTTAAATTCACTGTTTTATCCACAGTCAAATTTTATGATCAATTACACAATTTATGATATCATATTTTCTCAATTCCTGAAGTCTAAAGAGGTGAAAAACTCAGTATTAGAATAAATTACTATCGTTAGGTGGAGTAAATCATTTTTAAAATCATTTTTAGGTGCTTTATGCAAACTACGAATCCCCAGTAAGATTTTTAATCTGAACCATTTTGAAGTCAGTTTTTATCTTTGATGTCTTTAAAAAATAATTTATTTCACCACAATTATTTTCATATTGTATGAAACAGTCGACAATGATTTTGTGCTGCTTGTAATATTTTCTTATTCCTTAATTCCATGTTCTTAATAATGACCTTCCTTCTTCGCATTGCCTTTCTTTGAAATCAATAAATTACTATATATTCCACTAAAAACAAATGATTATTTTATTTTTAAAATACCATATATACATTTTAAATACAAGTAACAGAAGGCAAAATTTTTTTTTCGCGAAGCGACCATCATGGGGTCACGGGATACGTGAATCCCACCGGATCTGAGACATTATTATCGGGGTAGGTGCACGATACTATAGGAGGGGATGAGTAATTTTATGATTCCATTGTCATACTCCAAGTTTGAGAGCCCTGTGGGATGGGGTGAAATTATGATGATGATGATGTAGATATACTCAAACACACAGAGACACATACAACACAACCTAGCCCGCGGCGGGACTCGAACCTGCGATCCTTTCGTTCAAGACCGCTTCTGCACTACTGACTTAGCGATCTCGGTCACCGACATTATTATTATTATTATTATTATTATTATTATTATTATTATTATTATTATTATTATTTTTTTTTTTTCACTCTCCGCACTATGTGCAGGAACATTCACCTGATCATTGCTGGTCTAGGCTCGGTCGGTCTCGCAGAGACAAGACACGAACAAATGTTACTCTTGACATTTTAATCAATCGTGTCCCAATCAGTCGTACATCCCAGGAATTCTCTTACTATTCTGCAGCTATCCAGTATTACTGCTTTCTGCATTTGTTCCACGCGTGAGAATGGTAATTCCAACACTTTAATTGCATGCATTGTATGTTTTGGTACTAATCTTGTGGTGGATATTATCATTGGTTGTATGCCGATATTCTGAAGTTTCCATTGGTGACGAAGCTCTTGACGGTACATATTTCTGAATTTTCAAGTTATGAACAGATTCTAGATTGTTATTGTTGACGACTGCAAAATCTATTATCATGGCTGTTTTCTTGAGCTTGTTCAGAACTATATCTGGGCTATTGTTCGAAATTGTGGTATCTGTAATAATGATTCTGTCCCAGTACAGTTTCCATTCTTCATTTTCCAAGACTGTAGAAGGATGATATTTGTAATATGGGACATTACAGGACTCAAGTCCATATTTTATTGCTAGTCGTCCGTGAATTATTTTCCCCAAATTATCGTGCCTAACTTTATAGGCAGTGGGAGCCAACACACTACAACCGGCAAGTATGTGCTGGATGTTTTCATGCTGTGCACCTCATCTTCTACATTCATCACTTACTCTCCTAGGAGAGGTCTCATATTATATTTTTGTATTATTTATATTATTTATATTATTATATTTTTATATTATTTATATTATTATATTTTATATTATTTTATTATTATCATCATACAGTTCTGTCTCTGGATAAAATCTCAGGATTGAGGTAACAGTACGGGCTCTTGCCAAGTAACGGCCCTTTTCGATGTCGAAGCAGGATTACATGTATTAGGCATGAGTAATACTATTGTTGAGGAACTTTCTGACTATTGCGCAAGTATTGAGGATGGCAACTTTCTGTAACTCCATGTACACTGTCTTTGGCATTTTCAACTGTTGTAGGCTGTTATGCAAAGTTGTTGGGATGACACCAGTTGTGGACACAATGATGGGTACTGTGTAAACTTTCTCCATTTTCCACTGTTCTTTTATTTCTATTGCTAAATCAGTGTATTTGGACACCTTTTCTGTGTGAGAGGACTGAAGATTGTGTGTGTTTGGGATTATTATTATTATTATTATTATTATTATTATTATTATTATTATTACTATTACACCTACAGGGTAATCGAGTAATCTCCAACCGACCGTCTGTCCGCACACGGTTAGAACGATCCCTGTCTACCTATCGAGACAAATTAGGCGTCACTCGACGCGCCTGTTTCCTGATGACGAACTGATACTTTTTTCCGGATCCATCCAAAAAAAATAACATTTTCTCTAAAAAAAACTTTAAGCAACTAAAATTGGGTGGATCTACGGATGTGATCATTTGTTAAGTCGATTCCTCTCGACAAGAAAAACCGCTTGGCACAGCTCGTAGCCGGTTCCCTCGAGTTGTCTGGAAGAATTCTATTCTATTCGTGCTTTTGATGGTTTCAATGCACCTACGAGTACCTTGGTGAAGCGTTGTGAATGACTAGGTTGTTTCCGGAATTTACATGAAAAGTTACGACTTGATCCATCAGAGTGATGGTAATTAAACCTAATTTTGTATTGAGAATAAACAAGAATATACAAATTAGGCAACAAGAATATTAATCGACATTTTTTCATGAAACTTTCTATGCCAGAAAATGATTGATCCGAGCAATTGTAATATTTTAAAGTTAATTTTTATTGTGAAGTTGCAAAAAACACCAATAAAACTTTTAACAAGGAAATACCCCATGCTCAGCTAGTTAATATTACGTTTTTCAGAATAAGGTCTGACTATCCATTTTACAATTATGTTTTAGTTATCTGATTATCTTTGATGTTTTCCCCATATATTGCCTACAATGTATAAGAAATTGTAAATCATTAACAATTTTATAAAATATTGTTTTTATAAGAGACTTCATACAAAGTTAAGAACGTACCCTACAAACATGTGAAATGGAGGAAAGGATGACAAGAAAACTTGGGCCAGGTGCCTCTGGGGCCGTAGGTGTCGGTCGTCGAACTGCAGTGGTGTGCGCATTGTTGCTGGGCGTGCTCGGAGCGCAGCACAGCGCGCGAAGGTGCGCGGGAGCGGCAGGCAGGGGCGGGGGCGGGGGCGGGGGCGGGGGCGGGGGCGGGGGCGGGGGCGGGGGCGGGGGCGGGGCGTGGCAGGGCGAGAAACAGGTCCGCCGGGGCGGTGGCGACGACAGCACGCGCTCAGTGCCCGCGGGGCCGACGTTTTCGGCGCGGCGAGTAGCTGCAGGCGGCGGCGGCGGCGGCGGAGGGACTGCGTGCCGCGAGAGAGCCAGTCCACAATAAAGACGTCGCTGTCACGGCTTTTTATGGCGGGCAGGGCCTGCAGCAAGAGCGCGGCAATCCATCTGCCGGCCCCGCACGACCGGCTCCCGCCCCGCCCCACCCCACACCGCTCCCCCGTCCCCCGCTGACCGGCCGACCCCACTCTACCACCTCTCCTCCGCCTCTCCATCCGTCCGCTCTTCCCGCCCCTACCTCCGCACTCCCACGTGCTGCTGATGCTGCGTCTACGAACACGGGTTGTCGCGTCTGCCAGAGCTGCTTTCACTGGCCCCTCCAACGCCTCTATCGTCGCTCGCGCGGCAACGCCGGCTGCCCTTTAACCAAGGATGTTGCCATCCGATGCAACCAGCAACGGACAAAAGGAATTGAAGAGCAAAATCCTTTGATAAGTCAATTTTATCGAATTTTGAGTAACGACTGATAACATATACACGATATAAAATAGGAAAATGAATTATTTAGCGTTTTCAGGATCTTAAAAAAACTGGCATTTAAATTCATTTATATTATATCGGTTGTGGAAATGGTTTTTACTTTCTTAGGAAGAAAGAAGAATCTGTAATTTTTCCATAACATTCATTCATTCATTAAAAACGCTTGAAGAGTCAAAATGGGAGCAACTTCAAAATTATGTAACAATCGATTCATTGGAAGTTTATATTGTAGTTTATATCGTGCCCGATACACATTCTAGTTTGGATATCGATGTTACGTTGTCATGATGCAAGTTACCTAGAATAAGAAAGAGGTTATGATGTTTTGATATCTATGCATCGGTATAGATACCATATTAAAAATAATTTTGGAAACATTAATATCTGAATTTCAAGTGGACTCTCCGTCTGTGTGTGTCTTAATGTATGTATGTATGTATGTGTGTCTGTCTGCCTCGATTGTTTTTTTACGCTGTTTGCTTTCACTTCGCTACAACTACTCTCCGATACACTTCTGTTCCCACTCACCCATTGTTCCACAATCACCGTCTTATCCTATCCCAAACTATTTTATATCCCTCCCACTATTCGTGGTCAATAGTGTGAGGGATGTCAAGCGGGTGTTTTTGTTCATTCGGTACAGTACAATCATACTTCACAGTATTTTGGGACATACTGCAAAAGGGGACGTATTTTAAGTATTTGAACTTAAGAAAATCATATCATTAGCACACCATACTATTTACGTACATAAAATATATTGATTCTGTTATCGATTCTTGTCTTTTACTCTCTCGAATAATATTTTTTTAATAAGCGGAACCTTTTTAAATTTATTTTTACTTTCTCGCTGCTTTCGCAGTATCCAGGGAGTATTGAAATACTGCGGGAAAAAGGGCGAATTTTCAACAGAAAAGCTCTTATTGCCCTGGTAACAAAAACGTGGAAAAAATCTAGTTCCCATTCGTAGTAAATTACTTTGTAACTTGTTGTGTAGTCAGAATCCAAGTTTTGTGGGTTTTTGATACCGAAATATCGATTGATAGCAAAACGTCTCTGTCCATTCTCCCGTCCGTCGGTGGTCAACGCTAGCGTCCTAAATGGTTCAGCCGATTTTCTCTAAAATTAATATTCTCTAATCGATCTGGCTAATTTCGCGGACCCCTGAATATGAAACATATTTTAATTTTGGGGGGTACTGTACATGAAGCCTCTGGGAAATTTTCAAAAAGTTGGGTCCAAGTATTTTTATTACAGGGTGTAGCCGAATAAGGAGGTAAAAAGTGTCCCCAATTCAAATCGATAATCGCGATACTCATATGAAAGAGAATATAAAATGGCGTAATTCCCGAAGAATCAGCCACCTAGGGCAATCTGTTGCAGAGATACAATGAAAAAAGTGTTGTTCACGTTTTATTTTTTTCTCAGCTTCTATATCAGGATGAAAAAAATTGTAGAGGCAGTAAAAAATAATTAAATTTGAAGGTATTTTTGTCAATAAATTTTGGCGTCAAATTCAAATAGAAAATAAATAAATAAATTTTTTTAATTGATTTTCCACCTGATAACGTTGAAGTACTGTCTCAGTTTTTCCCCTAGAATGTGTCTTAGAACATTCTATAACATATATTTTCTTCAGATTTTTAAACAATGTGCACGAAAGTGAAAGAAAATTAAAATTAATTTTATCAGTTTAAAAATCGAAATTCTCGCCAAAATATATGGGAATTCTTTTTTATCAATGTTTAAACGATTTATATTTAAATTATTGAGAAGTCTCATTTACCATCATGTTTTTACAACTTTTTGCCGACAAATGTTAGTTTTTATGTGAAAAGTAAAGTGAAATCTCAGAGGACGCACGAAACATCCAGAAAGTATATCGGCCTTCGGCCTTCAGCCGCCATCCTGATTGAGGTTTTCTGGGTTTACTCAATTGCTTAAGGCGTATGCCGGGAGGGTCCCTAGTTTTCTCTCCCAGAAGTAAAAGTATCCTGCCCCCTAGATCTTCTTCATAGTTTATGAAATAAATGTACATATTTAATGTGGTTAGGCGGAAGAGCAGGCCAAATGGCCTGAGCCTCGCCACTAATAAATGCAATTTTATTATTATTATTATTATTATTATTATTATTATTATTATTATTATTATTATTAAATCAAATCTCATTAGTACGTTTTTTAAGGGACCGACAATTTTGAACGTCTTAAGCGGGGAAAATGTGCAAATAAAAAATGGTCAATTTATTTTTACTTTTCACATTTCGGTCTATAATAGAGAAAACTAATGGATAGGTTAATAAACACGTTAATATCCACGGGATGAAAATTTCTGTAAAATCAGTGGATTGAACAGATAGAAAATAAAGCTGTAAAAATAATTCTTTGAAATCCCTGATTTTTCGTCCAACCGTCTGTCCAAAAATCTATAACAATAATATTAAAGACAGCTATTTTTCGTTAATGAGATCTGTTTCCTACAGACATGTCTTGAATTAAGTTCATTTTCAATTTTTCTAAAATGTGAGTAGTTTTATATAATTTTGCGCAAAAAAATGCAATTTAAAGAACTGAAATTTTTTTCTCAAAAATCTAAAAGAATTATTTTTTTTAATTTTATCCTTTTATTTATCAAGGAACGGTAAAAAATGTGGTGTTACTCCCATTATCGGCAAACTCTCCGTTTTTTGAAAATTGCAAACTGTCAACATTTCAAAACTACAGCATTCAAAATAGAGGTTTTTGTCTGAGACAAAATCTGTTTAAAAAACAAACTGTCATGTACAGTTTTAAAAAAAGAGTAGTTTTCGCGTAATTTGGGCTTGAAATTAAGTCAATTTATAAAAAGAACCCAAAAATAGCTTCGAATGTTTTCTTCAACATTTTTCCAGGTGTAGACTAAGGAACGCTTTCAGGAATGGCGTGGATCTCACTTTCGTTGTCCTCTCCGGATTTTCGAAAACTGTAAATTTAGAAATATTGCGAGAAAGTATATTCTGTTGAGCACCACTAGTATGATATTGTATTTAATTTCCAATTCTAATTTTAAATCTTACTTTGCTTTTACATTTCATTTTAAAATTTTTACGTGGAAAGAAACAGAATTGTTATAACTGATTATAAACCAACTGAGGATGCGGCCACTGCGACGCGAAACGTCGTGCCTTTAAGTAAATGGATGGCAAATAAAATAATTGTTTTAAAATAATACTTGATTTGATTGTTTTTAATATTAGAGACTCTCAAATTAAATATATATTACAAGAGGCAATCATGTTTGGTTTGCTTTTTTATTAATTAATATTTCAGATAAATATTAATTAACCATCACTTCCTACCATTTTTGGCACTATTTGTGAAGAATGGTTTTGATGGATGGGTGATGTTATTTGAATGTTGGTGCTACAAGTGTAAGGTGAGAGGCAGGAAAAACGGGATTACCTTGAAAAAACCTACTGCGTGTTTGCTTTGTTCACTACAAATTCCACACGGATGGACTGAGATTTTGAATCCCAGCAACCAAAGGTAGATGATCTACCTTTCAGACGTGAAGCATAGCACGAAATACGTATACAGTACTTTCCTTCAACTGCCACTAGGTCCTCCTATACAGCATAGGAATGGAAAGTCATATATAGGAGAATGAGTAAGTTTTAAATGGAAGCTATTTTAAAATAAAGAAAGAGCTCTCAGATATATGCTTATTTGTGGGCTTTAACATGTTATACCAACGTGACGTACCTACGTGACTTAAATTTGCTAGGCTGTAATATCTCGATATACCAGATAGATATTATTAATTCATAATTTCTAGGACATAAGGCAGTAATTTGAAATGTGTCCATACAGATATCATCCAACATTTACGTGAATAAAATGGCTATTAACTTCAAACGAAATTCCTGTTACCTTTCAGGAAAATAACTACCTCGACGAGTTTCTGCGTTGAACAAATGGAACATATATTAATTACTTTTTCTACATGAAATAATGAAATACCTAAAAATTGAACAAAAAACAAGAAAGTAAGTTATTATTTTACATCAAATTTACCAACCCCATTAAAGGCCTTTATCTCTCTTTACATAAACCAATACAATACAACACTGTTTCAATCATCAGTCTGTAATACTAACTGCATCGAAAAGCAATTGCCTCCTTCATCTGTCCGTCTACCGAAGTCGACCAATGCCAAATAATACCCAAAACAACACAAACATGTAGTATTATATACTAGACTACCAATTTTATTAATGAAATAGTTTAATATATAATCATTGACGCATTAATTGTAAATTCACTAATTTTCTGTTGTAATGAAATATTAAACACACTATATGCATTAGGATAAAATTCAGGATGATTCCAAAATCAGTGTACAAACTTCGAGAACTTTGTGACGAAATGATGTGCAAAACAATATGTGAATAAAGGTCCGAAAATGCACATTAGACATTCAAAGAGGAATTCACAATAGAGCTCTCTTCATTGCGTGCAGGTTAATTGTGAATTACTACATTTTTTCGGCTGTTTTGAAAAGTTTGAAAAAAACAGTAGAGAGAACGATCATGAAGACCTTGCATTACCAAACTGATATCAGAATTCAAACCTTCGTTGATATTTAATTACCTATAAACTCTTCACCTGTTAGTACAAAGCGTTTATTCTTGTTGTTGTTGTTGTTGTTGTTATGAAATGCAACTCTTCATGAATCGACGTTATTCTTTCCATCGTTGTGACAGAAACAAGCTGTGTGTGACATAGTGCCACATGAGAATGAAAAGAGATTTTTGAATAGAAGATTGATGAATGTGGCTTTAAATATGCATTTTCGAACGTACTGTAATCATAAGATTTTAAAATATGTTTTCGTTACCAAATTGGTTATAATTGTGCTAAAAATGTAACAAGAAAATGTTATTCTATTTAAAATATATCTAATGCTGCTTGTTTACAAAAAAGCTAAATATTTCTGAAAATATCTGAATAATAATAAAAATATAGAGAAATTGTAAAGTGTATTTAATGAATTCTCTGCTAATATTACATTAACATATTTTTACTTCATAGCATTACATATCGGCATAGATATATTTTAGATAGAAGTTATCAACTATCTAAAGTACACACATCAATACTAACCTTCCAAGGACAGTAGGATAAAACAGCGGAATATATATACAGGTAACCAAATAAAAATCTTCCAAAAACAGGATGTAGACAGTGTCCAAATAGAAAGTATAAAAGGTTTAGGGTCCAGCATAAAAATCATCAAAACATAGGTAAAACGTATCTCCAATAAAAAATCTTCCAAAAGCAGGGTGTACAGGTGTTCAAAAATGGCAGGTGTTCAAATAAAAATCTTCAAAAATCTGGTACAGCGTAGGTCTTCAATAAACAACTTACAAAAGCGGAGTATCCAAGTGTTAAAACGAATAGGGGTCCAAATAAAAATCTCCAAAAAAGCAGGTACAGTGTAGGTCTCCAATTAAAATCTTCCAAAGCGGGGTGTATAGGTGCTCAAAAAGAAGGGATAAAAGGGTAGGGGTCCAAATAAAAATCAGGTACAGCGCAGATCTTCAATAAAAGTCTCTCAAAGGCGGGTTATACGGGTGTTCAAAAAGAGTAGGGATCCAAATAAAAATCTTAATCAGGTACAGTGTAGGTCTTCAATAAAAATCTTCAAAAGCGGGATGTACAGGTGTTCAAAAAGGGGAGAGATGTTCAAAAGAGTCGAGGTCCAAATAAAAATCTTCAAAAATCTGGTACAGCGTAGGTCTCCAATAAAAATCTTCCAAAGTGGGGTGTACAGGTGTTTAAAAAGAGTATAAAAAAGTAGGTGTCCAAATAAAAATCTCAAAAAACTAGGTACAGTGTAGGTCTTCAATAAAAATCTTCAAAAGCGGGATGTACAGGTGTTCAAAAAGGGGAGAGATGTTCAAAAGAGTCGAGGTCCAAATAAAAATCTTCAAAAATCTGGTACAGCGTAGGTCTCCAATAAAAATCTTCCAAAGTGGGGTGTACAGGTGTTTAAAAAGAGTATAAAAAAGTAGGTGTCCAAATAAAAATCTCAAAAAATCAGGTACAGTGTAGGTCTTCAATAAAAATCTTCAAAAGCGGGATGTACAGGTGTTCAAAAAGGGGAGAGATGTTCAAAAGAGTCGAGGTCCAAATAAAAATCTTCAAAAATCTGGTACAGCGTAGGTCTCCAATAAAAATCTTCCAAAGTGGGGTGTACAGGTGTTTAAAAAGAGTATAAAAAAGTAGGTGTCCAAATAAAAATCTCAAAAAATCAGGTACAGTGTAGGTCTTCAATAAAAATCTTCAAAAGCGGGATGTACAGGTGTTCAAAAAGGGGAGAGATGTTCAAAAGAGTCGAGGTCCAAATAAAAATCTTCAAAAATCTGGTACAGCGTAGGTCTCCAATAAAAATCTTCCAAAGTGGGGTGTACAGGTGTTTAAAAAGAGTATAAAAAAGTAGGTGTCCAAATAAAAATCTCAAAAAATCAGGTACAGTGTAGGTCTTCAATAAAAATCTTCAAAAGCGGGAAGTACAGGTGTTCAAAAAGGGGAGAGATGTTCAAAAGAGTCGAGGTCCAAATAAAAATCTTCAAAAATCTGGTACAGCGTAGGTCTCCAATAAAAATCTTCCAAAGTGGGGTGTACAGGTGTTTAAAAAGAGTATAAAAAAGTAGGTGTCCAAATAAAAATCTCAAAAAATCAGGTACAGTGTATGTCTTCAATAAAAATCTTCAAAAGCGGGATGTACAGGTGTTCAAAAAGGGGAGAGATGTTCAAAAGAGTCGAGGTCCAAATAAAAATCTTCAAAAATCTGGTACAGCGTAGGTCTCCAATAAAAATCTTCCAAAATGGGGTGTACAGGTGTTTAAAAAGAGTATAAAAAAGTAGGTGTCCAAATAAAAATCTCAAAAAATCAGGTACAGTGTAGGTCTTCAATAAAAATCTTCAAAAGCGGGATGTACAGGTGTTCAAAAAGGGGAGAGATGTTCAAAAGAGTAGAGGTCCAAATAAAAATCTTCAAAAATCTGGTACAGCGTAGGTCTCCAATAAAAATCTTCCAAAGTGGGGTGTACAGGTGTTTAAAAAGAGTATAAAAAAGTAGGTGTCCAAATAAAAATCTCAAAAAATCAGGTACAGTGTAGGTCTTCAATAAAAATCTTCAAAAGCGGGAAGTACAGGTGTTCAAAAAGGGGAGAGATGTTCAAAAGAGTCGAGGCCCAAATAAAAATCTTCAAAAATCTGGTACAGCGTAGGTCTCCAATAAAAATCTTCCAAAATGGGGTGTACAGGTGTTTAAAAAGAGTATAAAAAAGTAGGTGTCCAAATAAAAATCTCAAAAAATCAGGTACAGTGTATGTCTTCAATAAAAATCTTCAAAAGCGGGATGTACAGGTGTTCAAAAAGGGGAGAGATGTTCAAAAGAGTCGAGGTCCAAATAAAAATCTTCAAAAATCTGGTACAGCGTAGGTCTCCAATAAAAATCTTCCAAAATGGGGTGTACAGGTGTTTAAAAAGAGTATAAAAAAGTAGGTGTCCAAATAAAAATCTCAAAAAACTAGGTACAGTGTAGGTCTTCAATAAAAATCTTCAAAAGCGGGATGTACAGGTGTTCAAAAAGGGGAGAGATGTTCAAAAGAGTAGAGGTCCAAATAAAAATCTTCAAAAATCTGGTACAGCGTAGGTCTCCAATAAAAATCTTCCAAAGTGGGGTGTACAGGTGTTTAAAAAGAGTATAAAAAAGTAGGTGTCCAAATAAAAATCTCAAAAAATCAGGTACAGTGTATGTCTTCAATAAAAATCTTCAAAAGCGGGATGTACAGGTGTTCAAAAAGGGGAGAGATGTTCAAAAGAGTAGAGGTCCAAATAAAAATCTTCAAAAATCTGGTACAGCGTAGGTCTCCAATAAAAATCTTCCAAAATGGGGTGTACAGGTGTTTAAAAAGAGTATAAAAAAGTAGGTGTCCAAATAAAAATCTCAAAAAATTAGGTACAGTGTAGTTCTCCAATAAAAAATCTTCAAAAGCGGGTTGTACAAATGTTCAATAAGAGAGTATAAAAGGCTAATAAAAATCTTCAAATCTTCAAATAAAAATCTTCAAAAATCATGTACAGAATAGGTCTTGAGTAAAAGTCTTCCAAATGCGGTACAGGTATTCAAAAAGAAAAAGGTGGGTGGGGTCCAGTAAAAGGCTTCCAAGTGTAGGGTCCGGGTGGCGCAGGCCCGGGTGCGGCACCGCGCCGGCTGCAACGAGTACCGATGATTAGTGGTGGTTTATAAATCTTTTTGAACTAATAAATGAAATATATGGTGTGTCAAAATGTGCACATTATGTTCTGATCGTTACAAGGGCTGCAAGAAAAACTTTTCAGTTTCAGAAGTTCGGAATAAGTTTATTCAAATCTTCAGCAGGTTCTTCTACAGCTAAATAAGTTTTGGCTAATGTCTGAATATGGCTCATTCCCAAATTGGCTGGTTAATGTTCACATGATCAAAATGGATAGATAAGTCCGGAGCAGACGCAGTTTTAAAGACTACTTCGGACTTCAACTGAAGTGTACGTTTACGTAGACGAGGTATAACTGGTTCATGTTATCCTACAAAATCTGACTGCTAGTTGGATGGTTCTAAGGTTAGTGAGAGACAAGGTGTGTAGTTTATGGCTCCATTCTGTCATTTGTAAATGTCAGTTTACACGACACCACCAAACGTAACCTAACCTCACTTCATACCTCAGCTGAAGCTTCGCTTCGAATTTTCGAGTTGGGCTTCGAATTCCCGTCCTTGGTGATTTAAATTAAAACAGCTTTGACTCTCGTAATATCAAATTCAGTTTCACGCAACAGTTCTCGCTTACAACAAGATGTATCACTTTCGGTCGATCACTGTCCTTTATCAAGAGCTCTGTGGCTAAGAATTAGCCGGATGAAATACGAAATTGTCCGTTCGTCGTCATTCATACATCTTTACGCAACCCGTCTGGGTAATGTGTTAATTAACCGACTAATTTGCGAATTAGCCATATTACGGACTTAAAACTAAACAAACTGGTGTCACGCAAATAGGTAAAGATCTCTTTCAATGTTCCAAGATAAAACTACACAATTCGGAAGTTTTTTCTCATTTTTGAGATGAACTCTCCTTTAGGCGATTTTAACCAATTTTTGAGTACATATTTCATTACAACAGTTCTATTTATTCATTTTTCTTTAAGACATTCACGAAACGAAAATTGAGGACTTTCAAAGTTTGGCACACTGCGGGTGTTTTGCATATAAATGAAAATATTATTTTTGGAAACCATACTTCTAACTCGTTCGTTTTCCCTGGCTCAGTTTATTAATATCTTTACAAAATCTATAATAATTCATATTTGATCTGACAAAATTTGTGGTCATAAGTGGTATTATTTTTAATTTGATAAGTGGATTACTAGCAGCCATTACTATACAATCGTCATTTTTCAAATAATGGCAGTTCCAATTTTGTTTTGTATATTCTTACTTTGTAATACAAAGTAATTTCTTACTGATGACCGGAATACGATTGAACTGTGCTATAAACATATCTCTACACCAGGGGTCCTCAAACTTTTTAAACGGGGGGCCAGTTCACTGTCCCTCAGGCCGTCGGAGGGTCGGATTATATAGTGCGATTTTTCTAACTCTGTCACTCAAGTTCCTTTGGCCGATCACAAGGCATTTCGCGTCTTTCTCGGTCCTGCCGCTAGATGTCGTATGGTCGCAAGCACTGCTTGATACAGTCGCGATCATGCGATATCTAGCGGAATGACTGAGAAAGACTCGAGGCACCGTGACATATTCCATCGTGAAGACAGGCCTTGAGAGGCAGAGTTAGAAAAATCGCACTATAGTAAAAACAAAAACTATGAACAAATTCTTATACACTGCATATACCTTATTTTGAAGTGAAGAATCAAAACGGGAACAAATGCAATATTGAAAATGAAGTAAAATTAAATCAACAAACCTGTTGATTTAAAACCATCGATTTTTTGCCATTCCTAGACACCCCAACACATAATTAAAAAATGTGAGGATTTTAAGAAAAAAATTCTTTAAACCATAAAAACCCGGCGGGCCGTATAAATGTCCTCGGCGGGCCGCATGTGGCCCGCGGGCCGTAGTTTGAGAACCCCTGCTCTACACTGTACGTTATTTTCTGATAGCCTGAATTCCTTGTCTTGCTATGAAGTATTTTACGCCGAGCTTCATGACATTTTAAAATGCATTAAATTGAAGTCCTTTGAAGACAAGATTCAATATTTGATTTCATTAGTGCTGTTTTGAAAGGCATAAATAAATGTGAAAATAATTTCCATTATCATTTTCAGGGATGGGGCCTTTTGGCGCCTCTACCGTGTCCTCAGAACTGATTTCACACTCTTTTCTTACGTCTCCCCAATCATCGCATGCCTTTTGGTATGTATTGTTTTATCATTATAGTCATTATGGTATCTGGAATAACGTTAAATATGTTTCATTCATCTCAGTTGGTATATTTTCGAAAAATTGTACCCGACTCTTTCAAGACCTATCTTTAAATAATAGATTTCCTTAAGGAAAAATTTCTTTTTTCAATGTTGGTAGTTATAGAAATGTGCTGATAAAAATTTTGAACTTTTGCAATTTTTGAAAAATTAAGGATTTTAACGATAATGAGAGCTGCATCATTCTTTTAAGCGTCCTTTACGTTATCCGAGCACAAAGTTTAATGACAAGATTTGAGTCCATATTTTAGAAAATTTTGAAAATGTTGAGGCACCATGTAAAGTACCCCAAAAAATCAAAATAACGGTTTATCTCTCACAGGGCCATGAGTTCGTGCATATCGATTGTAGAATGTCAATTTTGGGAAAAACCACCTGAACGGTTTAGGCACTAGCGATGACCACGGATGGCCGGCCGGCCGGACTGACGGGCGGGCGGACGGACGGACACACGGTCATTTTGCGGTACCAAGAACCCACAAAACGGGTTCTGACTACACAACGTGTTAATTTACTACATGTAGGAACAAGATTTATCCAATTTTTCGTTACCAGAGCCATTTAAATATTAGAACAAGGAAATTGTGAAAATTCAAGGAGAACAATCGGAACCAGAGAAGGAGTTTTAGAACGGATTAGTGAAATTATTCCCAAGCGTCCTGACATGTCGGGAAGTCACTTAAAACCAAAATGAAAAAACTGAGAAAAAGGTTTAGCATATAAAAAGTCTACAGATCATTCAATCTAGGGTTCATTCAGAGTTTGGTGAGAGTATTCTGATTTTCCTGTCATTTCCATAGCATTTTCGCTGTTGATTATTCTGTTTTTGTGCAATTTCCAGTAGATTGATTGATTGTTAGTGCTTCCGGGCGCGTCACCTACCGAGGTCATTATTCCCGTAAGGGTAGTGTGTGTTTTTCATCGGGAAGTGGCGATGATCTTCCCTCGCTGGATGGCGAGATCCAGCGCCGACCTAGCGGGGATTTCCCACAACAAGGTATCTCTCACCAACTGCCCCAGCCGGCCGGAACAAGTTCTAAGCCCCCGACCGGTCTCCCGGCGTGTGTAGTAGTGTAGTGCATGTTAGTGTAAGTGTGTGTGTGTGTGTGTGTGTGTGTGTGTGAGTGTGTGTGGGTGTGTGTGGGTGTGTATGTGTGAGTGTGTAAGGGGATGAGGATAGGACAAGGAAGACAAAGGAAAGATCGTGCACGGTCCGTGACCCGTTTGTTAGGATACTGATCCGGCATTCGCCTGGTGTTGATCGGACAAACTACGGGAAACTACCGATGAGAGCAGCTAGAATTTTCCTTCAGACAGCGATTGAATTCGACCCAGCTGACAAGCTAGTGTCGAAAGCCCTGAGGTTTTGCTTTATTTTTGTAGTCCGTATGGACAGTGTTATATAAGCATTCTATTTACTCATACTCTGCAATTAAAACGTTTGTTGAAGCAATGCCCAATGTTACTTCTCGGACGTCGTGATAACATATTCTGACCGGCAGCTCTTGGTACCCTTTTAGAATACTTACTCTAATAAATTTATATCCAATGTTAACCCAGGATATACCGAAGCTGCTCTTTCAGGGTAAATTTTTATTTATATGTGGGTGCGATAACCGGCCTTAACAGGAGCTCGGCAAGAAAAAAATATTACGTAGAATTGGGGACCTTCCTTGTTGTTATTTTAGATATAACAATACTTACTTCTGTTTACAATGTTGCCTCTGCATTACGCTGTAAACACACTTGGCATACACATCTCAATTCAACAATACCATTGACAAACATCCCACAGATACCACATTTGATCAAATCTTTTTACCTTCTAATGTATTTTTTATAGATCTCTCCTCTTGGGTGCATGGCCAATTTTCCCCTTTTTTAATTATTAATTTGGAATTATTAAAAATTTTAACAAAACTTGCTCTTCCTTCAATTATAATTTCTAAACAAAAACCTTCCCCCGTTTCGTTACTTCCCTTTCCCTTTGTCTAAAGCCACTATATTCTTCACCGTCAAGATGTTCATTCCATTTCCATTTTATCACATAGTCCAAAACAAGGGCGTCCATGCTATCCACATACGCGATTATACTCCTAATTCTCATTACGCGTCATTCGTTCTATTTACTGAATTTCAGATACATTTTAATTTCCAAGGCTAGCATAATGTTCCCCCCGAATGCAATCACGGGCAATTATAAAAACTTGACTTCACTTTTACTGTCTCGGAACATAATCTATACTTCCGATTTCTTCCGTGTTAGAAACCCATCCCTTATTATTGTTCATCTTGCGCGCCATTCAACTTGTCTTGTTGCGCAAGATCTTCCCAAAATGTGTTCCTTCTTTCCTCCCAGTGCGCATGCAATTCGATATCTCGCACGCGATCTTATCACTGATTGGTCCCTCGTCATTTTACATTGGATTCCATTTGTTTATGCTTGCACTAACCTATCACAATACAGAGTGTCCAGAAGCTCCCGTTACAAAAAAATACCACAAATTCTGTGTTGCCAGATATGAAGAATGGCAGGTCCAGTTTTTCCGAAAAAAAATTTGTCTTTGAGAAAATTGAGTTTGAAAATCCCTTCTGGGGCGCGAAACGTTCATCATCATTTACGCCGCCGTGTACCGTGGCTATCATTCTGAACAAAACTCGATATTCTGTACGTACATTTCAAATATTTTTGTGGAATAGAATCTGCAAATACTTGATACTATTAAGTATTCTAGTGTAAGCAACGCGATGCTTTCCAGAATATTACTCGACTGTTTCACCGTTTACGCGGAGAAACGAGGAAATGCCCCGCGCAGAAGGTGATGCCACTGTCGTGTCGTTGCGTCCGGTTTGAATTTCGCGCCCCGGAAGTGATTTTCAAACTCAATTTTCTCAAAGACAAAATTTTTTTCGGAAAAAACTAGACCTGCCATTCTTCATGTCTGGCAACACAGAATTTGTGGTATTTTTTGTAACGGGAGCTTCTGGACATCCTGTAGATGATTAAACATTGTCGTTTATATCAAAGAATATTTGTAAAATACGAGCGGTCGTAATTAACGGTCGTATTTTCTTTTATAAATCATCTTTGAGGAAGTGTTTTTTTCAGGTTCATAAGGGCCATAGGGCCCCAGGCGCATTGACCGTCGGCTTCCCACCTCCCTTCACAACCTCTTCCGTTGCAGATCCCCGCCGCGGCGAGGCGCCACCTGTCCGCGCGCGTCGGAGGACGTGGGTATACCCGCTAAAACAAATCACAACAACCCTAATTTGAAATATCTTTACAGGGACACAAATTCTATGCTTGCTATGGGCGCCTGAATACCTAGATACTCCCCTGATTCCAAGCCTTAGTAGTACTTACAGAGAAACAGTTATTAAAGAAATGTGAGTGATGCTTTGGTACTTGCAACAATAATGATTGATGTAATTTGGATGATTTTAGAACTCTGAAGATCCTCGGTCGCTCCATCTCGGTCGCGATGTCAATGGGTACGCCTGTCTTTTATTGGAGTTGAACATAGTTCATAAATTCTGCTTTCTTCATAATTCATTTTGTGCCAATGACGTTATTGCAGGGCGCGTTATCCAGAGCACCTTTGACCTTCCAAGAGCGCCTGATCTCTGGCTTCACCGTCTGATAGAGTCGCCCAGAGACGGCACTTCATTGTTGGCGCAATAACCGTCCCTACGGAGCGGCGGCAATAATGAATCGATCTGTGTGCATTTTAAGTTCATGAATCTTATGACTACTGGAGAGGGACCATGAGCAATAGGGTGGAGATTAAGGTATATCCTTAGTGGCGACTAGTGGGGACCCGTACCTCGACAGAATCATTAAATAATTTCTTATTGAAATTAAAATAAAATATGCAAAATGATATCAATATCGTCCACTGTTGGTGCATGGGTAACTTGCGAAAAGCTTCTGCCGCCTCTCGTTGCTATTTGACAAATCTCTTTTTGAATAGTTTTATGCGTAATGTGAGTAGTTGTGAGCTTCATGTGGATAATTTTTGCGCTATGTTGCAATTGCAATTGCATGTAGGCAACTTAAGAAAATATTTTCTTAAAAATTGCTCCAAAAATATTTTTAGATTCTTTTTTGCGAATATGATACGTACGCTTCCATAGGCATAGATTCTATTTTCGGTGAACTCTCTATTTTCGAAAATTGCAAATCATTTACATGGCAAAATGCTGTTTTAATGTTGGATATTTTTTTTAAATAGAATCATTTCTAAAAATGAGATCTTCAAATAAGGTTACGCATAGTTTTTTTTAAATACGAATGGTTATGGTGTAATGTTTGTTTGAAGTAAAAGTAATTTATTTAAAAATTTGTTATCAAAACCGGTTTCAATTTTTTTGTTAAATTTATTCTTCCTGTAGAGCAGAGAACGCTTAATATGGCCCAAGCCTTGCTTTCGTTGAACTCTCGAAAATTTCGAAACTTTTAAATTGAGAAGTAATGCGAAGAAATGTCTGCTGTTATGGAACGACTATTTTTTTATGCACACTCACTTTCGATCTCTTATTCACAGTTGTTTGTTACCACAACGTTTATTTATTTTTTGGTTTTTTTCATTACACGCTATATTTACTGTATTCATGTCCAGCACTTTGTTCTCGCTTCAGCAACGGCAGATTTCAAACTGTCTGAGCTGCCATTTTGTTTCTTGGAGCCTTGCTTTTTCTTGCCATTTTATTTCTTAGAGCTCTTAATCACCCTAGCTCACACATCTGCGGCCTCCACCTGCCGCCACCTGCATCTTCTCTTGTGCATTTAATACCTTTCTATCATTTGCTCTCTTCACTCCACATTGATTCACGTTACATTTCTGAATGATTCCTGCCATCTGGCATAGTTCCAAATTTTAACACCAGGGCCTGCGTTCAGCGGCCAGGCACATTTTTTAGATTAACGTTTATTAGACGGTCAAAATTTGCTGACGAATTTGCATTTCTGATTCTTACACTTTAACAAGCAAAAAAATGATAGAGATTACTCTTGATAGAAAATCTTACTACCCCGTGACGCGACAGTTTCAATGAGTGAATTTTGAGTTCTTAATCTCGCGGGGACGTTAATTTCTGTTTCGCATGGGAATAAATGATTTTCGTGTATGCTCTCAAATTTCCTCAGGGTGTCAATTGCACTTTCAAATCTAGTTGGGAATCAAGTCGACGAGTGTGAAGAAATATTCATTTATTAAGAAATTCGATATTGGGTATTCACATAAAGAAATTCTTAGAATACTTTGAACCCTACCGCTTAACGTAATCCTGAAATGAAACCAGATGCACGATCTGAGGATGGTGAGTTTTATTTTCGTAATCGGACGCGCGAGACAAACTGGTCTTTAGTTAAGCTAAAAAATACAAAACATGATATAGAAAAGTCTCACAGATTGGGGATGCACGCTACGATCAACCTGGGCGTGAACTGGACGGTGTGAAGAGTGTTGAACGAGAACTGTACCGAACAAAAGCCAGAATTTACATATGGACCTCTGGGATCAAATATCACGGTGTTGGCAAAGAATGTCAAATAAATTCTTGTTGAAGTATATTTGGTGTACAATGTAACATATAGGGCGCTCTTATGACTATTATTTAAATAGAATCCGCAATTTCATTAACATTTTAAGTTTTGATTTAGAAATTTCGGCGAAACCGAGCCGTGTGCGGTAGCGTTGTGATTGTTGCATTGCGGCTGAAACTAGCCACCGCGATCCTGTGTGTATACAGATTACAGCGATGCATCGGATACATACACAGGATCTTATGATTTTTTATACATTAACGGTGCTAATCAGCGCTATTTTCATGACTGCTACTTGATTGATTGATGTTTCCAGGCGCGCCAACTACGTCCCGTAAGTGTAATGCATGTTTTTCCCTCGGGAGGTGGCGATGATCTTATGTGTCTTATCCCCGCTGGATGGCGAGATCTAGCCCCGACCTACCGTCGACTTGCGGGGTTTTCCCCTCAACCAGAGAAGAGGAAGAGAAAATCTCCCACCAGCGGGGCACCGCTCGAGTCGGCCCAAGCTGTAAGCTCCCGACCGGTCTCCCGGCGTGTGTAATAGTGTAGTGTATGTTAGTGTAAGTGTGTGTGTAAGAGGAGAGGATAGGACAAGGAAGAGGAAGGAAAGATCCCGCGCAGCCCGTGGCCCGTTTGTTAAGGTACTGCTCCGGCATTCGCCTGGCGTTGATAGGAGAAACCACGGAAAACTACCGATCAGAGCAGCCGGCTGCTAGAATTCTCCTCCAGACAGCGACTGAATTCAACCTAGCTTACAAGCTAGTGTCGAAAATCCTGCCGCTGTCGGGACTCGAACCTAGGACCTCCCGGTCAGAGGGACTGCAGTGATATCAGGTTGATGCACTGAGCCATCTCTCCTGGTACTGCTACTTGAAAGTGACATTGCTTTAGAATAGCTCAAGTTTATTAGTTCCATGATGTCTAGCTATATGTAATTAACGTCTAATTATGAAACTGACATACGGACTTTTGAAAAAGTCAAGAAATGTTGATGGTAAGCAGTATGCAGGTATACATGAAACAGTACATTACATGAAATTCCTACATCTGAACAGAGCAGCATGTTAGAGAGTCTAACTGGCGAGGCGAGATAAGTGCTAAAGTAGGATCGCGTTGCTATGATCCATGTTCTCTTGGGAGATATGTTACGCTGGTGATACAGAGTTCAGCAGCATGGTGAAGGCGCTGTTAATTTGTTGCTAATGTGCACGATAACTACTCGTATTTGTGTGATAAGCATGGTGTATTGTCTCCATCGTTGCTAGGGTGCACGCCTGCTAGATATAGATATCTTAAGGAACCCAAAGCGTGACCAAAAAAATAGAGCCTCCTAATAATACTCAAATTGAACATGAAAATAAAATTTGAAAATATTTTTATTTTTCCGTAATATTTAAAAAATGCATTAACTGTGTTGATATGTGAATTAAATATAAAGTTTTTGTATCTTTGATAGTAATATTTTACATACAATTTATGAGTCAATATAAAATATTGCTTTTGAAATAATTGATGATTCCTTTTCATCGGGACCCTAAGTACGCACTAGTCTGCTTGTGCATTAATTGCGTATTAATCGCTAATTGTGTGTTCATTGCGACACCCCTGGTGGTGACTTACCGGCTTAGATGACTCAGGACGTCAATTGATGTTGCTGCAGAGCCTACGACCGGGAGGCCCTAGGGTTCGAATCCCGAGGGTGGCAGATTTTGGAGCTCTGTCTAGATAACTAGGTCGAATGCAGCTCCTGTCTGGAAGAGAATTCTAGCTGGCGGCTGCTGTGATCAGTAATTTTACGACATTTCTCTGATCAACACCTAGTGAATGCCGGAGCAGTACTCTAACAAACGGGCTATGGACCGCGCGTTATCTTTACATCCCCCTCCTTGTTCTATCTCTCCCCTTACTTACAAACTTACACTTGCACAGTACCACATGTGTATGCTGGGAGACCAGTCAAGAGCTTAATGTTTGTCCTAGCTGGGGTGGTACCCTACTGGTCGGAGATACCTGGTTGGGGAAAACACCGCTAGCCGACGTGTAGGTCGGTACCGGATCTCACCGTCCAGCGGAGAAGATCACTGCCACCTTCCGACGAAAACGCATATATTGCACTTCTGGGACTAATGACCTTAATAGTTGACCAGTTCGGAATCATCAACCTGGCGGAGACTTAATTAATCGGAAAACTAGTAATCACAGCAGCTGGCAGCTAGAATTCTCCTCCAGACAGCAGTTGTATTCTACCTAGTTATCTAGACGGAGCCCCAAAACCTGCCACCGTCGGGACTCGAACCTTAGGGCCTCCCGGTCGTAGGCTCTGCAGCGACATCAGTTGACGTCCTGAGTCACCTAAGCCGATAAGTCACCACCAGGGGTGTCGTCACGAACACACCAATTGTCTTGGGGCACGACTGCTTCGCGGCGCTCACTCGTCGCGTTGCGGCCACCCCTGGCTCCAGGACGCGACGCCGCGGCCGCCGATCGGTGCTCCGACCGGTTCGGTCCTCCAGGGCTCGACGCCTCATTCGATACTCGAGATCGAAACACGCCGCCCGGCCCTCCTCGTCGGTTCGTCGATACCGCCCCCACCTCATGGCGAACAGCGCCGCGGACACGACAACTCTATTGACATGGAACTCGTCCTGTCACCTCCGTTTTGAATTAGGAATGGGATATCAACAAGAGAACATCAATGTTTCGAAATTTCGATGTTCAAATTTTAAAAATTGATCTTCAAAGTACTTCGTCCCAAAACCATTGTTGTTTTTAAAACTAGTTTGATAAGATCGGCGCTTCATATCATAGGGGAGTGCTTCACATCATGGTGGTCGTGTTTATTACTTTATAATTGAGATATAGTTCACAAAACAATGTAAAAATGTCAGAAACAATTAGCACAACGTTTATTAACTTATTGGTTAATACATAAATAATACACCTTATTTATTAATAAAAATCGACTAACTTATTCTCTAACTTATTCATTCCATCTTTTGGTCATCAGAAGAATCTATTTATCGATTTTATTGGTTTTTATTACATTTTTTTTCATTTAAAAATAAAATATGAACCAATTAAAACATCCATCTCAAAATATCGACGTCAAAAAGAATCGGCTTGAATAAAACGATTTTAAATCCATCGATGCTTTTATAAAAACATCGATGCTCTGAAAACATTGACATCCATGTCGCATCTCTTTTGTGAACCCTAGTGCGCCGTTTCGCCCCAGGCCATCTGGAGAGCGCGCCGCATAATTCCCCGAGGGAGGCCATCTCAGTTCATAAAAATGCTCCTTCACAAGACAGCGATTATGTAGAGGACGCAATGCAGAATGTTATGGGTTTCACTGGTATAAGGAACTTTGCAGTGTGGTGGTTACATGACGTAAAATCAGATTGTGAACACATTTGCTAAACGTTTTCCCAGTGTAAAGAGTATCCATTGTCTGTTCAAAGGTCAAATATGTATACTATGTACAGAGTGTCCAGGGACGAAACGTCGAAACTTCGAAAATAAGCTCTTAAGACAATTTTATTGTGTTTAATAAACTACTTGGATATTTCGAATGGCTGAGCCGCAATAAGCACTGAAAAGTTGGTTTGAGGAAATACTTTCTTGTAAATTTTCTCTTAAATTTCTTGTAAGAATAGAGTAAAATACACTTATAAAGGTGGCATTAGACCAATTTTCCCGGTTAACACTGAATTTTCGAAAATTCCAAAATTTTGATTTTCTTCGGCCACTTCTTGCAACTCCAAAATTGAAGAGAGAGATTTGTTCTTCATAGTGAGTACTTTCAATTAAGGTCATGTACATTTTTTTAATTAATAGTTTTCGCGCATTATTGCGTGCAATATGTGCAATTTGAAAAATAACAAAGACAAGATTTTCTCAAAAATGGCTCCAAATTTTTCCTTTAGTACCTAATATACTAATAATAAATATCGTATTGCTCTTTCTTTTGTTTTTCTTTTTGAAAAATTACAAATATGAATTTTTTTGACCTGTCTCTCACGTCATTAATATTTACATTAGCGGCTATTTGTTCACATTATTATATTTATGAGTGCATGTGTTTTAAAAAAATGTCGTATGAAGATTCTCGAAAACTCAACTGTTTTCTATGAAAAATAGCCTAAAATTCCGTATTTTCAGAAACGCTCAAACGCCATTTTCTCATAAATGGCTCCAAATATTATTTCTTTTTCATTCAAACAATTTTCATTCAATCATTCAAACTTTTCAAACGGATAGTGCTAATTACACTCTTTAATTTGACTAAAGTTCATTTTTGCGTATTGTTTTGTTTTTTTAAAAAATTACACAATTGTAATTTTTTTGAATGATCTCCCATACTACTAGAATGCACATTATAAGTAATTTGTAAATGCTGTTGTATTTGTGAGTTAAAGTGCTTCAAATGATTTTAATGAAGTTTATCAAAAACTCAAAACTTTTCTGTGAAAAAGAGCCTCATATTTCGTATTTACAGTTGCGCTTAATCTCCATTTTCTTAAAAATGGCTCCAAATTTTTCGAAGAAAAATGCCCTTTAGGTTTTACTGTTCTTTAATATTCTTAAAATAATATTTCCGTTCTACTATTAGGAAACCGAAAAATTAAGAAAATGTCAAAAAGTATACTTTGAGCAGCGATTGAGGCCGTTTGCAAGAGAATGTGGCAAGCCGAGACCAAAGGAAATAGCAAACTAATATGGGAAAGTCAGTGCCATTCTGTAGCACCGCTAGTTTTTTTCTGTGTTAACGTTTACTCCCCGGACATCCTGTACATGTTTGGCATTTTTTATGACAAATATACTTTATATACACATCTCAGAAGAGAATCATGTTATCGAGGCACATGGCAATCATGGGAGGGAGTTCAGAAAAACAGGCCTGAGCGGGAGAATGTAAATTGAAATGGGAAATGTATTGCAATTTCCATTTTGGAGAAACATAAAGTTCAAACTTCGTATTGTTTTTATGTATCATTCATAATTTTTAAAGCATGTGTTAGCATTTTCACTGCAGAATCTTTTATAATACCTTGTTCTGATTAAGATAACTACATCAAATAAATTTCACATGTTTTCTATCATAGCATGCATGAATCATGTTTCAAGATAAACTTTGTGCTCGTGTGAAATATGAACGCCGCAATTGAAATAAAACATATTTTACAGGTAGTACTATATTTTCAGTCGAGCAGGAACATATCTTTATTCATTATCAAAATTTGTTAAAAATATATCGTGTGGTATTTAGCAATTCCGTTCTTTGCTGTTATTATCCTGTAGTTTGTAATTCTAACGAATAAACCCTTCGCGCTTCGCTACAACGTGACGCCTAAATGCGATTACTTACATCTAAAACCGGCTCTAGTGGTGTTCATACAGGATACTTAATGCCCTGACAAGGAAATTAAGCTGTATTTTATCCACAATTTATAATGAAACATTTTAATTACATGTTTCAAACACACCTGCCCAATCGATTTTGCAAGAAGAATAAATGATTTTTCGGATTTCCGAGGCAACTCGCATGATTGATTTAACATATTATTACACCCCGAGGCAAATACCTTTTTCCTTCCTTTCTATTGCTTTAGGCGATGTATGTGGTTGGTGTAAGTGAAACAGGCGTGTACGATATTTTATGGAATACAAGTTTATGGAATATAAGTGTTTAACTTGCGTCATATTAATTGTATTCATAAGTATCAACAACTACAAAAAAAATCCCATACAGAATGTGAACTGCCTTATCCAATTAAGCACTTACAGCAGTAAACCAGTTCTCACGCTAAATGATGCCGTTTCTAATGCAATCGTCATTTTATAAAATCAGAAGCTGTGTGGAATATTAAACAGTAAAATAATATATTAAAACTTTACAGCTACATGGATGCATTATCAACTGACATATTACACTGAGAGAAATGCTTTAGTGGAATGTACTAAATAAGTTTAGTAAGCGATCGTATCGTAAATACAATTATTCGTGTAGTAAGATTCACTAAACATGATTTAGTTTGGTTTAGTACATTAAACAACTCATAATCGTGAGTGAATGAACAAAGAGAATTGTCAGTGGTACTATTCTTGTTTCGTAGATAAAATCATTTGATGAGATCTACGTTTCATGTCGTCACACTTACTAAACTCTGTTTAGTAAGCACTGTTTACTAAATACTGTTCAGTAAGCGCGTGTTCTCAGCAACCTGTCCAATTGAAATGGCTACAGAACCCGTCTGAAGTGTGAGAATTCAACACTGTATATAGCATTATATGATATATAAATGGCGAGTTTAGTATTTTACTGGTTTTCAATAATTATTTTATATTCTAAATTAATGGTAGAAGTACCGTCGACAGCCCGTAGCCAGTAGCTTGTGTCCATAGCTGCTCTGCTAGACTAGGGTCTATCAGGTAGCCGAAGATAAGGAAGTGCAAGTCTGCGGGTCGGAGGATGGGTGACCGCTGCGGAACCCCAGTTGCTACCTGGTTGGAGGGACCGAAAGAAAGTATTCCCTTTCACGTTTACTGTAGTTATTTTCACCGGAATTTTTTTGTAAATAGTACTCAATGTATTAATCAACGCAACGATTCGTATAGTTTTCTCCACTAGATGTCATTCGTCCCGGGTACGACCTGTTTAGTTAACATTACTATACGTGCGTTAGTGTCTTTAACTTAACAGCAGTTTCGTGAACTTGACTAAGCACTTTGTTCTACGAAAATCGACTATACTGTTTAGTTGAATCTATTACGTGATTAATTGTATGAACTAAACATTTCTCTCCGTGTTTTATGCCGGTCTGGCAAGACGACCGTCTACTCCCATTACAGTTATTATCTTTGTAGATGTCTTTGTAGGACTTGGCTCATGGGAGAGGAGGGGGCCCATGGGCCTTGGGGGATGGGAGGTCAGACAATCGACTGGACCCAAGAAAGGTGCAGGCCTGAAGCAGAAAAAAAAAAAACGAATAGAGCTGTCCATGGCCCGTTGTTTAAACAACTGCTCCGGCAGCCGCCTGAAACAGATCGGAGAAACCCACGGAAATGACGGTATCTCAGAGCAGACTGTCTTTGGAATTAACGTTTAGAGTGACATTGCCCAACTCAGATACAAATTATTGAAAATTCAACACCGTCAAACTCGAATTTGGAACTTTCCGGTTTTCAGTTGCAGACTCATTCTTATTTTGGCAAGTTTGAAGCCTCATGTGTTGTCTGTGCAATTCATTTGACTGATGTTAAACGAAATTGAGGGACATGGTCGGTGTGTAACACGTGGAACTAGCTTGTCAGCTAGGTCGAATTCAGCCTCTGTCTGGAGGAGAATTCTAACGGCCGGCTGCTCTGATCGGTAGTTTTCCGTGGTTTCTCCGATCAACACCAGGCGAATGCCGGAGCAGTACCCTAACAAACGGACCACGGACCGCGCGCGATCTTTCCTTCCTCTTCCTTGTCCTATCCTCTCCTCTTACACACACACTTACACTAACATGCACTACACTACCACACATGCCGGGAGACCAGTGGGGAGCTTACAGCTTGTCCCGGCTGGGGCAGTCCCTCGCTGGAGGGAGATCCCACCGTTGAGGGGAAAACACCGCTAGTCGACGGTAGGTCGACGACAGATCTCACCATCCAGCGGGGATAAGATCATCGCCACCTCCCGAGGGAAAAAACGATCACTACACTTACGGGATTAATGACCTAAGTAGTTGACGCGCCCGGAAACACGAATCAATCAATCGTCTATCCGCAAAAAATTACTGTTCCGCAAAAAAGTCTTCGGTTCTTCATTTCAAAGTTCTTTAATTAATGCTTCACAACGTGCGAACCATCATAGACAAGTGCGAGTGCTTTGTGCGACCCATCTCACCATCAAACGTTTTCTCGTTTTTCCTTTTCTTCTTCTGCATTAAACACATGTTAGTTATTATCAAGTATAAGGTAGCAAAAACACAACTATTTGTGGCTGTGGGTCATCCATTTTGAATCGCAAACAAAACACCTTAAAATATTGGACAAAAAGTAATACGTCCGTCAAATGACTTTGTCAATGTTTTCAGAACTTCGACAAAGTTCTTCGTCAAAGATACTTGTCAAATATCTTTTACAGTGTAATGAATACTGTACACTGAAGCCCGTTTTACACGGCATTTTTTAAAAATCATTTTCCTGTGCAGAAAATGGATGGAAAATGGCTGTTCATTTCTATATGCTACTGTTACTGTATCGAAGCTGAAAGAAGGAGAACGAACATTTTACACGATCGTTTTGTTTTCTGAATGCAATCGTGGTGGAAACATTTCCTCCGGACGCCTCAATAAGCGCTGAGGTCAAACATTTGACCATAACATCTTAGGTAAGAAATTACGTTAGGTTACATTAGGACTGAGCAACGGAACGAGACATTATAACACAGTACATAATTATTTCTCAAAACATAATCACTTCACATTACAATTCAAGACATTAGAATCTCTCATAACTGTACAAAAGCAACAAGTCAGACCACACGCATAGCAAACTAGAGAAGGTTCAAAAAGTGACGGCAGGAGTGTGGTAGTGAAACTGGATGAAATCTGTACCGAAAAATAAACATACGACATTTTTTCGTACAAATCACATCCACTCTGGTCCGTCCCTTTCCTGCACCGACGAGAAATGATGAAAAAATGATCGTGTAAAACGGGCTCAACCCTTTGTACTCGTAGGACATGTGTGACATGCCACCCATGAATGCTCTCTGAGATCGGAGGTTTCTGAGCACTGCGTCCCACAACTCGTAAGGCATGCCTAAGATGACAATGGAAAAAGGCCGCACAGCTCGAAGCCGATACTCGGCATTCCCCCTTTCCAGCTCGTTTTCACATTATTGAGTCAACATTGTTTAAAAATTGAATTGTAGCCAGGATCTATTCAACTATGAAAACTGTATTTTACACTCCAGGAAAATACGTGTTCACCTGTGGCATGTTCTACGAGTTAATTGTGGATTTTGGTACGGGATCTGAGACATGCCCTACGAGTTGTAGGACGTGTCACATTCCATACTGATACGAGTAGTAGCCATTATTCTCGTGGTATCTCTGACATGCCGTACGCGCTGTAGGAGGTGTATTATGCTCATTGCTTCCGAATGCAAATGGTTAAGGCATGTACCGCAGGGGATGGTGGGTAATGCGTAGCTGCCGGCGGCGGCAGCGGTGGGGTAAACCGCGTTCGCAGAGGCGCGTAATGCGTAGCTGGCGGCGGCTGCGGCGATGGTGGTGTCCGGTGTCGGCGCAAGAGGTCATTAGTGCTGCGGAGCGTAACGGCTGGCGCCTGAAAACCGCCCTCCCCCACCCCGCCACGTCGCACCTCGCCCCGCCACGCCCCACCGATCGCCCGTCCGCCCTCCTCCACCCGCCCTTCGCCCCGGCGCGCCCGTGAGTGGGCTGACGAGTTCTTTCGCGTCCAGGAGAGCTGCACTCGAGAAGGTCGTTTCGTATTCAGCGGAGTCTCTGGCTGCTTTATTAGGCACGGTTTGCCGGAAATGCGGAGTTGAGTGGAATGTGCGTTTAAAGAATTGTGCGCAGAGTGTTAAACTCACACAGATATTGCCATGCTTTCACTGATGGCTTAGTGAATTCAAATTTACTCTCTCGCAACATCTTTTAAAATAATTTAACATTTTACGGAATCGCTTTATATCGTTATTGTCATTTATTGCGAAAATGTTTCCTGGTGAAGGGTTCAATTAAAATATGATTTTGCGAGGTTATTAACTCTGTTTTTGATTTTGATTACTGGTTTACTTTTGTTTTGTATAACAATGTCATATTATTTATGGTGAACACTGATTTGATAATGGTTGCTCCAAAGAAGAGGTGATCATGCATGGCCAAGAAATTGTTCGACGTTATTGACAAGATCTGGTCATTTATGGCAGAAAGTTATACACTTCTTTCAATTCAGCATCAGTACAAGTGAAATGCCCTTAGCACCCGAGACCAGGGACTTGCATTAAAGACTCGAATCCTAACAACTGAAACTGAGCAAATAAGTCAACACCCGTTCTCTGTTCTAATGTCTTTGTCTCTTGTGGTGGAGTTATTTCCTGCAAGCTATAGTGCGATTTTTCTATCCTTGCCCCTGAAGGCTCGTCTTCACGGTGTCACGGTATTTCTGGACGTTCTCAGTCGTGCCGCCAGGTATCGCATGATCGCGACCGTATCAAGCCGTGCTTGCAATCATGCAACTTCTAGCGGCACAACGGAGAAAGACGCGAAATGCCGTGTGATATTCCATCGTGGCCATAGGGGCTCGAGGGGAAAAAATAGAAAAATCGCACTGTAACAGCAAAGACCTCCTCTTAGCTTACACTGATTCATTAATTACGAAACGTTAGACCGATAATACGAACATTCGTACCACCTGATTGCGCAACACAGCGTGTACGACATCGAAGCGGGCGGATTTACACACACATAAAACACATTCCACTACTGTAGTACAAATTTATTTACGACTCCATCTCGCCCTATTGTAACCACTCGACGGTCACTGGCCGGGAGTTTTTCGTGCACCACAGCAGTTAGTTAGTTTAGTTAGTTAATGCCTCATTTTACGTGGCGAGACTCGGGCCATCAGGCCCGCTCTTCCGTCTGACCACGCAAATTTCGCTACGCTCCTTTCACCTAGCGGAGAAAGAAGGTATTATCTCGGGCGACGAAACAGGCGTTTGAATTTAGCTCAGAGGCGTCATTTAAGCTTGAGGATATTTTACATGCAAGTAAATCTACTAACATGGGCCAGCCGGCTTTACTTCCCCTCCGCGGAAGGCGTACGAAGGATTTTTTCGCCCTTAAAAATCCACGGCTTCGATCGGGTTTGAACCCGCGAACTTGGGTATGACAGACCGGCACGCTAACCGTCACACCATCGAATCCGCCAAGCCAGCACGCGAGAGCCAACTCACGGCGTCCGTTTTTCCGCGGCGGCGCTCCAATATTTCTCTCTTTTTGCCGAATTCGCCATCGAGGGAAGCCCCCGCGCGGCGCTCGGCCGCGTAATGACCTCACGCCCCCGCGCCGGAGTCAATATTGGCGTAATGACCACTCGCATAACACGGCGTATCGCGCGGATTCGTCGTGGGCGCCGTAGCACCACCACCGCCTCCCCCACGGCCGCCGCGCCGCCGGGTCGCCGAGCTCACGATTCACCAACCCTTCTCTCTGCACCTCTCCTCGATCGCCCCGCTCCACTTTCCCACTCTTTCTCGCCCCGCAACTCTACGCGCCTCCCCGATTCGCTGATCTCCTCGATCCTCTCTGCTTCCCTTTGACCCGCTATGCTAGTCGCTTCGCTACGATCTTTCTTGCCTCGACCCGCTACGCTCCTCCTTGCTCTGCTACGTTCGCCTTGCTCTGCTACGCTCCTCCTTGCTCTGCTTGTTTCTTCTTGTCCTGCTACGTTCCTCCTTGACCTGCTACGTTACTCCTTGACCTGCTACACTTCTCGATTCGCTACGCTTTTCCTTCCCCTGTTACGCTCCTCCTCGATCCGCTACGCTAGTCGCCTCGCTACGCTCTTTCTTGTCCCATTACATTTCTTCTTACCCCTCTACGCTCCTCCTTGCTCTGCTACGTTTCTCCTTGCCCTGCTACGTTCCTCCTTGACCTGCTACGTTACTCCTTGACCTGCTACGTTACTCCTTGACCTGCTACACTTCTCGATCCGCTACGCTTTTCCTTCCCCTGCTACGCTCCTCCTCGACCCGCTACGCTAGTCGCCTCGCTACGCCTCCCGTTACATTCCTCCTTACCACGCTACGCTCCTCCTTACCCCGCTTCGCTCCTTGCCCCCCCCCCCGATACTCTCCTCCTTGCACCAATAAACTCCTGTTTGCCACGCTCCGCTCTTCCGTGCCACTTACGCTCATATTTGTCCTGCTGCGCCCCTCCTTGTTCAGCTGATTTGTCGGCCCCATATGTTTCTCCTCTGTCCGCCCTGTCGTCGCACCTCACGCAAGAACATGGGCGGTCGGGTGACCGGATCGTAGTTTGGGGACATTGATTAGAGCTCATGGGTCAGGTCGATCAGAATGACGCACACTGGTCAATTTTAGTTCCTTAGTTCACCATGTGAAGTCGATTTGAAAATTGTTACTTAACAATAGAGATTTCTCTAAATATCAGCAAAATCTTCACCTATATATCTTGGATACTATAATCCTCATTTCGACTGGTATTTTTTATCACAACTTTTTGGATGCAAACTAACTGAATACGAGCACAACAGATTAAAGAGCTCCCTTCGCATGATGAACCCAGAAACTAAACTAGTGGTTCTGAACAGCACGTACTTTCTCGTCAGTATTTTTACGCAAAATTATGCTAAATGTACCCAATTTTTTGAAAAATTGTACATGACCTTATTTCAAACTTGGCCTTTAAGGAACAGATTTCATTAAGAGAAAAATTTTCTATCCTTAATGTTTCATTTGTTGGAAGACTGAAAAAATTTTGAACTTTTGCAATTTTCGAAAAATTAGGATTCAAGGAACATGAGAACTGCACCATTCTCTTAAACTTCCTTCACACTATCCAACAACAAAATTTAATCAAAAACGATGGAGCTATGTTTGTATGTCCCAGAGGTTTAATGTAAAATATCCATCAAAATTGAAATCTCGGTTTCAAATTCAAGGGCCCGCGACGTCAGCCAGATTGATTATGGAATAACAATTTTGAAGAAAATCGGATGAACGGTTTAACCGCTAGCGTTGTTCACAGAGGACTGACAGACAGACGGACAGATGGACGTTTTGCCGTCATTCGATTTTTCGTTATCAAGGACCCACAAAACATGGATTCTGGATACCAGCAAGTTAGAGGCCTTTTTTCTAAATTTAGCAACTAAATTTATCCAGTTTTTCGTTACCAGAGCCTCTAATAAGAGTTTTTCTGCAGAAAAGTAGCAGTTTTTTTCACGCAGCATTACAGAAATATATGTTTACTTCATAGCGAGAAAGTAACACAAACAAAAGAGAGGATCCAAATAGTTTCAATAGGCATAAATGCAGCATCGAAGGAAGAAGTCCTTAGAAATGTGAGGAAAAAATATTCGTGATCAAGACCCTTTTTAATTATTGAGTTTGAAATTTAGAATCTTTATGTATTTTTTGCTTGATGATTATCAGGAATGGACCGATTATAAAATTATAACACGAATGATATTGTGATTGACACTCTTTTATAAATGAATGTATTCATGTTAATTACAAACAAAACTGGCTCCATTTCTTCTATGCTGTGTAATTCTCTTCTGTGTAATTATAATTACATCACGTACAACTGACATCCATTGCAAGCAGGAACATGGGCAAAGGTCTCCAGTTGTATCATGAGTGAAACCAAACTTTGTGATATGAAAGTGGAAACTGTTCGTGAATGGTTTTTAAATTATTCGAACTATTTATTATATTAGAAAGCCAGAAGATGTCACAAAATTGAGCAACAATCTACGCGTTGTCCCCAATGAACTCTTGAAATTTAATATGAATGTCACCGACGTTAAACAATCAGTTCAACATTATCGGCAAATCGTTATTGTATTGGTATCGTTACCAACTTTTCTATCGCATCAACATATTTACACAAGCACAATGAATTTGTTTGGTAAAACTGCTGCGCGAACTGACGATTCTGACCCTAGTGTGGCGATTAGAACAGGACACGCGAAAGCGTTGAAGGGAAAAAAAATGAAGCGCGGACCCCCACAGTTGAAAACGACTCTGTAGGCGTGTAATGGCCGGGAGGGCTAAGTGCTCGTACGAATTTCCTCCGAGACCACCTAGGTGCACGGCGCGCCGACCCACTTCCCCGCGAGGTGTTGGCGCGACTGGCGTGCCTCGTACGCGTGCGGCACGGCGCCCTCGCGGTCGGTCCTGCGGGAGGAACAATCGACGAGGAATTCTCTCACTGTGGAATGCACATCCATTACGAAGGGGGCGTGTGAATGCCATGCAAGGAGGCATGACGTTGTTGATTTGTTAGTCGGATCGTCTAAACGAGAAGTTACTTTCTTCTGTTTTTATTGTTTCGTGTGTTTGAAAGTTAATTTTACTTAAATTTAATGGACTTGTTTATGAAAAACATCCTTAGCGAAGAAATAAATGCATTTCAAATTTTATCCGGAGGGTTAGAGCGAGATTTCTGTGGTGGAACGGTGTATCGTATTGTTAACTCCAATTCAATGATCACAGTTGTTCTCATTGCCAACAAAGCTATTTATTTCAAGAGCAGCTTTCGATGGCTTAGCCATCATCATCAGTTTCTGTTGTCTAGAAGCCACAAAACGACTATGTTTCCAGACAGCAGAAACCGATGATGATGGCTAATCCATCGAAAGCTACTCTTGAAATAAATAGCTTTGTTGGCAATGACAACACCTGTGATCATTTAATTTTCAATGCCAACGACATTTCACCACAAAACCAATACGTTGAACTCAAATTTGCAATCGAAAATATCAGCAATTCATGTACTATGTAGTACGTCTACGGTATGAAATTTTTATTTGCCCCCTGAAAAATCTTGAATTAGAGTAGTTTGGTTCTTAAAAAAAGCCCTTCAGTTATATTTTTTTCTGAAGAAACTCCCCTGCCTCCCCCGCCGTCCCAAACGCCCGTCCTAACGCTCTAACGCTCCGTATCTCCATCAAAGGGCGACGGCATCGCTTCCTGCCCGTATCCACGAACGATCGCCCGAGGAGCGCGTGCCCTGCCGTGCCGTGCGGAGCGGTTCAGATCCGCTGACGCGACGCGACGCGACAGTCCTGGGCGGGCGGGCGCCGTCTTGCGCCAGCGGCCCTCCTGGGCGGCCTCTAGGGCGAGGGCGCGGGCCAGGAGGGCCCTCGGGGCCGAGGGCCCTTGGGGTGGCCGGCTCCAAGGAGCCACTCGAGCCAACGAGGGAGGGCCGGGGAAGGGAACGCAGGGCGCTCCGTTTGTCGATAATGTGGGGGCTCCGAGGGCAATTTCCTGAGAGGATGGTTATCGTGGCCCGGTCAGCGCTTCCGCCCTCGTCCTGGGCGGTCGCCGCCGCCGCCGCCGCCGCTGCCGCCTGCGCCCTTCCCGGAGGCTAATCCAAGGGCGCGGCTGAGCCCGCGGCTAAGTGCCCTTTCGGGATTCTGGTAGCAGGAAGGTTTTCTCTAATTAATCTTATTATCAAATTATGGAAGTAATAAGATGTGGGGCTAGTAAAAAATTCTCGTGAAAGGAATCTTTAAAAGGTTCTCGAATATTTCAAATTTCAAAACTGTAGAATCCTTGATAATAATGTGTGAATAATAATAATAATAATAATAATAATAATAATAATAATAATAATAATAATAATAATAGGACGAAGAAGGTAGCCTATAAAAACTTTCTAATGCGGAATAAAATGACAGGCAAATTTCAGAAAAACACAAAACTAACACACAATCAGACAAGCAATTTGTTCATAATTGGAAAAATACCGAGGAATGTTATGAGATGTGGTATGTATTGATTGCTACATAAATGTTAAGTCCCTGAATGTTCCAAGGGCATCCATAAGGTGACCAATCGTCCCCCTTCAGGGAGGACTGTCCTCCTTTTGTAGGTTCTGTCCTCCCTCGAGAAGTGTCCTCCTACCTGTCCTCTTTTGGATATTTTAAAACTAATGTATTAATTTAATCAACTGAGAAATCATGATTGATTCCTTTATGCTGATACTCTAGCTGCAGCACTTACCTTAAAATCCAATACGAAGGGTATTTCGTTCTCCGCAATTTCCAATATATGGCTAGAAAATGATACATTGGCAAAAAATATTCATTCAAAGGAAAAATATTTGTTTAATTATGTAACTGAAAGGGGATATACGCATAATTAGTGTATTTTTGTTTGAATTAATACGTTTCATTTATTTGCGTTGTGCTTTTTTCTTACATTTTTTCGTCCTCCTTTTCATTGTAAAAAAATTGGTCACCTTTGCATTCAGAATGAAGTTATGAAATCCTCTCCCTTTCTTCATCCGTGCCAATTTCCAGTTGTGCATTTCTCACCAAGTGAGGATTGTCAGCACCCGACCCAATAAAATGACGCATCATCTCACGAAGCTGCACAAGTTATGACGAAATAAAATCCGTCTGTTGCCTCAATGCCTTAAAATGAGATTAGGAGAAAGCATGCAGCATACGTGCAGAATACAATTTGCATGTCAGTTACATATTCATAGCATTCACTGGATATATCTGACTTTTATTATTATGGACAGATTGCGATGTTTAATTTTAATACAATGAACTTGATTGTTTGTCAGCTAAGTAAACAAGAGAGCGCCTACAATATAAAACCAAGAAGAGATAAAATTATTTCAAACCGAATCACGTGATTGTCATCGATTGTCATTCGATTTAAAGAATGGAGTGATATAGATTAACACTCCTGAGATACCACACTCATGGTAAAAACTGCACTGATGAAAATATTTGAAATCATTGTGAAGGGAGAGTTGAATGTGAAAAATACTTTGTCGAAATTACTATTAAATCAACTAGTCTCATAATCTCAAATGTTTCATAGGTTAGTGTCAGTCATGAGGTTTTGAAATGAGGTAACTTTATCCAACCCACAACACACACATGCTGAATATAGATGGTTTGATTATTCAATTATCAATATCCGTTAATTTGTTTAAAAAATAAACAGCAGGGAGAAACTCTGATGTCGGTGAGAAACACGATGTCAGTGAACCCAATGCTAACACAAGAAAATATGTTTGAATTAGGCACTGTGTCGAAAAGACCTCTACATAATTCCCTTAACGAATAGTTGATATTTTTAGGTGTAAGATAGGAAAAACAAAAATCATGCCCCAAAGATATGAACATTTTAAAATTAATTTTGAAACTTACAAGTGTATCGTTAAGTGACACCCATGAAACAACTATTCTCAAAAATATGATAATGCTCTGTCCCAAAACTTTTCACTGAGATTTTGCAAGTTACGAATTACGGATTAGAACTTACGGATGACAAAATTATAATATTTATTTCTGTACGTAATAAATTTAAATGAGAAAAGCAAATATTACTTGCACGCATTTAGAAATAATGTGAATTAAAAACCAAGTAAATTAAAATGTGCGAGTACAAGATCGAATTGATTCTAAATAAATGGGCGGTGTATGCTTAATATTTTTGTCCAATAAATCCAGGTAACACGCAATGAACTCGCCACGCTTCTCTTTATTGCATAAAATATATCTTCACCAAACAAAATACAGAATACGTGACGGATTTTTCCTATCAGAACAAGTACAAAGTTATCTTACAGAAAACGCATTTCCATTGAATCTGGTTGTGACTCTTTAATTGATAATCATACTTTGTGCCATCATGTCCCAGTCCTAATTATTAGTGGTCTTTCATTAACCCTCCCCTTTTCATGCAATCGTGTTCTATCCCCGCTCTTGTGGCAGTACCTGCTTAGGTGATACAGGGCACCAATTGCTGTTACTGCAGTGATTCTCACCGGAAGACGGTAGCAGGATCATAAAGCTAGCTGCATAGCTAGGTAGAATTCAGCTGTTGTTTGGAGGAAAATTCTAGCGGCCCGCTGCTGTTATCTGTAATTTTCGGGGATTCCTACGATCAAAATCAGGAGAATACCGGAGGAGTTCCCTCACAAATGGGCCACAGACCACACACGATATTTCCTTCCTCTTTCTTTCTCTTATCATCTCCCCTTACTTACACACACATACGCTTACATTCACTACACTATTACTCAAGACCGGTCAGGAGCTTTCCTATCAGAACAAAGTACTTGTCCCGGCGGAGTGGTGTTCTGCTGGTGGGGGATACCTGGTCGAGGAAAACCCCGCAATCGAGTGGTAAGTCGGCGCCGCATTTCGCTATCCAGCAGAAAAAGATAAGCCATCTCCCGCGATAAAATCATACCCTGCACTTACGGGACTAATGACCTTAGCTGTCGACGCGCCCGGAATCACTAATCAATGAACCAATCGATCGTTCCTGGAGCAGGCGCCAGGCGGTGCACCGCCGTGGCGTCCACGGTCGACCTGTGGCAGGCGGCGAACGGCCGCCTCCTCGCCGCCGCACTTAATTAGCGACGTAAACAAACCCACGGCGTACGCGCGCGGCCCGCTACGCGAGATTTATGCGCGGGCGGCCCACGGCTCATTCATGGACTTTACGGCGCCTGCGACCCCGCTCCCCGTCCCGCCCCGCCCCGCCACGGCGCCGCGCGTACTTTATGGGTACCGGGTACGCCCACAACCGGCGCCGTTCGCGGACACACGGTGGGCGACCCGGGACGGTGTCCAGCGGGAACTGCCTGACCACTCCTCGCTCCGTTCCGCCTTCCACGGTACTCCCCGCCGCGCACCTTCCCGACGTGCCAGGCCTCTCTACCCCAGTCTACCCTACTCTACTCTACCCCACTCCACCCTACTCGACTCTATCCCATTCCACCCTGTCCTCCTCGACCCGCAATGGTACACTCCGCCCCGCCACCCTTCGCCGCCTCAGCGTTGGGCGCCTATTAATTCTAGAGTTTGACATTTGTTTATTCCCGAGGCGGTCTTCTCAGTGACCCCATACACACAAGATTGCCCCGCTATGGGAAGAGTGCGGCGGCGACAGTTTTACAACCAAATTTAAGTTTATAAGCCCCACTGGAAGGAGTATGTCTCTTTATAATACGAAAGCAATTCAGAATGTAAAAATTTCGCACAAAAACAAAACACTAATACTTTCGTCTTTTGACTAATGAATGTCTTGCGTAGGAAAACTAATAGATATTTTTCAACTTAATTAATTCTCCTGTTTAACAATAAAAGCACAGTCTTAGAATTAAAGGATTTTGTTTACGTTATGGACGAGCGTTTAGCTCTGCAGAGTTGAATTTGCTATATTTTCGGGACTCGCCCTCCTCTCTTGAGAATGGAAGTTTTTGCATCCGCACGCTGAATGGCCAACCTCAAAATGATGAAAAGATTTGTGCTGTCACAATAAACGAGTCTGTCATCAAAACATGTCAAGAATCTTATCAACTGTCAGCTTGAGCAAATAGATAGTGCCCTTCTCGAAAGAAGGATGGTCAGTATAAGGAGTGTTAAGCATTTCCATAACCAATTCCTAAGTAAATTCAGATTGTCAGCATAGTAATTAAATCCATCAATATGATTTTTACCCAGATTTGTTGAAGCAACTCATGCTCCATTTTCATTGTAGTACCTACGTACTATGCGCCTGTGCTTGCACACTGCATACAGGGGGGAGGTGCAGGGCCTCCGTGGCTCTCTGGAAAGTTTGAATGGTGCTCCTTAGACCTACGCCTTTAAACATTTTATTTCCGTAAATATATTCAATCCCTGATTTTCCCCTTTTCAATCCGACATTTTGTGAAATTTTTATACATTTGGGGAAGAGTCTCACACAACTCAGTGATTCAAGAACTCAGTGATTCAACTCACAATTAATAAATTCAATTAATTCAAGTTGTATTGTCATTTTCTTTGTAGTACATTTTATTTTTTTTGCTAGTAAAATGAGCGTAGTAATGCTAGTAAAATATGCGTAGTAATACGCTAGTAAAAAATACGAAGAAATATTAAAATGGGTCTTCGAAATGTACTTGCCTCCGTTTTATTTATGCTGCGCACTCCTATGCCAAAGTAATATATGTTTTGAAAATCGATTAATCTTTTACCCTTTCAACTGGAATATTCTTTTAATTTGTATAAATTTCTTAGCCAATTAGTGAAAATATATATTACATTACACTTCTTAATGTTCTTTTTGTGACCCTGTGGCATATCTAGTTCGGATGTTCTACGACCTCATAGCAGTTTCCATCGTTTTACAGACTTTCATCGTTTTAGGCACTTTCATTAGGTTCTTAAACTTCTACTTGGACCATTCTCTTGAGACATGGAAAGTTTGAATGTTAACGTGAGTTCTTTATGAAGATGAATAATTACAGAAAACTTTCGCCTTGTAATTTCAGAAAACTTGCAAGATTTCATGAAGAGTATCAAATGTGATTTAATATGATATGTCTGCCCTCAGATATCCATTATGTTATTGTTTGCTTAAGTTTGCTTCACAGTTTTTTCATAAATGATGAATGTTATTAAATTAAATTACGCATAGTTAGCATTGCAGCAGAAAACTTGGTCAGATATCGACGTTTTCATGTTCGATAGTGAAAGTATATATGTGGATACCGATAAATTGATAATAATGGCGTTCTGACACAAAACTGTCAGTATCTCAATCGAAACAATTAGGTAACCGATGTGAAACAAAATCGATTTATATAATAATGTTATCACTTTCAACGAGTTCAGTCTATCCCTTCGATTACATGGTTTCTGTCTCGCTGGTATAGAGCAAAGAAAAATGATGCTCTCCTTTTAATTATTTGGGTAAGGTGTCCTTTTGCAATTGAAAATAAACTTGAAAAATAATCAATATTTTTTAAAATATTCTGAAACTCGTTTAGTGTAGTGTACATTTTCCTTCCGTAATATCATTAGCAAAAGGTGTAAGTATCGATGACTCTTACGTAATAGCGACTTGAAGCAGAGCATAGAGAAAGCAATCTCGACCTTCTGCGCAAGTGCAAATGCTCAAAAGTGATGCGCAACTCGATCTGCGCATGCGCAGGTTGCTATTGCTGACGATTGCTGTATGCTACGCTGTGTTTAAAGTTCATAATATCACAATAACGATACTCTTTTCTATACAATACACTAATACAAAATATCGTATACAATCTAGTATTTCAACATTCGTGACCACGCCTAGCAAACATTGCATCGCACTGTACAAAAAAATTCTGAACCTTTAACAACATACATCGTATTTTATTTCAATGTTATTTATTTCTGTTTATCACTCTGCAACACAGATCTAGCTTGTATACCCGCCCCACGTAGAGCAACGTTTGCCCGTATGATTTGTAGCGAGCGCAAACCAGGGGGCAGGGGAGGGGAGACGTCTTGGCGCCAAGACTGGTTCCCTCGCGTCGCCGCCGCCGCCGCCGCCGCCACAGCCGCCGGCTCCGTCTTGGCTTGAACCACAGATCCAAGAATTTCTCCATTTAGAAAAAGGACATAAAATTCGAGACGTAGTGTCTGGAGAAGAGAATTCGTGTTGGCCTCGAATTTTACGATAACGAGAACCGGAGGTGTCGCCGGGGCGGCGGCGGCGGCGGCGGCGCCGTTAGAGGCGTGGGCGCTCTAGTTCACGCCTCCACTCCCTCCTATGTTTCTCCGTCTCTGACAGCGTCTTCTCTCAAGCATTCCTTTTGTGCGCCAACCGACCCAGAGTTCTCTCACTCCTTGAATCTAGAGTGTCTCAGGAAAACTCACTATAAATGAAAAGTCACCAGCTCTCCACAGAGGGCTCAAGTTTTTCTATCCATTCATTGTGAAACTCATTACCAGATTTATAAATTAAACGTGTGCGGTTTTATCGAGAATAAACTCGCAAATTGATTACTAAGCTGAATCTAATTGTAGACTATGAAGTGAAGAAGGTAATGAATATTGTAAACATATTATAATCTTTACTGAATATTCAGAAAAGTTTTCGCTAGTAATTTTATAATAGATTTATACAATCGAACAAATGCACTAATTCGCAATTTTCATTAACATGAAACTAACTTTTCTTGAAGGTTTCAATATTCATTGTAACATTTTGTATTTGTGATGCTATCATCTCTCCAGTCATTCAGCTCTCAGTTACCTTCTACCGAACACCGACGCATCACCAACAACCCAAATGGTTGTACCCCATTCAGTATCAGTAACCAATCTTTTGCTTCATTGTAACATTGAAATCTGTGGTGGAAATACAGAAAACTCGTCTATAGAATTCACCTTCGAAAATTTAAGTCAAAACGTGATGACTGATTTTATGACCATATGTTGCAAGCTAGACATATCTTCCATGTCCTCTAGAATTGTAGAGATTTTCAAGAGTAAAGCGCATAAAAATGTTACTCGTTTAAAGTATTGACTTAAAGTTAGTTATGTTTTGATATTAGTTCGCGACCCACAGTGTTGGTGATCTATAACATTTTACGGAAAAGCCTTAAAAGATTCACCAAACTCGTGAATGCTTCATCAGGCTGTAACCCCTGCAAAGTACTCCTGATTATTTGACAGAGAGAGGCAATCTTGTTAAAAGGGAAGTAGTGTGCTCCAAGCAATACTTTTATTAAGAAAGTTTCTTCGATGGCATCCCCCCACACACACACAGCATTTTCTCTTCCGCTATCTCGAGATTGTTAGCAACCACTAAGATTCTGGCCAATCCATCAATGGATAACTTCTTTGTGAATCAGTTATTTAACTCTGCTGAAGATACCGACGCTTGAGAATATTATTTATCGTCAGTGGAGGTAGGACATTTTTGAGAAGTAAATATATATTTCCATAATCATGAAAAGGTCTTCTTTGTGTTTTAAAGTTTATCAACAGGAGATAATGAAGGAAAAATCAGAATATTACTCTCTTTAATACAATTGATTTTAAAGTTTTTAGATCACCAAGTTTTGTGACGTTAGACCCTTTTGAACACAGAAATGTCAAGGAAGTTTTCATATAAAAAATGTTACTGATTATGGAGATTGTTTTCTTTTCTAATATTATTGCCCTTTTGGATTGTAATCTAATTTATTCTGAGTCAATAATGAAATTTGGCGAAGATTGGTAAATTTGAATGGATACTCTTCCAGAATTAGTCTTTTATTCGTCTGTTTGTTCCAGTTCACCCCCTGTAAGGTATGAGTTAGGCTTTAATTAATGAATAGTTATAATCATATTATCACTTTGAATGCGATATTTTCTTCCCTTGATCAGTTTATACGTCCTCTCTGGAGAAGTTCTAGAATAAACAAGTAGGCGGATCTTGTCCCTTCGTGCGAGTCAAACTTTATTATCCTTCAGGAAAATGAACTTGGATTATATCAAAACTAAATTGATTCAAAATATCACGGAGTATCTCTGAATGTTTAAACAAAATCCGTATAGTTTTCCTGATTTTAAATCTTCTATCTATATCGTATGAGACTTGTTAATATCGGAAGGTTGGAAGTATGGAACAAGATTCGTTGAATTTTAACATCTTGGTATGTGTGTGTGTGTGTGTGTTTCGATGATTAAATGTTTTTTTTATTTTATTTTTTATTTATTTATTTTTGGTCAATGAGGCTAAATATTGAATAGAATGAAGAAAGCCTTATCTGTAGATATTCATTCTTCCCTGCTTTATCCACCCCATTCTTCGTTCTTCATCGTTCAATTCTTTTCCCAACTTGTATCATTGTATCTCCGTGTCAGGCTGCGTCCTCCGCCATCCATCTCGTTATCCTCCCCGCCGTATGAGGCGTTTCCCGCCTTCCCCGCTCTCCTCCCCGCCGTTACACTTGGATTCTGATTGCCTGTCGCCTCACCCACCCGGCCCGCGGGCTCCGTTCTGGCCCCGCCCTGTCGATCTGAAAGGCGGCGCTGTTTTACTGCGGCCTGCGACTTGTTTATGCCCAGCGCCGTCGCTGAGGCGAGAGGGAGGACGACGAAGAGGCCACAGGGAGGGCGACGGCCAGGGCGACGGCGAGGGCGAGGGCGACGGCGACGGCGACGGCGAGGGTGAGGGCGATGGCGAAGGCGACGGCGAGGGCGAGGGCGACGGCAAGGGCAAGGGCGACGGCGAGGGCGAGGGCGACGGCGACGGCGACGGCGAGGGTGAGGGCGATGGCGAAGGCGACGGCGAGGGCGAGGGCGACGGCGAGGGCAAGGGCGACGGCGAGGGCGAGGGTGACGGCGAGGGTGAGGGCGACGGCGAGGGCGACGGCCAGGGCGACGGCGAGGGCGAGGGCGACGGCGACGGCGACGGCGAGGGTGAGGGCGATGGCGAAGGCGACGGCGAGGGCGAGGGCGACGGCGAGGGCGAGGGTGACGGCGAGAGTAAGGGCGACGGCGAGGGCGAGGGCGAGGGCGAGGGCGAGGGCGAGGGCGAGGGCGACGGCGACGGCGACGGTGACGGCGACGGCGAGGGTGAGGGCGATGGCGAAGGCGACGGCGACGGCGAGGGCGAGGGTGACGGCGAGGGTGAGGGCGACGGCGAGGGCGACGGCGAGGGCGACGGCGAGGGCGAGGGCGACGGCGACGGCGAGGGTGAGGGCGATGGCGAAGGCGACGGCGAGGGCGAGGGCGAGGGCGACGGCGAGGGCGAGGGCGACGGCGAGGGCGAGGGTGACGGCGAGGTTGAGGGCGACGGCGAGGGTGACGGCGAGGGCGACGGCGAGGGCGACGGCGAGGGCGACGGCGAGGGCGACGGCGACGGCGACGGCGACGGCGACGGCGACGGCGAGGGTGAGGGCGATGGCGAAGGCGACGGCGAGGGCGAGGGCGACGGCGAGGGCGACGGCGAGGGCGAGGGTGACGGCGAGGGTGAGGGCGACGGCGAGGGCGACGGCGAGGGCGACGGCGAGGGCGAGGGCGACGGCGACGGCGACGGCGAGGGTGAGGGCGATGGCGAAGGCGACGGCGAGGGCGAGGGCGACGGCGAGGGCGAGGGCGACGGCGAGGGCGAGGGTGACGGCGAGGTTGAGGGCGACGGCGAGGGCGACGGCGAGGGCGACGGCTAGGGCGACGGCGAGGGCGACGGCGAGGGCGACGGCGAGGGCGACGGCGACGGCGACGGCGACGGCGAGGGGTGAGGGCGATGGCGAAGGCGACGGCGAGGGCGAGGGCGACGGCGAGAGCGAGGGTGACGGCGAGGGTGAGGGCGACGGCGAGGGCGACGGCGAGGGCGACGGCGAGGGCGACGGCTAGGGCGACGGCGAGGGCGACGGCGAGGGCGACGGCGAGGGCGACGGCGAGGGCGACGGCGAGGGCGACGGCGAGGGCGACGGCGAGGGCGACGGCGAGGGCGACGGCGAGGGCGACGGCGAGGGCGACGGCGAGGGCGACGGCGACGGCGACGGCGACGGCGAGGGTGAGGGCGATGGCGAAGGCGACGGCGAGGGCGAGGGCGACGGCGAGGGCGAGGGCGACGGCGAGGGCGAGGGTGACGGCGAGGGTGAGGGCGACGGCGAGGGCGACTGCGAGGGTGACGGCGAGGGCGACGGCGAGGGCGACGGCGACGGCGACGGCGACGGCGACGGCGAGGGTGAGGGCGATGGCGAAGGCGACGGCGAGGGCGAGGGCGACGGCGAGGGCGAGGGCGACGGCGAGGGCGAGGGTGACGGCGAGGTTGAGGGCGACGGCGAGGGCGACGGCGAGGGCGACGGCTAGGGCGACGGCGAGGGCGACGGCGAGGGCGACGGCGAGGGCGACGGCGACGGCGACGGCGACGGCGAGGGTGAGGGCGATGGCGAAGGCGACGGCGAGGGCGAGGGCGACGGCGAGAGCGAGGGTGACGGCGAGGGTGAGGGCGACGGCGAGGGCGACGGCGAGGGCGACGGCGAGGGCGACGGCTAGGGCGACGGCGAGGGCGACGGCGAGGGCGACGGCGAGGGCGACGGCGAGGGCGACGGCGAGGGCGACGGCGAGGGCGACGGCGAGGGCGACGGCGAGGGCGACGGCGAGGGCGACGGCGAGGGCGACGGCGAGGGCGACGGCGACGGCGACGGCGACGGCGAGGGTGAGGGCGATGGCGAAGGCGACGGCGAGGGCGAGGGCGACGGCGAGGGCGAGGGCGACGGCGAGGGCGAGGGTGACGGCGAGGGTGAGGGCGACGGCGAGGGCGACTGCGAGGGTGACGGCGAGGGCGACGGCGAGGGCGACGGCGACGGCGACGGCGACGGCGACGGCGAGGGTGAGGGCGATGGCGAAGGCGACGGCGAGGGCGAGGGCGACTGCGAGGGCGAGGGCGACGGCGAGGGCGAGGATGACGGCGAGGGTGAGGGCGACGGCGAGGGCGATGGCGAGGGCGACGGCGAGGGCGAGGGCGAGGGCGACGGCGAGGGCGACGGCGAGGGCGACGGCGACGGCGACGGCGACGGCGACGGCGAGGGTGAGGGCGATGGCGAAGGCGACGGTGACGGCGAGGGCGAGGGCGACGGCAAGGGTGAGGGCGACGGCGAGGGCGACGGCGAGGGCGACGGCGAGGGCGACGGCGAGGGCGACGGCGACGGCGACGGCGACGGCGAGGGTGAGGGCGATGGCGAAGGCGACGGCGAGGGCGAGGGCGACGGCGAGGGTGAGGGCGACGGCGAGGGCGACTGCGAGGGCGACGGCGAGGGCGAGGGCGAGGGCGAGGGCGACGGCGACGGCGACGGCGAGGGTGACGGCGAGGGCGAGGGCGACGGCGAGGGCGACGGCGAGGGCGAGGGCGAGGGCGACGGCGAGGGCGACGGCGAGGGCGACGGCGAGGGCGAGGGCGAGGGCGACGGCGACGGCGACGGCGACGGCGAGGGTGAGGGCGATAGCGAAGGCGACGGCGAGGGCGAGGGCGACGGCGAGGGCGAGGGCGACGGCGAGGGCGAGGGTGACGGCGAGGGTGAGGGCGACGGCGAGGGCGACTGCGAGGGCGACGGCGAGGGCGAGGGCGAGGGCGAGGGCGAGGGCGACGGCGAGGGCGACGGCGAGGGGACGGCGAGGGCGACGGCGAGGGCGACGGCGACGGCGACGGCGACGGCGAGGGTGAGGGCGATGGCGAAGGCGACGGCGAGGGCGAGGGCGACGGCGAGAGCGAGGGTGACGGCGAGGGTGAGGGCGACGGCGAGGGCGACGGCGAGGGCGACGGCTAGGGCGACGGCGAGGGCGACGGCGAGGGCGACGGCGCGGGCGACGGCGAGGGCGACGGCGAGGGCGACGGCGAGGGCGACGGCGACGGCGACGGCGATTGGCGAGGGTGAGGGCGATGGCGAAGGCGACGGCGACGGCGAGGGCGAAGGCGACGGCGAGAGCGAGGGTGACGGCGAGGGTGAGGGCGACGGCGAGGGCGACGGCGAGGGCGACGGCGAGGGCGACGGCTAGGGCGACGGCGAGGGCGACGGCGAGGGCGACGGCGAGGGCGAGGACGAGGGCGACGGCGAGGGCGACGGCGAGGGCGACGGCGAGGGCGACGGCGAGGGCGACGGCGAGGGAGAGGGTGAGCGTGAGAAAGGGTGAGTGGGTGAGCGAGGGCAATGGCGAGGGTGAACACCTGCCCGAGGGCTCGAGCGTGGGCATAGACGTGGGCTAGGGGGTGACGGGAATGGGGAAATGCCGGGGCGTGGCGGAGGCTTGTTGAGGCGGGACGGGACGGGGACACAAACGAGAGCAGGGCGGGGGTGGGACCGGTGCGCGGCGGGGGTGGGACCGGAGCGGGGGCTGGAGCGCACACCGTCACTCGCGCTGATCAAAGGACGGCGGGCGGGGAGGGCAGCTTCGGCCTGTCAACGCCTCGAGGTGAACAGGCGAAATTCGACGCGAATCGCTTTATGACTTTACGCCGAGCTCCGCAAGAGGTCGTAAATTTGGGCGTTAAACGCGAGCGCCGGCGAAGGATGTTTTCCCTCGACGGCGATTGATCTGGAAAGCGCCCGGGAGAGAGGTGGACTCTTGTATTGAGGGGAGGCCCTCGCCCCCGGCATATGGTCTCGGACGATTCAAACATAGAAGCTTGTACAGGGTGCTCTGAAAAGTACCGTCCTCCAGAAGCAAATTTAGACTCGGTTTTGGGTCATCATACTTTAAGTTCGAAGGAATTCTAGGTCTACTTATGTCCGACCCTCAATTAATTACGTACTCACGTATTCAATACTTGGGAGAAAACATTATGGTTGACCAGAAAGTAAACATATTTGTTCTAAGAAACTGTTTCGGGTCAGATTGTGATTTAATAAAGGAAAATTGATGTACAGACAAGATTCTGTAATTGAACAACTTTAATTTCATTCTTCATCGTGTATATATTTTTAGTATATTTTTTTATATTTTAATAAAAATGTGAAACGAATTTTTCATATTTATAAGTTCTGAACATTTCTCATTTTAATTCAATATCGTATATATAGTTTGTCTATGGGTTAATGCCGGGTCATAAGATTCGCGCACGTTCAAGAATTAGTCTTGTAACCCTTTCGTAATTTTAATCTATATTAACAATTTCCAATGAAAGCAGAAATTGAAAGAAAACCTTACAGTCTCAGCCTCTTGAGGTGTCTATTCGTCAGATACCCAGCAACTTAGAAAAAATTTCAAAAGCAATTAAACAGTTTCGATTTTGATTGAAAATGCAAACATTTGATTGTGTTACTCCGCATATTCTCATACTGCTCGTATCTACTGAATTCTCGTCGCTGAGCGTCGCCGCTTGCGACGTTCATTCTTCGTAAGGCATGACTTGCAATGTGGTACAGAATTTTTAAACTAAAATTAAAGAAATAGAGAAACAACGGAAGGTAGTATGTGCGTTTTTTTGACGTCGTCATTTTGTGGTTAAGATGGCAAATCTTTGTATTTCAAAAACCAAATAGTATTTCCAGGAAACTAGAAAAACTTTCTGCTATGTAACACAGCGTCATAGGAAACGAGTTCTGATTATACACTTCTATGGCGATCGAGGCAGCGCGTTTCACGAATTCGTATTTAACATCTGGAAACATGTAACTCAAAAATACTTTTTGTATACGAGATTTTACCATTTTAACATTTTAGAGGTTGTGACAGCTAATTTTTGGCAGCTTGTAAGTCTGAATACCTTTGTTCTGTCGGAAATAAAACTTTTAAGCACCACATTTTCCAAACTAAAGTTCTCAAAACTACATAAATGTTTTTATGAAATTTACCTACTCGATGAAATGAGAAGTATATTATTAACGTTCAATGATGCATAGAAGTGAGTACTCTTGAACTGCTATGTTATAAATTACAATCATCAGTGTGTCATTTGCAAGATATCTAAAAATCGAAAATTGTTTCTGGAAATATAAAAACGTTTGAAAGTTGTTAGCGATTTTATTATCCGCTTCGCTGATAAAGAGAAAATTCCCAATGTAGAAACATATCAATAAAGATGTTTATAAGCTCTATAGAGTCGACCTCTGAGAGAACAAGAACAAGTTCAACAAGAACAAGTTTCTGTTGCCCTTAACACCCTCAGAAACTGATACAATTTGGAATTTTGAATTAACAATTTTAGTTATATTATTCCATTAATTTCAACCTCACAAATTTGTAATACTTTCTTTCCGCAAAATAATTTCGAACCAACATTTTAGTTGGTGCTTTATTGATTTTAGTCCTCGGTACACCATCAAGCTATTAGTTCTGTCATTAGTCTTCCTCCTACTATTAAGGCAAATTCTAAGGGTAATAATAAATCTCTGAACCTTTCCATTCGTTCAGCAACAAATTACATTTCTTTGCATTTGCAATCATTTCAATGGTTACTACATCAAACGGAGGATAGGATATTTAGGATGAACTATAGGTTCAGTTTACTGTCTTTGATTATTTGGGATATAACCGATACGATTTCAAGCGGTTCATCTCAAGGCACAATCATTAGTTTTTTACAAGACTTATTTAACTTTGTAATTACTTACAGATGTTTAATTTGCAAATGACTTCATAACGAATACTGGTCCCTCTGTCGGCAACAAATGTGACGTGATTGAGTGCTGTTGCCCCCAGCAAATGAGGTTTGCAGCGTTGACTGACTTTTTTTATATTTGACATGACGTCAATATCCGGAGGCAACACATGCTGTGAGAGCCAAATGCTTTTCAGCGAAATCCATTCCAAGTGGTTCAGGATGAAACGAAATAGCATCGATTGGAACCGAAATGTATGGCGAAAGGCTCAAAGGTTACATAATAAACAAGCCACTTTTCAAAAATACGTGAAATATCCTGTTTCTAATCTCTGTTGCATACAATAAAACTGTCTACGTTGAAGAGTTTTCACTTGAAAGAAACGGATTTGTAATTTCATGAAAATCCTGCGAGGCAAAAAAGGAAGTATAAAAAGCGATTTCTTTACGGAATGTCTCCACTATTGGATGAAATATGAGTAACACTTTTAGCATTTCTGCCAAAGTGTTACCCATATTTTTAAATTTAAAGCGGAAGAAAGTTCTAATGAATCAGTCTCTTCAATAGCATTTTATCAATTTCATTTTGACAAAGTCCGTTAGATATGTAAAATACTTGGGTATTTTTGGTAGGGACTACATATTTCAGTATCATTATGGGAAAGAACCCTTCATTTCTCATTATTATGTCATTCTGTTGGTATCTTGGAGTCATTACAGAGATCCTTGATTTACCTGACTACTACTACATGTTACTAAGCAACTACAGCTTCGTCGATGTATCGCGAAACTTAAAATTCAGTTTTCGTTAAGAGTGTTTTTGAATTTCAATCTATTAATTTTTCTTTTTTTCTTTCTACCTATTTAGCTTGCCTTGTACATCAATAGCATATTATGAAGGAAATAGGGTCCATAGATACATCTTTATAGACAGACAAAAATTTTGGAATACTAATTTCTTTCATGATACTTATTCCGCAACATTTTCAGGGATTGTTTCTCCCAACATCAGGCTGTGAAATTAAATGATAAAATTATAGAGTAAAAAGGGTTGAAATTATTATGTTCTATACAATAAAGAAATATTGAAAGTCAGAACTTACTAAACACACGAGAACTCACAAAACAAATAATGGAATGTTGGTATAATAACATTATGATAAAGAACAATGTCACGAGATGGACGAAATTGAGTAAGTTGTGTTGTTTATAGCGGTGGAAAGAATGAGGAGATCTGAGGGACAGGGGTAAGATAAGGCCAGGCAAAGAACGGATGGGAGAAGAAAAGATGCAGGAAATGAAAGTGGAAGAGGGATGAGGGAACTATTTTTTTCTTGTTCGTCTGCTATTAAGGAAAGCATCGTAAATTTCAGTAAAATGATTTTTTTTTTCGACAACAGTATTAATAGAATTATTAATTTCGATCTGTAAAGTTTCAGAAACTAAACAACGATATCTCTGAGTCTCGATATAAAAGATTTTTGGATTTTTGAAATTGAATGGACTTTTCTGGAAGTTTAAACCCTTGTGGAATGTAAGTTGTTGGCCTGCATAGTCACTCGCCTCTTCGCCTTTCTGATGCCACCGCAACTTAATGATTTTTGTCAAACGAGCAATAGAATATGATTTAATAAAACACTGTATTGATATGCAACCAAGTACACATTAAATGATTAAATTTTACTTTCCCGTATACGTACGTATACACGAAGTGATATACGTAGTATAGAGAAAGTTATGTAACGCTGCGGAAAAAAATTCATTGTCGGGCCGTGATAACGAAAAAGTGGATAAAACCAGTTGCTAAATTAAGAAAAAAAATCCCCTAACACGTGTTGTAGCCAGAAACCCTCTTTTGTGGGTCCTTGATATCGAAAACCCAATTGAAAGGAAAACGTCCGTCCGTCCGTCTGTCTGTCTGTCCGTCCGTCTGTGAACACACTAGCGCCTAAACCATACGTACGATTTCTTCCAAATGGACCTTCCACGGTCGATCTGGTTCTAGTCGAAGCTTTGAGATTTTGAAAAAGATTTTTCAAAATTTGGGGGTACTTTACATGTAGCCCCCCAGACATTTTCAAAATTTTCATAAAAACGGCTCCAATTTTTTTTAAAAATTTCTTTAATGAATAGAGTAAAATACACTTATTAACATGCGATAGATCCGATTTTCACGGATAACTCTGAGTTTTCGAAAATTGTGAAAGTTTGAATTTTTTTCGGCGTCTTTCTCCATCTAAAAAATTGAAGATAGAGATTTTTCCTTCAAATAAAATGTGTTCTCCAAAGTACGTTCTTTGTTTAAGGTCATATACATTGTTTTAAAAATGTTAGTAGTTTTCGCGAAACATTGCGTGCAATATGTGCATTTAAAAAAATTACAAAATATAGATTTTCTCAAAAACGGCTCCAATTTTTTTCTTTCAACTTTTGATAGATATAGTGCCTAACGTATTTTATGAGATGACAAAAACGCCATATTGCTCTATTCTTTTGTTTTTTCAAAAATTGCAAAAATGTAATTTTTTTTACTAGTCTCTCACGTCGTTAATATTTACACTAGCGGCGAATTGTTCACATTATTATATTTATGAGTACATGTGCATTAAATAATGTCAAGTAAAGTTTATCGAAAACACAACCATCTTCTGTGAATAGTAGCTCAAATTTCAGCATTTTCACAAACGTTCAAACGCTATTTTGTCATAAATGGCTACAGATTTTTTCTTCAAACTTTTCGAACGGATAGTGCTAATTGCACTCTTTAATATGACGTAAAGTTTATTTTGAGGATTTTTTTTTTGTTTTTTTTTCAAAAATTACACATATGTAATTTTTTAAAGGATCTCTCACACCTTTAATATTCACATTACTAGCAATTTGTAAACATTATTATATTTTTTGAGTGTAAGTGCTTCAAATAACTTCAAATAAAGTATTTTGAAAACTCAAAATTTTTTTTGTGAAAATGAGCTTCAAATTTCGCATTTTTAGTAGTGCTAAAACGCAATTTTCTTTACAACGGCATATAATTTTTAAAAGAAAATTGCCATTTAGGGCTAGGTTTTTGTGTTCTTTAATATTCTAAAATTAATATTTTCGTTCTACCAATAGGAAACCGAAAAAATTAAGAAAATGACAAAAAAATGTACTTTTGGCGGTCATAGATGGTAGCTGGCAAGAAAGAGTATGTGGCAATTCGGAATAGCTAGCGAAGACCCAAGGAAATAGAAAACTAATACGGGAAAGTCTGTGCCATTCTGTAGCACTACTAGTTTATATTAGATCTTTAATTATCTGATCTGTACGGCAACTATTTATATCAGTTAATAAAGATGTAGTAAACACAAATAAAGATATGCGATTCAAAGTCGTTGGAATGTTCTTCGCAATGCTGGTATTAAAATACATGGATTTTGTTGGTAGAGACTACTTATTTATTGGTAGAGACTGGATAAAGGTCTGACGTTTTCAGTTTTCAGGAAAATTCTTACTACAAGCATTTATCACACATCAACGTTACATTCTGATGGAAATCCGTACAGCAGTCAAGATAATTTTCTTGTCGATTTGATTGAGTTATTATCTACCTTAATTTCCTGAGAAAACATTGTGAAAGGACCTGGGTCCAATAATTATTATTGATTATACCTGTGGACTTTCCATCTTGAAGTTTTGGATCCTTGAATATTCGTAAAGACGCGGTATTGTGCGGTCATATCGTCGTCAGAAACTGGCAAGCGAGCGAGCCGGGTGTAATGTATCACTGGGATTACCAGAATAGAGGCTGATAACACTAATTTAAATTAAATTACCTTTACATTTTGCGCAAACGCAGTTATAAATTTCTGAATTCGAATCTGTGGTCTGGTTCGAAATAAATTAAAACAGAAAACGCAAGATGATGGCACATTTTAAATATAATATAAAACATACTAATTTTATAATAAAATAATTTTAAATCAACATTTCAGAAATTCAAGTCCACGAAACTAAACTTAAACATTGAATTTGAAAACTCGCTCAATATAAACATACAGACATACATAAACATATGACAGATAATAGCTTTTTATACTAATATCTCAATTTACATAATCCATAAAAAGCATAATTTCCGTCTAAAATATCGATGTTGAGAATTTATCGGATTGCGCAATGGAAGGGGGATGTTTTTCCCTGTGGATGGTGTGAATTCGTTCCCACTTTGACTTTCGATCTATTCAGTGGATAAGATGATTAAAGTTCAATTCAAAATTACGATCATCAAAACAATCTATTTTCAGCGATATAGATTATATAATAATACTTTTAAATTAATTGAGGTTACGCAAGAAGCCGGATCTTGTTTGAAACAAACATTTCCTTTTGCATAATAAAGGTGTGAGAAAGAACGATCTCGATAAGGTTTTTGTCCAGTTTCCCTGATCTATTGAGCAAATACTGAGATGGCCCCTTGTTTTGCTTCTGGACGTAAATGTAGCTTCACTGTGCGCATGTTTTGTTGAGCACTCCTTTTGCTTGTAGTTTATTTACCGTTGAAATTGATTTTCTGTAACTCGGGAACAAACATTTTTCAACTATTTTTATTTTTCTAAAATAATTATTTTCTAAATTCATTTTTTCGTGTTTTTTTTTTTGTTCTGGCCCTCACGAAAATGTCCGCAGATAAGTCTCTTTCCCCACACGTCATATACAGTTTTTACTGTTTTTTGACAAATAAATAAATAAGAACATGCTAAATGGAGTTATAAAATACATTCCTTTAAATACTGTATACATTTATACGCATTAAGACTGATTCCCAAAGGAACAGAAATGTAACGTGTGATTTATAAATTCGGAACCGTATTCAATTCAATCTTTCAAAGCCGTGAACGAACCATATAAAGCGACCCCGTTAACACAAGATGTAGCGACAAGATGTAGCGATCAAAAATAGAAAGTTAGTGAGACCAGAAACTTACGAAACCTACCACAAATTGTCATCTAATGTAATAGTAAATCGGCATCAATTTCACTTATAACGACGTTCGAATGTAAATAAAATTTGTATACTGAATATTTATTGTATCCAGACATTATATTGGCGAGTGGCTTCCTTCACGTGCATGTTCTCTCAGTGAATGGTACTTTAATGTAAATCTACATGATTATGTTCTCAAGTCTATGTTGACGGTTTCCATTGCAAATAGCCCTTTAGAACGCTAATCAAAATTCAGCACACTCTCGCCGAACGTGTCTTAAAGATATTTTTTTCTTCAATTTAACTATAAGTGAGTATACAGTAAGTGAACTATAATATTGTAGTACATGGACGTGTGGATACTCCGTTTTCGCGTTGGTAAGAAGCAGGAGCGGCAACACGGGCGGCGGAGGGGGAGGCGGGCGGCTGTTTTTGCCGGCGCCGCGAGACGCGCCGCGGGCGTGTCAGCGGCGACTTCAAAGGCCGCGCAGGCGGCGAAGGCGGCGGCCGTGACGTCAGATGCCGCGAAACGCACAATCGCCGCCTTTTAGCGACGGAGGCGGCGGCGGAGTCGAGGGGGCAGAGGAAACGGTGGAGTGGGTGGGTCTGAGCGAAGGAACAGGAGGAAAAGCCGAAGAGGAGAGAAGAGGATCAGGGAGAAGAGGTGGAGAAGGGGTGGAAGTGGAGGACGGTGGGAAGGATGGAAGAGGATGGAGAAAGAGAAAGACGATGGAGGAAGGGGAAGAAGACGGAGGAAGGGAGGAGGAAGAGGAGGCGGAAGAAGTGTTGGAGAGAGTAGAAGAATTTGAGGAGACTAGAGAGGGTAGAGCAAGTGGAGGAGACTGGAGGGAGTGGATGAAGTGGAGGAGATTGAAAGAAGTGAAGGAGAGTAAAGGAAATAGACGATATTCGAGGAACAAGAAGGACGTACAAGTGGATGGAGGGAATGGAAAGGGGAGGAGGAAATGAAAGAAGGTGGGAAAACAGAATGTAAGAGAAAAGAGGTGAAAGCTGGCAAGGTAGTGAGGCTTTGGGAGTTAGCAGGGGGAGATGGAGGTAATGAAGATAAGAAATCACCTAAAGATGGCGGCGTGACGGTATATCTAGTACTGGAGGTCAAATTGCATCAAGTCTCATAGAGCTTGCTCAATATCAATGCTCGACGGTTGAAATACCCTTTCTCAGCGTACATGTATGCCAGGGACTGTCCACGGCTTCGATAAATAAACATTTATAATCTCCTTTTGATATACGTTAAATCGCGTTCGCATTTCAGAATATTTTCGATGTACCAAAGGTCATTAAATCTCCAATTTCTTCATTATTCTACCTTATCGCATATAATACTTACCTCATTTCACAAAAGATGGATAGCTCCACGGGAGCAACCAGAGCATATCTAGCTGAATGTGACAAACTTCTTCGTTCTTCAGTTTAACTTCTTACACATAGAGCGAAGCAGGCATTATTACTGATTTACAATACACACTAATGTGCTAAATTGGAGCAAATTTTTCTCCAAATAATTCTCTTGATATTTGAACTTGATTGTCATCAATCCTGATATAGAACAATAGTACTTACAATTTCAAAGCAAATGTAAGAAACGTGTGAGATGAAGAATAAGTAACTTTTATAATAATTAATAATAATTGTAATAAAATAACTATAGTCTAGTATGAGATAATCATCATCATAATAATAATAATAATAATAATAATAATAATAATAGTTATTATTATTCCTCTCATTCACTACTAGAGATGTTATGAGTCAGTTGATTATAAATTCTACTTCGGGTTGCAACCAGCTTCCTAAGGAGGAGATCTAGGGACTATCGGTGCCTCTATAACATCGCGGAAAAAGTGAGTTGTTCCAAATAAAGCAATTTCTTGCACTTCCCAATCTTTTGCATTACGTGGGAGTTTAGCCAAATGCTTACACAATTTATGCGGAACAAATCCCAGAGCTCCCATGACTATCGGTACGACCTGTGCTTTTACGCTCCACATTCGGCTTATCTCGATTTCCAAACTCTTGTATTTAAGACTTTTCTTTGCCTCCTTGGTTACGACGTTTTGATCGCAAGGTACAGCAACATCTACAAGTAGACACAATTTTCTCCACATCCCGGATAACAATATCCGGTTTGTTGTTGTTATCGTGCGATCCGTTTGAATTTGTTGGTCGTACAATATGTAGACCGAAGAGTGCAACCGATGTCACCGGTTTTGGTGAGTGTTCGTGCCACATAGGGAATGTGTTTGGGACTTCGAGGGCGGTACAGATCTGCCAGTAAATTAGGGGTATTTACACACCCTGTCGTGTCTTTTCAAGTATACGGTGTTTGGTATAATTGGACAAGCTGAGACGATATGATCAATGGTTTCTACTTGCTCCTGGCAAATGCGGCAGTCATCATCATGGGAAATTTTGAGATCCGCTTTATCATGATGTCGAGTGCTCAAGACCTGATTTTGGGCAGCTATTACAAGAGCTTCCAATTCTGGCTTCATTCTTTCCCTTTTGAGCCACATAAATGATTGATCTTAATTGATCTGTACCCGTCCATTTGTTTCAAATATTTTCCGTGGAGTGGTTTGTCTCCCCACGATTTCTTTAACATTTTTTTGTGTCTCATTATTATTATCATTATTATTATTATTATTATTATTATTATTATTATTATTATAAAATGAAGTAAAAATATAAAGACAAAAATAGACACATTCACGCGCAGTACTATCAGAAAGCAAATCTACTACTCTTCCTCTTGGGGTTTGCGCCCACTGTCCTTCGGCCTAGGCGACGCTAGCGCAGCGCAACGGCGGCGGCGGCGACGGCGGCGGCGCACGTGGCCTCGGGGCGAGCGAGTGAGCGGGTGGGCGGGCGCCACCCAGGAAACGAAAGGCGCTCGCTGCACGCAGAAAAAAGTTAAGAACGGGGTAATTTAAGAATGGTCTTTTACATTAAAATACCCCGTTCGGTTCGAAACATTCAGCGAAAGAAAAGGGCCACCCAGATCCTGCCCGTGGATACCTCTACTTACGTCGCGGGAGGGCAAAAGAAAAAAGGGATGAACGAAATACGGTGTCCTGATGAAGACATTAGGCAAGCGAGAGCACGACGACATGTAATTGATAGGGACTGGGCGTTTTGAGATGCACGCGACTTCTCGGCTCTCCCCTCTGGGGTTTCGAGGCGGAGAGAAGTTGATGAAGATGTTCAGAAGTGGGTGGGACCGGCTTAGGGGCTCAGGGCCTCTGATACGGAAGTCCTAGTGTTCGAGTCCCCGAGGGGCAGGATTTTTGACGGTAGCTAGGTGGGGTTCAACCGATGACTGCAGAAGAATTCTAGCGGCTGACTGCTCTGATCGATAATTTCCTGTGGTTTCCCAAACAACACCAGGCGAATGCTAAAGCAGTACACCTAACAAACGAACCGCACGCGATATCTCTTTCCTCTTTCTTGTGCTATCCCCACCCCTGCTTACACACTCTTACATTCACATGGACTTCACTATCACACATGCCGAAAGACCAGTCGGGAGCTTAGGGTTTGTCCTTGCTGGGGCAGTGCCCCGATAGTGGGAGGAACCTGATGAGGAAAACACGCAAGCTGCCATGTAGGTTGATACCGGATCTCGCCATCCAGCGAGGGATGATCATCAGCACCTCTCGCGCTAAATAACATGCACAATACTTACGAGGCTAATAATCTTACCAGTTGGCACACCAAGAATCATTTTTCTGTCAATCAATTCTAAAGTGGACTGATGATCCTCTGGAAGTGAGTTCTGAAACCGATACTCTAATTCAGATTTTATATGCACACGTCTTACATTCGCCGTTCGACCTCTTTATTTTATTTTATGTTTTGTTAACTGTTCAGAGAATAGGACCTGCGATTTAATGCCGCAATGAAGTGAAATTTTTTTGAGCTTGCGCGTTTGAGATGACTTGGGAAATGAATTAAGCGCCCCTTGTCACGAAGCTATGCTCTATCGAAAGTGGTTACCTCGCGGTGAATATTAATAGCCGCCGATGACGTTGGCTAATGGGAAACATTTAGCCTCTGGTTCATAATATTCCAATCATTGGCTTCCACTGGTTTTGAACACGACGTAGTGGATGAAGAAAACATGGGACGGGGGGGGGGGGGCAACAGATCCGAATTTTTTTCGAATTTTAAACGGATACGAGTCTTAAAATGTTCCTTCTTCTCAAAATTTCGTTGAACCCAACGTATGTAACTTACATTTAAAGTAATAAAATTATACCACAGTGTGTTACAAACAAACCTGCTTCACCTGTTAAAATTGAAATAGAAGTGTATCGCTTTGGAGAGGATGCAGGAGAGGTTTCACGGCAACTTAAATTAGAAAATATTTAATGCCCTTAAATGTAATAATAAAGGTAAGTTGTGCAATTACATTAAAGCAATAGATTCATAAAACTTAAAAGTTTACAGTAATCAGGTACTTTTACACACGCAAAAATGATCTTAGTAAAAATATGGAATTGAAAGAATTCTAATTTCCTTAGAATTCAAATAACACAATTGCTATTTTGATTAATTTTCAATTATCAATTCTTCTTCAAAATTTGACATTCGAATGCTCATTTCATTAAAACGGAGGTAAAAAAATTAAACAATTTCAATTTGTTTTTGCCAGAATATAATATAAATAATACACTTGGTTTAGGTACGGAAAATATGTTTATTTGGTTCGCAGAATATATTTTTACAATGCTACAGAAATATGATATGAAGTTACATAGGATGGCAATATAGTATTGTTAACGTTCCAGCAGACAACTCAACTTTGTTCTTTGGGCCGGAACATTTTTACATTGAGATGGAAACATTGCAATGAATAGAAGAAGTGACGCCTGCAAAATCCTTTTTAGGCCCAGGAAACTAATGAATAAATACTTCACCTGGTTGTATGACTCAAGCAACGTTTTTAATGTGAAATTAAAATGAAGATTGAGATATTTTTACTTTCAAAACAATTTCTTTTCGATTGTAAATTTCGTAATTGTACTTAACTAACAGTGCCGAAATGTGAAGGTTTTTGGATACAGCGCTGAGTAAAAACAGACCAAAAATATTCACATTAATTTTGGATTGCATACGACGTTGTTTTGCCTACATATCTCTTTAAGTAAGCCATTTGTGTACTGTAATTAAGCTGGTACAAAAACTTTTTTCTGCAAATGTGCCTTCCACTTATTTCGCATACGAAATATAAACGTTGGTAGTCTCATAATCATTGTTAGGTTCATTGGTCACGTGGTTTGTTAGTTGTCTTAAATTATTGAACCGTGTTCTGTATATTGCTGCTGGAAAGTTTTTACCGGCCAAGTCCGAGAAACCTCAGCTTTACGGACAATTATCAGTACAGAAATCGCTGTTTTAAGCGATGAATGTACAAAAAAATATATTTTACCTTTCTTGCACCTCTTTAAAAGATGAGAAATTCGAGTTGAGCATCTGCCCCCTGTACTGTTTAAATCGTTTCTGTCACGATGTTTGCCTTGCTGTAAAATCTAATATTGTGATCAGACGCATTGTCTGGGTAGGCTGCAGGCAATAAAAGAAACCTTTATTTTTCATCTTATGCATAGGCCGCGAGCTTAGTACTCGAAAAAACAGGGAGAAAACCTACTTTCGGATGTACTGAAAAATTTAGCGGACCAAACTCATAAATCATGGATGTTGCGACATGTCTAATCACGCGGGAGATTTCAAACATCAATGGCGAAGCTTCAGCTTCACAAGCGACTACACAATGGAGTGGCAATGGCGAGTAGCCCACATTAGGAGGAGAGAAGGCTCTTGAATGAAAGATGTTTTAGCCCACGTGCGTAGACTTGCTACCAAGATGGAAAAACCACAAAGAAGTTACAATGAGATACGCCAATGTACACGTTCCTAGATGTCGTTGTGATATCGATTCTACCGAAATGAGGGACAACGTGCTGTTCTACAACTGTGGTCTCACATGGGTGCGTGTTACCTGTGCAGTTTTGACCTTTACCATTCGTGCTTTTCAAAAGAGAATTCAACGGAAGGATATTTGCCAGCCGGAGAACTGTAGTTTTCAGGTTGGCAAAGCACAGCGGGCGATCGGAATTTGGTATTATTCTGACGTTTTTCTGTGCTTCTCTAGGCGCACGTGAAAGGGCATTGGGACGATGCGTGCAGGAAGCAAAAACGACCCACAAATGTGAAGTCTTGTGGAAATCTCCAAGTCGATTGACTTAGCTGTCCACGGATCCTCTGACCGGGAACAGACAGATATTACGCGAATACGGGTGTGGTTCTATGTACAACCTTTGGAGTGTGCTCCTGGGGATTTCAGTTTGCATTGTTGGTGCATTATTACTTAGATATTCTAAGTAATGAAAATGTAAATTCATTATATAGAAAACAAATAATATGAGACAATTTGCAAACGAATCACAATAAACAGTCCAAGTATATGACAAACGGATGTGTTAGATTAATAAAAGGTATTTTCACCTTTTAATCATATTAATCTGAGGTATTACGAATTAACAAGGTAGGCATATTAGTTTGCAACACAATTTGCTCAACTAACTTTAAACTACCTTCCTTTACTTTTTCAACATATTAGGTGAAGATTCATAATTGCAAAAGGAATTTTGCAACTGGAATAATATTTTCGATGTAGTTTTCAATCAAAAGGTTTATCACATAGAATGGAGGTCCTACCTAACATGCAGAGGGGGTTCGTAAATATAAGGGATCGGTAAACAGCGTCAATGGATAAATTCGTAAAAAATGAGAATTTCAACAAACTGTTAATATTTGAAGCGATTGCGATTTGTCCAAATGTGTTACTGAGCACGGTGTGCAACCAACAAAAAAAGTGAAGCTAATTTGCAATCTGGATTTACTAATGTTTATGAGCAACATCGTCATCAGTTTGGTCCTTTCCTACCCAGATATATACATTTTTATACTACGTATAGTTACCGAAACGTCTGGTGGTAAGCTTTGTCGACAAGAGTCTGAATGTGTTTGCAATGTTGTCTTATCCTATGAAACATATTGATCCGAAGACCAATGTCAGCCATTTTTTATTTCTGTACATTAATCTTTAAACTTTTCACATGATAGAATGACAAAAATTACTAATTACTTCTTTTTTGATGTCTGTTTCTGTATGTCGCACAGTTTGCTGAAACTCTCTTCTTTCTAAGAAGGCATGAGCGATTGAAAATAGAGTGGCTCTAGGGATAGGGTTAGGGATGTTGTGATACTTCCGATACTTGGAGTGTCTATACTTAGCTTTTCAATATTAGCAGTACCTGCATCGATAATAATGAATCGGTAATACTACGGAATGGATACTGCGAAAAGAATTCCAATCCTGTAGTCGGGCATCAGAATTTTAGATTACTGATATATTAAACAGATTATTAGAAAAGTTATTAGCGTCCCACTGCAGAGGCATTTCCTCCCCTACTTTGGGCACTCTGTGTAATTTCTTCTGTAAGAGGAAAAAAGTATACTTTTCTTTATTTAAGTAAAATATATTAGATATTCTTATCCAAAATAAATATAAAGAGTGCCACTATTTACTTCGTTAAATATTCGTATATGTGTCTTATGAATGTTTGAACCAAATACATGTCAAGGACATTATTTTACCAATTGATACTTTGACTATAGATTAGCATTCAATAAAATTGCCATACTTTTCTCTCGAGTAGGAACCAACGAAGAATCGAATGAAGTATCGCAACACCCTTCAGGAGTGAGGCGGGCTCGCGGCGGAGAGTCGAGGGGTGGGGGCTGCATGTAAGTCCTGGGCGGCCTGGAGGCTGGGGAGCGAAAGAAACGGCGCGGGCGAGGGTAGGAGCGAAGGAGGGTGAGCTCAGGCCCTGGTGCTGCGACGGACGCGCAGCGGCGGCCGCAGGTCGAACTTGAGCACACGCGGTGGGTCCAGCTCCGCCACGTAGAGGGCGCGCCCGCTGGGACACACGGCCAGGGCGTGCGGCGAGGCAAAGCCCTGCGACAAAACCAAACAACAAACGTTACACCTTACATATCATCAGAGACCGGAAAAAAAATAAAGTATTATACGTCAAAATATGTACATAAATATGTAATCAAAACAGTAAAAATATATAATAAATATGTAAAATCGGATATAATATGTAATATTAAAATTCTCTAATGTAAAATCTCTATGTAAAATTTAAAAAAACACATTTAATAGAACAAAATTACATTTAGAAAAAAATGTCCTAAATAAATTTTAAAATTAATACAAACGTTTTAAAAACGTGTTGGAGACCACAAGTTGATGCACACTTTGCATCATACAACTTTCTCGACAGTAGTACAATTGTAATCCAAGACTTTGCAAATTTTTCTCGAAATTAAGGTTGTAGGTCACAAAACATGGCGTCAGTAATACTTTTGACACCTAGATTTCACCAATAAAGAAGGGTAAAATGCTGATTATTTTGAAAATACTACTTTTCATAAAAAAATAATAAAATTGAAGAAAATTGATATAATATGAAAGTATATTGTGAAAACAGCAAAATATGTAAAATATTAATATAGTACTAAATATGTAAAAATATGTAACGAAAAAAATGATATTGTGTTAGGAAGGTGACCATTCACCAAGATTACAAATTTGAGATCAGTAAATAAAAAGACAAAAAATATGAAATTACATAAAAATCCTGTCTCTACATATCATGAGTTCATAAACAGATTTTAGATATTGCATAACGTGAAACTTCAAGGCTTCTCCACACATTCGTTTTTCGGCGAACAGCGAGCAACTGCTCGCCGAATCCCGAGTAGTGTGGATGAATTGCTTGCTATTCGCCGAGTGAAGAACATACGGCGCTCGCCTTATCCATCGCGTGTCGATCTTTTGAACACATCAAATGAAGTGAACACATTAGCTGGTCGGAATTAGGCTGGCTGCTCGGCGAATGCCGGATGTGTGGAGCCGGCTTCAGATGTCTCAGAATAAATGTTACTAACTTCTAGGGCAAACAGAGGTGTGTGTTAAAGATGACCGCTTTTTCTAATCGAAAATATTATACAAAGAAGTTACTCATATAACATTTGTCCCAGTTTGATAAACAACCCATTATGTGAAAGTGTTGGACAGATCAGGTTGTCATGCAATCGAAGACGTTTCGTATACCCGCTGAACATCAATGCATGATGGACTGCCTAACAATCAGGGGCAAATCAAGGTGCCTACCAATCAGGGTCATAGAATTCGTTGAATAAAATTTCCCGTCGTATGTTTACTAACAAAATGTGATTATCTTGGACCCGCTTACATTCATTCAAAGTGTATAACATTAATTATGAGTCACATGTATACATTACCCGTTTAAAAAAAATTATGTGGTTTAAAAAAAATTTGGAGTACGGACCTGTTATACCCAAGTTTGCGGTTTCAAACTCGATAGAAACCCTGTTTTTAAGGGGAAAATATTCTTAACCCTTCCTTCGGATGGTAACTAAAGCAGACTGACCCATGTTGTATATTTACTAAATTCAAATCACCTGTTTCGTCGCCCGAATGATACCTTCTTTCTCTGATAGACGGCGAAAGGAGCGCAAAAAACTCTTGTGATCAGACAGAAGAGCAGCCCTGATGGCCTGCTCCATGTAAAGTAAGGTATCAATGAATTGAATTGAAATGAATTTCATTGCTCATACGGTACTACATTACTGCTCATACATTACTCATTTTGCTTCGCATGTCCATACCATAGCTCTTACCTAATTTTTATTGGAAATGAGAAAACGTCTTATCACAATTTCTTGCTCTGTTCATTTTATCTGTTAAAAGATAATTTCTAAAACATGTTTAGTTACCAGTGTAATGTGAAAAATGGTAAATTGAAATTATTTTAATTCTATTAACGACTCCCAAATATTCATTTACTCCTATCAATTTGAAGTGAAGTTAACACTCCTTACATATGTTGAGCTGAGTAATACGTGTATGTACTATCTGGCATTTTAGGGTCGGATTAATTGGACTTCTTTCAGATTGCGGTATTCTAAGGCTTGGGCCCTGTGTTTTATTTATTATCTACGCCTGGGGGTAAGAGAGACATGTGGCGAGCAGAGCGAATTCTCTCCACCGTATCTAGCATTATTGGCCTGCCTGAGCGTTTTCTTTCGTCACACAGATTTATAAATAGAGAAAATTTGTAAATAGAGACAATTTATAAATAGAGACAAGAAAGCTACAGCTTAAATTTTTGTCCAGGCCGGGAATCGAAACCGAAACTGCCTTGCAAAAAGCTAGCACGCTACTCATGAACTTCACAAAGGACATGATTTACACTTCACTAATTTTTAATTGCTCCATCTCCTACTCGAAAATAACATCAGGAGAAAAATAATACGCCTCCGGAAAGAGATGTGTGTAATCACTGCGGTAATGTTATTCCCAATTGCCCCTCTGGCTCACCGGGACGGGGCCCCAGCGGTCCAGCACCTCCTCGGCCTGCGGGTCCAGGGTGAATCCTCGCACGGGAATCTGCCGCGAGGTGGGTCCGTTCACCGCATACACCACGTCTCCTGCAACACCCAGAGGAAATCGGTTGACTCTTCATCTTGTGAGCGGGAGCTCGTTCTTTTATGTAGGCCACGGCTAAAGACTGACATGTGGCTTAAGTTAGGAGTTCGATTAAATCATACATTTTCCAGACAGTGTAAATGGCATTAAGAGGACAATCAGAGTAACACAAATGAAAAAAAAATGTATAGAGAATTGTTTTCAGGCAATAGTTCTCATTTGCACAAAATGTAATTATTTGGATTCTTTTAACTCTAATTGAAAATTAGAGGTAATGCATTGTATAGAGGGAAAAGTCTGTGAAGCAAACTGAAATACACAGAACAAGTAATAAAATATTAGACCCCTAATGTTCTAACCCTGTCTTGTCTGGATCAATGTAGTAAAAGTCTACTACCCACAAAATAGAGCTAATCCAGAATTATAAACAATGGCTAGGTACAAACAGAAGAAATGTACCAGAAGTTTGTACCTAGCCATTGTTTATAATATTACATTTATTTGTTTTGTCACCTGACGATGGAAACCAGTTATTTCCAAAACGTTGTGAAGACTATGTATTTCATTTAATATTATATAAACTATGATTTCAAGAACTTTTTCTGTCTTTAAAATGATGGATCAAGATATTGATAGAATTGAAAATCACTTCGAAGAGAGTGTCTTACCCCTGGCGGCGATGCCGTAGACGCGTCCGAGGTCGGGCGGGTGCACGAGGGCGGCGGCGAGCGGGTCGCCGGGCGGCGGGTCGCCCACGCGCAGCCCGGCCGCCGGGCACACCACGCGCCGGTTCTCGCGGTCCGCCACGCACAGCAGGTCGGCGCCCTCCAGCAGCGCCAGCGCGTGCGGCACGCGCAGCGGCGACAGCCCTGCGCAACCACACGCCCTTTGCTCCCGTGGCCTAAACAAGCGCTGGGACGCATCCTCACTTTCTGCCTATTCGAATTGTAACGTCGGCACATGGCAGCCAGATCTTCGAACGGCTGGGCACGTAGGCTGCAGAAACACATGGGACGGACAAAAGCACTGGAAAGTGGAAACTGCGGGCCCCCCCCCCGTGACGTACGGTCGTACCGGACCCCCAAAGGGCGACATGTGCCCTGCAGCCTTAAGAGGGTTGCAGGCGATCATGTGACCGCCGAAGTAAGTTATCAGAGGCAGGAGCAGAAGGGAGTTCGTATTAAGAGCGCCGCGTGATCAGACGGGTATGCTCGCCCGAGTCGGGTGTGTAGTCCTTGAGACACGGCGTGTGCAAAACACGGGTGTCAGACCACCGGCGCGGTAAAGCGGCAAGGTAGGGGATGCACTAGAATGCCAAGGGACGGGGAGCAAGTGCATGGAAGTCACGGAGGTACCGTCGGACATAACCCCAGATCTGTACATTTGTAAATAGTGTAAATAAACAGATTTGAACAAAGAGTTCGTGACTATGTCATTTCGCTACTACGACGCCACAGAATCCTAAAAATGGAGCTGGTGTGGATTCTGAAATTTCTTGCACTATGACTTCCAAAAATACATCTGCTATAGATTCTGAATTAGTTACCAATTTTAATTCTATAAATAGAGCTGGTATGGATTCTGAACTTCCCTCAAACTTGAATTCCAAAAATCGAGCTGGCATGGATTCTGAATTTTCTCCCAATATTGCTATGAATTCTGAACTTTCTCCCAATTAGAATTCCAAAAATAGAGCTGGGAGGGATTGTGAACTTTCTCCCAGTTCTGGTGTGCACTCTTCTCCTTCTCATAACTTGAATTCTAAATCAGGTATAACGAGTACCAAAATGTTTTCTCGCTTCAAAATTACACAACAGAAATTAGGTAAACCTTAAAATTTTCTCTCATAACAAATTCAAATTCTGAAAGTAAGAGTGGAATAAGTTAAATTTTCTGAAATTCCGTAACAGAGCAAGCGGAGTCGAAAGTCCACTTCAGACGAGTAGAGGACCACTAAGAGGAGTGGGGACTCTCGGTTTTCTAAATTATTTTTAAATCTCAATTCCCTGATCATCGATGCCTTCATCCCCTCATTCACAGCCCGGGGAGAACATGGCATGTTAAGTAGGAATTTCGTTTGAAGTTCCGCAAATCATACTTTTTTGGAGCATTTGAATTGAATTATTTTCTAAAATATTGATTAAAATAGAGAAATAACGAGTAATTCTCCCTTTCATATGAGTACTATTAGCAGATATTTGGAGAAGTTCCTCCAAACTTCCAAGTTTAATTTTACGCATATGTATAGCCAGTAAGTTGACTTTTCCAAATCAAGGATAACCCTCCATTAAGTGTATAACTAGGTTTTGATAGTTGCACGACTTGTGGTACTAGCGGTGTTGTTGCAGTTCCTTAACCGTTTTTCCATGGCGTGGATGCCCAGGATTTGAATATCAGCATAATTGAAAATATATGAGCTTTGCGTAAATAAATCAATAAATCTTAAAGAAAATCTTTCATAAAAAGCCCGAATAATTCCTAAATTTCATTTTCTGCTCTAAACAAATGAATAGACACTTCAATTCAAGCAACTATTTTTTTTAAAATATATGTGATTAAAAAAATTATTCTATGTACATGGAGAACATAAATTTAAGGCCTGAAGACTCTTTTGACGTACGCTGGATGTACCTTTATTGATACACAAAAAAACTGTTGAAATTTTTATCGGGGACGTCCCACCGGTTTCTCAGTTGTGCCTTTGTTCAAAGTTCATTAGGTGAGCTGACTTTACAAAGCAATGATTCGAGAGGAATCCACCACGCGAAACCACAAGGCCACTTGCACACGCGAGAAAACATCTTCGGTCCGGGGAAGCAAGCGATCGCGTGTCTTTGGGCCACTAATCGCCCACTAACCGCGCGAAGCAGCGACCCTCATCAGATCCGGGAGCTGCCACCGACGCCGCACGGCGCCGCACGACCATTTCGCTGCACCCGCGGCACGGGAGGCGTTCATGCGGCTCGCAGAATCTTTAATAGCATGTTCCAATGGGAGCGGAAACTGAATGAAAACTATATGGCCTCCGGTCATGTGAGATTGATTAGTGATTCCGAGCGCATAAATAACTAACGTTATTAGTCCCATGAATGTAGTGCATGTGTTATCGCTGCTGTTGCTGCTGGCGACGAGATCTCCTCCCAAAGGAGAGCGAGATCCGTTGCCCATCTACCTCGGTTGGCTTGCGGGATTTTCCTCAACCAGGTATCTCCCTCTAGTGTGGCTCCGCCCAAACCGGAACATGCTCTAAGCTCCCGACTGGTTCCCGGCATGGGTGGTAGGGAAGTGTATGTAAATGTCAGTGTGTGTACGTAAAGGGCGAGAATAGGACGTGGAAGAGAAAGGAAAGATAGCGCACGGTCCGTGGCCCGTTTGTTAGGGTACTGCTGCGGCATTCGCCTGATGTTAATCTAAGAAACCACGGAAAACTGTCGATCAGAGCAGCCAGCCGCTAGAAATTTTCTCCAGACACCGACTGAATTCCACCTAGCTGTGTAGCTAGTGACGAAAATCCTGCCACCGTTGGGACTCGAATCCTAGGACCTCCCGGGCAGAGGCACTGCAGTGACATCAGTTGATGTCCTCGGTCATGTGAGAGATGGCTATGATTTTGTTAGATACCCAATAACTCGGGAAAATCTAAAATCATTTATATTACTAATTTCCAATGCGCGCAGAAATTGAAAGAAAACTATGTAGCTTCCAGTCTTTTGAGAGGAAAATGTGGTTTCTTTAGATATCCAGGAACTCGAGAAAAATCGTAATATTAAGGAAATGGTTCACATTTGGCAGGAAAATTCAAATAATTGATTATGTTATTCTACCTATTCTCATTGCGCATACCGACTGAATGCTGATATTCAGTGCCACACTGCTTACGGCACAGCTGTTATGTAACAACAGGGCTCCCAGAAGGACGCCGCCTTCCGTGTATTTGATTTAGTATGATCAAGTATTCATATGGTCAAGTATGATCATATGTTTTTGATTTAGTTGATCAAGTATTGTTTTATGAAACAGCAGCTTTTGAATATGCGTGGTGTATTGCGTGTATATATCATGGCATGTTATTGCAGTATTCCCGAACACATATTTGTTCAAATATTTAATTTACTGCAGTTTTCAGAAAGTATCTATTTTATTTGTTCTTGAGCAGTGTGCGTGCTATTTTTTAGAAAACCATTTTGTGTGTTTTTGATCAGTATGTCTGATTTTTCTGCTGCAAGCCATTAGTTTAGTTTCTAAACGGGGTTTGGAAAAATGTGATGGTCTTCACCAGCACCTGTGGCTTGTGTCGTAATGTTTGGCGCATATGCCTTCGTGCCCCCATGAATCTACAGTGTACGCACGCGAGAATGCCGCGATCGTTGGAACGCCCATGTAAAATCAGCTGTCACAATATTCCCCCTCACCAATCGTCTCTGTCCGTTGGTCTTGAGGTAATTTAGAAAAGAAACTTTAAGTTCAAACACAAAGCAAATATATTATTCGTGGCTTCATGTAACAAGAATCAATCAGCAAATTTTACCATTTCTGCATCTTGTTCCTTACTTAAGAACCAACGATTAATTTGCTGAAGTACCTTCCCCAAGGTTTCGCCAAACTTGCAATATCTTCAAGTCACTACTAATTGCGTTTTAAAATCATAATGTCACTGAATATTTCCGGTATTTATTCAAGCGTCTATTCTCTAGCGAACTCGACACAGTCTCCCTCAACAAACTCGCGTCCATGGTAACCGACGCTACATTCCTCAATTGTGCTTTCTCTACGAGGTTTTACAATTTTTATATTTTCATTTCATTACGTTTTCCATCATCCTTCATCTCCTTTCATTGTCGCTATCATCTACTCACTGAACCACATTCCTCAAACAAAGAGAAAGATCGATCTTCTTTGCACTATGCCTGAAAGAACTGAGAAGAAAAACGAAGGGAAAGGTAAACTTGCGATTATGGAAATACTTCGTTTGTATAAACGAAATAAACTTGCATAAATTTGCATTACAGAAACACACAAACATATTCGAAACTATTGAAACAATGATGGATCATAAAACTTCCATAAGATTTTAAATATTAACATTTGTGGAATCATGGATGTTGTGGAAAAATTATAGTTCAAATATTACGGAAGAATAAAGGCAGTTTTGCTCCCGAAGTTTATGTGGTCCCGAAGCGAGCGTTAAAACTGCATATCTACAAAAATAATGGCATTCTGTCTATGAATGCATGATCTTCCTTACGAACTTTTCGATTAATATCAGAAAGTAATGTACTTGACGCTTTATTGTAAACAGTTTGTTGCACGAAGAGGTCAGAAAGTACAGTCGACAGGATCTTATGCAGACCGTAGGGCTTTTCTGGAATGTTAAAATGCACTGAAATTTGTTTCCAGACAATTCTCGACTAAATGTCTCGAGAAGCCCCCAACAACACTGTACGTTCTTTACAATTTTTGTGAATGTTTATGGCCACTTTTGCGTTAAATTAATTATGATAATTTAAATTCCTGACAACTGTCTTTTTAGATCAAAGCGCAGAATATATCAGTTGATAAAATGTAGCCTTTTAATCTCAAACTTCTCCATTACTGCTGTGAGTAACAGAAATCTCGATTTCGAAATATTCCACGTTCGAGCGTCTTCTTCTCCTTTTCGAGTCACCGAGATTCCACTGTGGTGCATTTCCAACATTTAATGCACGATTGTATACTTGAAGAAATGTTCGTTGGGAATTTTTCGCACGAGGTATAGAGAGATTACAATAAGAAAGGACCACTTTGACATATTATACTGCTTGGCTACTGCTGACAACGTAACTGCAAGTTATGTCCATGCACTCAATTCTGCAATGATTTAGTTTACAGTTTGTTCATTTCTAAATGGCTTGATCTCTAACTCTTGCAATGCCATCACCCTTCATGACGTTCATTTGTTTCCCGACCTGTTAAACTACTCCCTTCTTAGAGTAACTCCTCTCTGGCCCTCGGGGGTTTTAACTACGCCTTTGCCCTCGCAGCGATGGACCCTCTTCTTCCCCGACGTTCTCGCCTCTTCGGCAGCTCCCGCAGCCTCTCTGGCCGCGGCCCGACCGGCTGGTCGGCCAGCGCAGGACTTGGCAACGCCGCGCACGCTAATTAAGAGAAAGGGAGGGCGATAAAATCTTATTGGCCGATACTTCGCGCGCGGCTTTCCCGGTGGACGCGAAGCCCCGCCTCTGCGCGCCCGCCCGCCCGCCCGCCTCCCCTCCCTTCCCCCTCCCCCACCCTTCCCCTCCCCGTCGCCGGGACGCTCACCTTGAAGATAATGACTTAATACCGAGCGACGGTCCCGGCCGCTTGTCAGCAAGTGGTTACGCGCGGGCCGTGTCCGCTGCACTCGCGCCCTCTCGCGCTCGCCCGCGCATTCCTGCATTAACAAGCGACGGCGCCCGCCCGACCTCCTCCCGCCGCGACGCCACGTCTTCTTTTGTTTCTCCTTTCTGGTTTTATTTCGCTTGTTCTCGGCGTTGCTCGTGCGTTTTTGCTCGGGCGACGGCGCGGTCGTCGTCGGCGGCGGCGACGGCGGCGGCGGCAGACGTCTCAATGGGCCTTGTCCAGGCGCGAACCCCGGAGCCTGGCCGCAAAAGGCGGGCGACGAGACGCCGCCGCGCCGTACGACAAGCCAATTAATTCGGAAATTTGTTGCGACGCGTCGCCGTCTGTGCGTTGCGAGCGCTATCCGCACAATGCTCGCTCGCCGGCTGACCCTGGTCCGCGTAACGAGCGACGCGCAATGAGATTCGGCAGGGCTGGCACGACATTCCTGTTGAGAAAGGCCTCTGGACTGGGACGCAATGCATCTCGTTTTCATGGCATTATGATGCGTGGTACTCTGTGGTTCAGGTCGATTGTTGTGTTTGGTTTCGATACCAGCAAAGGAACAAAATATCGGTACATTGAAGCTATATTGAACATCGAAAATTGACGTTGATGTGTCACGAAAAACGAACAATAAACACGAAATTATGTGCGCTAAGTTTCGAATTCAAAGTTTTATTTAGGATATTGTTAGAAAAGTACATGCTTGTCGATTTTCTATAAATAATGTTAAATTTTCTTCAATGAATACAAAAAAAGAAAGAAAAGAAAGATACCCTTCTGCGACGGTAATCCAGTGAAACAGTATGGTATGTCCAAAAATACAACACTTCCAATTTTTTAAGCCATATATTTATTTCATGCCTGTACATCAGTATTTTTCGAAACCAACACCCATATCGATGTGTTCATATCAATACTACTAATACCAAGGAAAAATTATTTGACTCTAGTGCGAAGTATTATGCAATCTTCAGTCATTGAGAAGCCTACAATCCCTGACAATTTTTATCTTTGCACATTCTTGCTAGTTTTAGTTATCGTAAATTTTGACAGTCGGTAGGGATTGCTGAAGATGTGAAATGTAAGGTAAAATTAACGTTATAGGTTGAAGATTCTCATTTAGTTTAATTTCTTACAGGAAAATAATGAAAAGCCTGAACCTGAATATCAAGTTATTCAGGAAAGTCCATAGGAAAATTGGACAAATTCTAACATTAATACTACGAACAATACCTATCGAATAGTTATTAGTACCCGTTGTATTGGAAATGTTCATTGTTCACGAGACTTGAGTATTATTTGATGAGTTGGGGAGGAATAAAGGAGGAAGCGAGGAACAAAGTTGCTCATCTAGCTTCACCCTTCGTTCGAAACTTCTTTCCCATGAAACTTGCCACTTTTGTTCTCCAAACTTTCTTTAGTTCCGCCTCAGCCTGTATAATTATGCATTTACAATGCATACATAATTCATCCGGGGTGAAGGGATTGAATGGAGCCCTGGCTGTGTAGGCACGGGTAGTTTGCAATTCCGTCCTTCCCAGCCCGTGCTGCAGCGCGCAGCGTTCGCTAGACGCGGTGTCATCCGTCTTCGCCGCGCTGCCGCGGGAAAAAGCAGGCCCTGAGGCGACGAATCGTTTGTTTCATCAGATGAGACAGCTCTGGCTACAGCGAACACTGACAAATCCACACTTCGAGAAGCGTGGGACTTAAATATTCAAACGACCGAACGAGACTGGATGATTTATACGAAAGAAGGGACTTTCGGATCATTGTATCAATTGCACCTGGAAAAACACTCGAGATTCGAAAACTCAACGTTCTTTGTTCAAATGCTATTATTTCAAAATATTCACATACTCCTTGCTGTACTTCAAAGTTTCCGACCTTTTTGCCTTTCTGAGAATTAAATCGAAATATAGTAGAAGAAAATTAACAAAACACAGTGTTCCTTAAATCACTTTTACATTTAAGAGTTTGAATGATATTTGAAAGGATGTACTCTTATTATCTGATTGAATTTCTGTGAAACCTATCCCGCGTGTCAGTTTAGTCATGCATGTCAAACTTTCACATGAACTCACCACCTGCGTCAATGAAGTGCGGAATGGTTAGAAATTAAAATCATTCAAACGTCCAGTTAGTTGCAAGAATATAGTAAAAATATTGTTTGTATTCTTTGCCATACAAGTGGGCACTCTTCGTTGAAGAACCCTTTATGAATCACTCATGAAATTTAAACAGAAACAAAAGGATGCTGTTCAACTGAATTTTTCTTGGGGATTTTTCGCGTCGAAGTCAGTTACTCTGTCGAACTGACTGTTTATTTTAAAGCACACACAATATAGACACAATTTTATATTTATACACATATTTATAGGCACAATCATACTTCTGATTTCCTCGGATTTGGGATGACAGATTGTGAGGTCTTCAAAGATTCAATCCATGAACCTCAGGGGGACAAACAATCATTCCAAGGGCAGGATTCCTCATATTCTGTGAGACGGAACAGTAAGTCGGTGAGCGCTTTAGTCACTTGGCCATCTAGCCCATGAAATTCATCCGGATACAAAAATTGCGGGTAAAATTAAAAATTGTTTACTGGCTTGTTTACTTGAAAATAGTGGGTAAATATGCAGATCTTCTATTCTGTACCGTAAATAATTAAGACTTGTAGACATCTCGTTACAACTAAAGTTCAGAGAGAATTGAAAGTGGGTGATAAATACCGAAAAAGGCCAACATAGAAGAGTCATAACCTACATTTGGTTCTAGGCAGTACCTGTGACAGAAGTACGGGTGAAGTACAAAGAATTGAGTGATTATTTTTTTTGTTTCCAGGCGCATCAACAACTTTGGTCACTAACAGCAGGACCTCCCGGCCAGAGACCCTGTAGTACCAATAGTTCTTGCTCGCAGCCATCGCAGCCGGTAAAGTACTTAGTATTTTTTCTACATGCATTGTATAATTATATCATTTGATTGCTGCAACCCATTACATAATGATACTCATTTCGATACAGGTTCTTGAACAATCACAGAGAAGTTTACAAACCAAGTATTGACACTTAAATTATCATTGAGAATCGTTCTAGTGAATATTTCGTTCGTTTGTGTACATTAAAATTGCATTTAATTTTATATTATGCTTGTCAGTTTTAATTTATTTTAATTTAGTAATTTTTACGTGGGATATTATTTAAAATATATTAGATCGTAATTTCACTTTCATATCATTCGACTAGCGCAGTAGTAGTCGTTGGAGGAAACATTTGACTAATGTTAAGATCAGAACGCGTCATTTTATGTTATATGTTGCTGTCGCGTAGTTGCCCTTAAAACCCAGCCAATATTTTAGTTCAAAATGTTTAGTGAATCATAGGTGGAGTTGAAACCTCCAGAAATAAGAGAAAAATCGAAAATAGTGACGTCGGAATTATTACCGCAACTTTTGTACTCTCTTGCAGGCGGACTAGTAAACCAAAGCCACCTCCGGCAGGGTGGGGTAGCTGTCCGCTAGGTGGCCTTGGTTGAATCCTGCATGTCAACTGTCACGAAACGATTCAATGTAAAAGTTTAACGTATAAAAGTTACCATAAGTCGTATAAAAAGTACCGTACGAAACTCGAAGAAATGAATAATACACTCGTGTGAAGTTGTCGATACTCGCTCATTCCTCGCTCGTATCGTAATATCACACTATTAATACCCGTCATTACATCATCGTGTCACAATGCACTATTTTTATTGCAATGAACCGGAGTGTGACATTGAAGAAAAAGTTGAACTCCAAAGTCGCACTTGAGGAATCGGTGAAGCGGTGACGAGACGAGCTGCTGGCGAGGGCGTTTCGTCTTGGACCTGCTCGTCCGATCAGTTTCCACTGAGGGGGCGGGCGGCGGTCGCGGTCACCGGGGTAAGTTTCCGTGACACGTAGAGGGCGTCGCCTCGCCGGCCGTGAGCGCTGCGTCAGCCTTCCTTTGTCAGCGGCGGGGGCGGGGGCGGGGGCGGGCGCCGACCGGTCTTCCGGCGCGTGCGCTGCCCGGAAGTCGTTCTTCGTCCCTCGCTTCCGACACCGGGGATCGCGGGCGCAAGACGGACGCGGTACCCGTCGGGCCGGCGGCTTCCGAGTGGCACCTCCCTTTGCCAACGTCATTCGTTCGCTCTCCGATGACGCTGCGGCCCCAGATCGTGCTGACGTCGCGTACTGGCAGTTTTCTCTGTTCGCTGAGATCGGGCTTGGGGATGGAGATCAACCTGGAGAAGATAGGGAGTGCTGGCGGTGCTTGTCTGGGAGTTTAGGATATTATCTACTCTATGTAGAATGGAAATGCACTGCGAAAAATATCCAGTTTGTTTTTTCTAGTAGACAAACATCATTGTTGAAAAACTTCACTTTTAGTATTTCACCGCAGAAAAGTTAATCTCTAAACTATTTAGCAGCAAAGAAGCGAGAAAACAGAAAAGAACATTGAATTTTATTATTATGTACTCAATGCGTCATCCAACCGATGGGGTGCTTTTGAAACTTCACCCCCCCCCAACCGTTAACTTTTACTAATTTTCTATATTAACGAAAGTCATTCAATACAACAATTGTTAACATGATACATTTTAACTACAAGTCAACAAATAAAAGTACATTTTGTATTCAGCATAAAAGAAAAATTCTTTAGAAGAAAACATCAAGTTGGTTGAACACTATACCCATTCCCCTTCCTGAGAAAAATTTTGGGTGCGCCTGTGGTAATGTTTTTTTCATTGTTTTCTTTCTTTCTTTCAAAATTCTGTTTTTTTCTTTTCTTTGCATAGCAGAAAATCTAGAAAATAATTTCTTATTCTAATTGTGGCAATACTGACTCATGTTTCCAAAGAATCACATTGCGTTCACTCTCGTAATTTCAACGTGCCACAAGGCTCAGAAGAAACATTCAAATTAGCCCACTAATCGCCGGAAGCCCCAGAAGCAAGTTGCTCAATTCTCCCTCGCTCAGGCGAAAATAGCTCGTCCGCATCACGCCATTCGTAATAGCGGGTGCAAGCAAGAAGGCCCCACGCCCTCGTTCCCATTTATCTCATAATTCACACTTACAAATGATAAAAAATGACCGCCTTGAGCAAGTTTATGAGGTGTTCGAGACCAGCATCCTTTGGTTGCCTAGCATTTCTGAAAAAATAGGAGTCCAGAAATCTGACGAAACGTTAGAATTTAAAGGTTGTTAAACAGTTAAAGAAACAATTTCCACAAGAAAACTTGAGGGAATGAATATAACAAATATACCTGTATGCGGAACTTCATGCAGTAGCATATCCTTACTGATTGCGCATATTTAAAGGCATTATATTTATTTATCAACAAAAATTAAACAAAAGTAGCCAATTTTACTTTTCCAAATACATACGTATATATGAGTAATATACATAGAATAGGGCAAGTTATATAATGCAGCGGAAAATCAGTTTCGAGATTTCAACGGAAATACACGTTATGGTGTCTTCTGATATCGAAAAAGTGGTTTTTCAAAACGTCCGTCCGTCTATCTGTCCGTCCGTCCGTCCGTCTGTCTGTCCGTCTGTCCGTCAGTCTGTGAACACCACTAGCGCCTAAACAATAAGTACGATTTATTCCAAAATAGATATTACCCAGGCGATCTGGCTCGACTCAAGGTGCTGCGATTTTGAAAAACTTCCCTCAAAATTTGGAGGTACTTTACATGAAGGCCCCCGGACATTTTCAAAATTTTCTCAAAAACGGCCCCAAATTATTTCTATAAATTTCTTGTGAAACTACTGTAAAATATACTTATAAAAGTGGCATAGGTCCGATTTTCACGCTTAACACTGAATTTTCAAAATTTTCAAAATTTTGAATTTTTTCGGCATTTTCCACAACTACAAAATTGAAGATACAGATTTTCCCTTTATATAAAATTTGTTCTCCATAGTGAGCTCTTTCATTAAGGTCATGTACATTTTTTTAAACATTTTAGTAGTTTTTGCACAATATTACGTGCAATATGCGTAAGTTAAAAAAATAACAAAACCAAGATTTTCTCAAAAACGGCTTCAAATTTTTTATTTAAACTTTTAGAAGGGATAGTGCTAAATGTACTCTATGCGTAGACATAAACATCAGTTTGCTAAATCTTTTGTTTTTTCAAAAATTACAAAAATGTATTTTTGACTTGTCTCTCACATCGTTAATATTTACATTCGTTCACATTTTTATATTTATGTGTAGAAGTACCTGTGCCTTAAATAATATCACATAAAGTGTCTCGAAAACTCGTTTTCTGTGAAAACTTCCTCAAAATTCCGCATTTTCAGAAACGCCTGAACGCCATCTTCTCATAAATGGTTCTAATTTTTTCTTTAAACTTTTCGAACTAAGAGTTGGCGTCTTTGCCTCTTTAATATGACGCAATGTTCATTTTGGGGTATTTTGTTGTTTTTTCAACAATTACACAATTGTAATATGTTTGGAAGATCTCTCACACTGTTAATATGCACATTTCCAGCAATTTGTAAACACTATTGAATTTGTGAGTTAAAGTGCTTCAAATGACTTTAAATGAAGTGTTTTGAAAACTCAAAAAGTTTCTGTGAAAAAGAGCTTCAGATTTCAAATTTGCAGTAGCGCTTAAACGCCATTTTCTTGTAAACGGTTCCAAAGTGTTCACAGAAAATTGCCATTTAGGACGAGATTTTATTGTTCTTTAATATTCTGAAAATAATATGTCTGTTCTGTTATTAGGAAACCGAAAAATATGGAAATTTAAAAAAGTACACTTTGAGCGGCGATAGATAGCAGCTGGTACGAGTATGTGGCAAGTCCGAATAGCTGAGACCAAAGGAAATATAAAATTAATACGGGAAAGTCTGTGCCATTCTGTTGCACCTCCAGTTCTATATTAAGGGACTACATGAAAAGGGGGTAGAAACAAATGAAAACGCGTGTGTGTACTACCATATTTGTATTAACAATTAACGAGTATTGGAACTCGTTTAGTATGCTAGCGAGAAAGTTTGTAACAGCTGCTAATGTCGGATCTAAAATATTAGGTAATGAAAATCACAATTTCTCATTGTTCATAGGGATATCACGTTTGGTGGAACATTTTACTGGGGTCTAAGTGTGAGGCCGTCCCGTTACAAGCACTTTGTAATAGTGTAGAGTTCGTTATGCGCTTCCAAACAAAAACAATTTGTTACCTATATTAAAATAATTGAAGCTTTCCAGTTATTTCAGTACAATCAATAAGAACCATTTGACATTATGTGGACCCCAACTAGTAAAAAATTTCAAAGTAATCTTGTAACATGGGTATAACATCTCGGAAGTTATGGCCCACCAACCTTTTCTGTGGAGATCAGTCTTAGTGCTTATTAATAGCTCCGTATCATCTTATTGCCTCATTAATATTCATTGCAGTTGTGTAATTAGTGTTGCTGAGAAGCCATGAATAGTTGCTAGAATATAAACAGAAGTAAGGAGACGCATATTACGTTCATTTTGCCATTGGTGTGCCATCCTAAATAATTATATCAAAATGTCCAGTAAATAATTCGATCTTTTGTGTATCAATGTAGCGGAATAATATCAGTTTTATCTTACATCCTATTATTCACATCAAGGGTTTTGCACAAGATATTCACGTTTCAAGAATCAGTAATAAAATAATTCGACTTCAGATGCTGTCGTTGATAGTGAAGTATACGCGCTCTACTTTGACGCTGATGGCCGACGGTGATCTTTCTGATAAATCCGCTCATTATCGTGCAGGGTAGAGCGACGTTGACGTACGTCAGCTGCGGAACAACTTTATTCAACTGTCGAGTGCAATTAAGGAAGCAGCGTGTTGTGAAGGTGCGTCGGTCTTTTCTCCGATAAAGCGTTATGTATGATGCTTGTAAACGAATACCAGCGGTATTTGTATGTCATAGAGCCACTCGACCACCTGCCGGTCTGCACTTCGTACTATCCATTGTTCTCTTTAACTAACCGAAGTGCTGGGTCTGCTTTTAATGTTGGAGATGGATGTGTTTGTAGACTTTCTGAGTTTTCAATCCGTTTTTCTGAGTAACTGCCAATCAGTGAAGTAATTGCATTTTCTTTTTTATCCTTTAAAAAATGTTGCTGTAGCTGAAAGTTATTTTACGTAGAAATGAAATGAAATATGATTTTGAGGTACAATTTTAAGATACAATATAATTCCATTTGGATAATCACAGCGAATTGTTTGACTGCGTATCAGTTGTTCAATATGAATTTATCTCCAGTCGTGAATATGAGTACGTTAGTGTAAGAGAAGATTTTCTTTGCACTATGATTTTTTCCTCGTTTCGATCAGATTTGCGTAATTTATTGTGAGGATCCCCAAAATGTTTGTATTATTATTATTATTATTATTATTATTATTATTATTATTATTTTAAATATTAGAGAATACATAGTTCAGTACATTTCGTTTTCATATGTTTGTGCAAGCTTGCAAAATAACTTATACTCATTTTAACCTAACTACTACTTCAATCTGTAGACTTAAAGGAATTTCAAGAGCCCGTATTTTTAACAATAATTTATCGGGGAAAATATCTATGAAGGCTTCAAAAGGGAATCCATTTTAAATTATTGTCAAGTTTTGATTTATTGAGGCGACGTTGTAGTGGGATGCGAGATTTACTGCATTTAGATTGGAGTAAAAGTTACTGGAGAGGAGGCGATATGTTTAATGTTAGGTAGTATATTTATATCTTTATGGAGATTAACGGTCAAAATGAACCATAGAGCGTGAATTGCTCGTCTGAGGAATGTATTTTGAACTGTGAGGAGTTTCTATTGGTAATTGATGTCTTGGTCTAGATGGAGCATGCGAGCAGCATTAACGACCTATTTATTGCTTTATTAAGTGTAACAGCATGTACTGGAGAGAGGCAGCTTTTGTAGTTAAAGAGGTGGTTTGCTTGCGCTATTTAGGGTTTAGCTTGTGGTACTTTTAATGTTAGGTGTGATTTCCAATTGAGCCTTGTGCCGAAGTTCACCTCAGATATTTAACTGTTATATATCATGTTTATATCTTTATGGAGATTAACGGTTGAAATGAACCATAGAGCGTGAATTGTTCGTCTGAAGAATGTATTTTGAACTGTTGGGAGTTTGTATTGGTAATTGATGTGTTGGGCCAGATGGAGCATGCGAGCAGCATTAATGACTTATTTAGTGCTGTATTAAGTGTAACAGCATGGAAGGGGGGGAATGGTCTTAGAGATAATATTTTAGAGGTAGATTTAGTTAAATGTTTCATGATTAACAGGTAGGTAGACATCATCTATGCTGATCGGACATGTAGTAATATTATTCTTCAGCACAACAAAAGCAATCTTGCAAAGCGAGTTCATTGACTTCAAATTGTACCAAATGATAAATCGCTCGGGATAAATCAACTTTCAGGACAATGTATTATGCTTAAGCCTACACTGTATCGTTGGCATGCAGGATTAAGTGTCATTGTTCACTATACAATGGCAATCGTAATTGCCGACATGCTTTTGTGCATCACGCCAGCTTGTCGCTGCAACAGTGATATTCGTGTCTGTACAACGCGTGCTATGTGTGCATCAAATGAATTTATGCTCGAACCGTGTCTCGTACCCTGGTATCAAAATTTATAACGGTGCGCATCGCATATGGGAAGAATATGAACACAAGCACCTATCTAAAGCGAACTGCAATATCGGAAAAATAAGAATTTAACATTTTCTCTTACTTCAAAGCTGTTTGTGAAATAATAAATTAGTCATTTGCAAATAAAACTCCAAACCACTAGAATTTTCTTAATTTTCTTGTAAACGTCCGTTCAAGATACGCTTCTGTTTCCTACAAAGCACGAAAATCTTAATAAAATATTACGTTTCCCTTTAGAAAATTAAACATTGCCTCAATGGTTACAATAGATGTCAGAAAATAATGGATAGGTAATTTGATTGTCAGCCAGTTTCTATATCAGAAAGATAAAAATATTCTTTTGCGAAAAAGATATCACAAATTTTTATGCTTCTCGAATAGTTTATCATCTGATCGTTCTATTAATAGTGATATCTTACTTCCGACATTTTACTTTTTTATTGAACGTTTGAGAAGAATTGAAGAATACGGTGTATGTTTTGGAAGAGTGTAGTTTGCTTTGTTCATTGAAATTCCTCGTCATTGTGAACTCTCGTCTCCATGAATGTGTTAGGTTTAAAGAAGTATTCACAAGAGAAGGGTGTTATTGTGTGGTATTCACTTTGTGTGGTTCAATTATGGATGTCGAAACGGAGGATTGCCGATGTTATGATTCTTTACTGGGTAAGGAAACTACAACTTACTATACATATTATTTCTTTATTGCAGCATAATAATATTCTAAAAGAATTTCATAAAGTTTCAGATATCGATCTCCTCTTACATGATAATACTGTATATTATTGACGAAAGTATACAGGTTTTGCCCTGAAGCTTTTAGTGCCATATTCTTACAAGTTAAAAAAACAATATTCGGTTGACGTATCACTTAGAATGCTTATCGCACAGCAACGATTTGTGCGAAAATTCCTTGTGAAATCTCGTATAAGATACAGTCGTCAATGTGAAGAACGTAACAAAGGAAGAACGTTTATTGTTTCGACAGCGCCTCCTGAAAATGTTTGGAATTGCCTCGCCCGTAGTGACGGCTGCCAGAAATGCCAAAGGCCCCAAGGCCAGAGATACGTCGAATGGCGGTGGAGTCAGCGGCGGCGGTCGAGCTCCTGCATTTATTCCAGTCACGCGGTTTGAGAATAAATGTTCGTTTTGCGAAATGATGTTTCCGAACGCTCGTTCCTTGAATACCCAAGCCAGTGCGCGGTGCGATTATTCATCCCGCTGATAGTATCAGCTGCCGAGAGCGCTTTGACTTGTGCAAGTACCCCAGCCGTTGTCGCTTCCTAGATGTCAGCCAGATAGTAGGTGCTTGCCTTACTTATTGATCGGTTCTCGTGGATCTTGGCAGCGTTCCTAGGGTGCTCCTTGGCTGCGAGCGTGGCATTCATATTTTGGTTTCGCTTTGTCAGGCACCTTCTACAATTAATGTCCGGGCATTGTAAATAATTCACTTCTTTTTTCCCTCTGAAAACCACTAGGTCATTTTGATTGTCCTCATAACTCGCATATCTCAGATACTGTATTAAAAAGGCAGAAATAAAATATATATAAAGCAACATAAAAATGATAGAAATAAAATATTTCTATGGCAATACATGCGAGTGCTAGTCATTTGAAAATAGTAATCAGCTGTTCCAAAAGTGCTCTGAGATACAAATAGCAGTATAGTCAGTACATTTATCGTAAATTCGATCTCAAAAGGTCAGAAATATCTAGAATTGATTTATAAACCACTACAAGTTTTTTAGTAGATGCGATTGTTCCTAAAGAAGTCATAATTATTGCTTTATTGTAACTGAGAGAGAAAGAATAATCATCAAGAGGAATTTGCGAGTATCCTTTACGCAATTGGTTCATCGCCATTGTAATTTTTAAGCAATCCAACGTCGGAATAACAGTGATAGTTTCACATGATATTCTCCCTTTGCGTTAGTTGAGTAACAAACTAAACATTTCTGTATGCGTGTAATCGCTAATACATTGTTGTGCTTTATGAGTATTAAAATAATTAAGCGGTAATTAAATTGTGTATATATTTTTACATTCGACTATTGTGACTAATAAAAGTGCCTAGTTGCCTTGAAGGCTTTGTGACTATGCCGTCAAGAAAGGTAATTCCCATTCCCATACGAGTTCTTCATAATATTATCTCTGTGAGAAACGTCTCCATGTTGAAAATCCTCACAACCTAGCAAAAGAAACACAGGACAAAGGGAACTTCGTTCGACGCGCCAAATCCTCTTAAGTGCTATTTGAATGTAATTCTAATGGCATAGAGCCACCCTTTGATGCCAGCATCCCAGTTCCTTGCAGGAGGAAGTGCGCTAGCATTGATTCGCGGCCGGAGCTCAATCCCATTGGGATGCAGTCGCCCTCTTTGGGCCCCTCCTGCGAGGACCCGGCCGTGTCACGAAGCGGTCGGCAGAGGAGAGGAAAAGGCGCGAGCAAAGGCAAAAAAAAATGTATGCAACTTTGGGAGAGGGGGGAAATGGAGGTGGAGCGAAGTGGATTGTCAGTTCGACCTATGGATGGATGGTTATACGTTGTTTTCTATGTGATCTTCCCATATCACAGAGGCACTCTCACTCAGAACTGGATAGATACAACCGAGATGGGCCTTTGGAGTGCTTCGGTGATAAAAAAAATTACATTAAAAGGGCTGAAATGGGTCTAAGAGCCATCCCTGGCATCTGAGGAGGAGTGTCAAAACTATGTCTCCCCGCTGGACTTTGAATGTTGCAATTTGAATCGATTAAGAGATATTATCTTTGGAATTGATAATTCCTAAATATATGTTCTTTGTTCGTTTGTTATCTAGTGAAGCTAGAAAAATTTTTGTTCTTAACAAATTTATGTACAGTGCAATTAGAGTACAGCAAAGATTCAATTCGAGAATAGTTATGTGCGAAACTTGTCGACGGTATGCCCATTCTCAAGCCAATTGCGACTTCCCACGAGATGTGTGAAATGTGTAGGGATTAGCACTACAAAGAATGTGGAAAAACTAGAGATTCCCTCCCCCAACGTGTTAACTGTAAAGATCACCATCGCTAATTACCGCGGCTGTACGAGTAAATACTATAAAACTTACGTTAAAGAGAAGACTATGTCCCTATCCCAAGTAAGTGCCAACAGTTCAGATAGTTATGCCTCCCCAAAAATTACCCCCATCATAAATGAACCCGAAACTTATAAACGACATTTCCCATCAGTCTCGAGTCGCTCTTGTCAGGGAACAACTCTACCTTCAAGTATGGCACCGCCATTAGATTGGATAAATATCATTTCCAATATTATTTCACAAGCCCTAACAGTTATAGTTACTCCGAATACAAAAAATGGTAGAGGGAATTGTTGCAACAATGACATACAAAGGATAAAAATCATAAAAAAGGTAATAACGTAATCCTCAACTTGTACGCAACCGTCCTCTAACGCTAAGAAAACACATTCAAAATATTCTCACGTTATCACAATGTCAGATTGCATGCCACAAGGAAACACATTTAATCCCGGTTAAAAATGAAAATAATAACATTCTGGGATTCCAGTGTTATCGCTATTATAGATTATCGTAACAGCAGCTGCTTGGTGTACATAAATTAGTTAACTAACAAGTGAAACAAGAACTAATTTTCACCCCATTCTCTGTCAACTTAGAATCTGTTGGAGTTAAAATTAGTACAGTTAGGAAACCAACCCCGACTTAAGAATTGCCATATCCTAATTAGCCATTTATAAATATATTACCTTAAAACCCTCGAAAGAGATAACAGTCGAACGACAAGTAATAAAAAAGGTTTTTAACAATACAGAATATACAAGTCGAATCAGATATTAGAGACTTTTTGCAGCAATTGACTTGCAGCAATAGACAGCAATCGCGAGCCTCGGCGCAAGCGCAGTTTGATTGACGCATGCGCAGATTGTCAAATTGGTTGAAGTGGTCGAGAGATTACTGTCGATTTCTTAACATTACGGTGTGCCAAAAAGTCCCTATCGTGATTCATGACTATCTGCGAGGGATGTCATAATCCCAGCAAGGAAGCTCAGAGGCTCGTATGTCTAGCTGCGAGAGATGTCACAATCAAAGCAATGAAGCTCAGAAGTGCAGAGACGTACTACGCAGCGGGACAGCCGTAGGCGTCAGGGACGAAGACGGTTCGAAGGCGACAGCTGCTTTTGGAGGCGACAGCCGCGGCGGCGGCAGAAGCGGCATCGGCGGAGGCGGCGGCCGCAGCTTGCCAAGTGGGTGACCGCCGGCGGTCGTTAGGTGAGCGCGTGACTCACCCACCCGGCCTCCGCTCCCGCATGGAGCTCCTCTCCGCTCCTCCGCGTCCGCCGCGCCCGCCCCGCCGTCCGGTTCCCAACCCGGGACTCGCTGACGCGCCGAGCCGCGTCGCGCCGCAATTGCGAACGTGCGCCGACTTGGAACACGCGCGTCCCGCAAAGATTCCATGCCGGAGAAAGCTCTTCATGATTTCCAATGTGTTGTACTGGCTTGACAGCTACGTCGCGTCCAGCCGCTGTCTGGAGGAGAATTCTAGCGGCCGGCTGCACTGATCGATAGTTTTACGTGGTTTCTCCCATCAACACCAGGCGAATGCCGAAGCAGTACCCTAACAAACGGGCCACGAACCGCGCACTGTATTTTCATCCTCTTCCTTGTCCTATCCTCACCCTTTGCTTATATATACTTACTCACATTCACTAGACTAACACACTTATCAGGAGACGAGTCGAGAGCTTAGAGCTTGTCCCAGCTGGAGCGATGCCCCGCTGGAGGGAGATACCTGATTGGGTAAAACCCGCATACCGACGTAGGTCGGCGACATATCCAGTGGGGGAAAATAACTGCCAAGTCTCGTGATAAAAGCGTGCACTACACTCACGGTACTTGTTATGTCGCGCTTATTACGGCGCGCAAAAGTATTGTATTTGGCGCGCGAGCATCAAGACAGCGCGCTCTGGCGGGAATCGGCGGCGGCAGCGGCAGCGGCAAGCCGTGGCCACGGTCTAGCAGGCTCGAGGCGCGGAGCGAGTCTCGCCGCCTAGCATCGGCCCTTTAAAGGGAGCCGGCCGACACCCCAGGGCAGTCTTTGGTTTACGAGGCGAACACCTAGACCGTTGCGCCACGAATGCATCAATTTCTTTTCATGTTGCAGGATTGGCCGTAGATGCCCGTAAGGGTAGGATGGCTGCACCGCGGTGGAGTGAACGCGCGTTTCACGAAACTGCACAAGTATCTACTCAGGGCAGTCTGGAGAGAGCCCCAAGAGAGTTACTAGCGGCGGTACGCGTCCAGCCCAGAGATCCAGCAGCCAGAGGTCAATCGTCGTGGGGGCAACGATTGCAGCCAGCGCTAGTGGGAAACGTCCAGGAGCAGACGTATAGGGAAACAGGGCATTGGAGATTGCCCGGGACTTGCAATATGGCTGGCTACATTTGTAATGAGTGAATTAATAAAATGTGGTTACGTGTGTGATTTTTATTTAATGGACATAACAGTACTAATGACAGTTGACGCGCCCAGAATCATCAGTTGATCTATCAACCAACCAACCAACCAATAATCCCGATGTAATTATTAACGACATGAGTCAACAAATAACAGAATCTGATAAACCACAAATAACCAATTATTTGTGTTATCTGTCGCTTGTATTTCAATAAATTTCGTAATACCAGCTTCTAAGAAAAAATCCTCTAACACGTGGTGTAGCCAGAATCATTTTTCCAGAATCCATATTTCATTGGTACTTTATACCGCAAAATTGATTGACGGCAAAACGTCTGTCTGTGATCAATGCTAGAGCCTAAACCGCTCAACCGATTTTCTTCAAAATTGATATTTCTCGATTGATCTGTATGACCTCGAGGCTTTGGGAGTTTGAAACGTATATTTTGATATTTTAGGGATACTTTTCATAAAGCGAGCATTTACGTATTTAGAGAGTCAGTTCGGATTGGCCGATACGGCGGCAAGTTATCTCTGAATATTTGAGTTCGGGTCTCTGAGCGGGAAAAAATGTTTGCTGGTTGAAAACACTTTTGCAGGTTTATGCACTAGTACTATAATATAGCGTAGCAGTTAGAAAACAATGCGAGAAAGTATGTACTAATGTACCACTACTAGCTTTAATTGTGGTAAATTGACATATAGGTATAGCGGTGCGAAAAACAACACGCGCAGGTACAAACTCGTCAGCTCTCCTGAATTTGTAGGTTTCAGTGCATTTCATGTTGCTAAGAAATTCCTCGTGAAGTGGCTGCAATCTTTAATAATGCCAATTTGCAACCTGCAACTGTTGTTAAGTTTAGTTTCGAGAGTTTAAAGCTTGTACACATAAAGTTAAGATAGAGGCGGAGGCTTAATTCAAGACATTTCTCCACTCTATATTGAAAGATTACCTCTCTTCCTAAAATCTGGAAGTTGGTGGGATCTATGCAGATATATTGTTTTCTAACAAAGACAATAGCGCTGTTTAGTTATAATATTCCTGTTGATAGTGTTAGGTCATTCAATTAAATTTTAAAGAATCCACATTTGCAACACACACTGTAGTTGCAAATTTTACTCTGATCTAGATTAATAAAGCAATCTGCAGCACTATGAAGCTGCCTCTGAAAAAAGCCAAGCAAAAAGTCAATGAAGATACGGACTATCAAGATAATGCAAATTAAATTGACATGTAGCTAGATAAATGTCGGAAGTCTGGTATATGATGTCAGACTTCCAACATTCCACGATACCAAGTGGGTCCACTAAAGTTAGCTCTCTTACATAGGTTGTTTAGAAAAAAGGCCTTCAGATTTCTAGGTTACGTTTTGTGAGTGCAAAGATGATCACTTGTGATGGAAATTGATATAACCAAGTTACACAAGTGACATTTCTAATACCGCGCCCCTCATTGGTAGACAACTCACACTACTCTGGTGTTTGGCAGGTGCAGGGACTCTTAAGGGAACAACCTGCTCTCTGACAATGACAATATTCTTTTTTAAATTTTTATTATTCAACAGTGTCAACGAAAAATATCAGTGACTGTGACTGTCATGAAGTTTAATGCATGCCTGGTAACGGTAATGAATGTTCTGATGGAGTCACTATTTTGTAACCACCAGAAATATTTACGTGTGATGCGAGGAGTGTAGTCAAAGACTAAACTCGTATGTTTTCTCTTATAGCCTACGGCAATATTAATGCAGGTCGACTTGTTTTTATATTGAATATATTTGTCATGTGTACTGCTAAAATGCATTTGGAAATAAAGGTTAGGCAACTTTAGATGTTTACACACTCTTTCTATAAAAATTCTTAGTACTACTCAGGAAACAAGCTGAAATATCAATCTGATAGTTTCTTCCAAGTGATGATCAACTCTGCTCAAAACGTATGTCCTGCTGAATGAACGGTTTTCAATAATCGAATTATGGTAGCGTTTGTTAATAAACTCTGGAAGTACGGATATACTTCTTTTAATAGGGGCAGTATTTTAAAATGTAAAAATGTTTGTATCCATTGGTAGTTTTCCTTAATTACAGGTGTTATGGCTCTCGGACGGTTTCTAGTTTTTAATGACTTCTTTTCTACCAAGTCTACTAAATAAACATGTTTTCTTTACTAAGCGTTCCTTTTGTATTGACAAATTGTGTTTGATGACACATCAATTTCCTTCTCTGATTGTGTACGTAATGCACAATGAATAACATAGAAATAATTAGTTTTTGTACCACTATGATTTTTTTCGTAAAAATATGATTTGATGGAGATTAGAGAGTGAATATCATGGATGCAAAAGGAATATGTATAAAAAATGGAGTAATATAATTCCTGGGCATCCGATATGTTTTGCATTCAAGCGTGGTATTTATTGCTTCGACACGGTGTGAAATAAGGGAATTTATTATCACTTGTGTATCCAAGAAGACTACAAGGAAAATTAGGATCAGTGATGAACTTTCCTGAACACATTAAGAACCTTAATTTTAATTTTCTGAGAGTCATCACTGCGTTGCAAATTTGGTTCTTTCATACCGATGAAGCAGAAAATGATATACTTACATACTAACTAGACCAATTCCATGCAATTTCTTGCCTCATTTTCTTGTATACAGTACCACTACACAAAAAGCTGATAAAAGTAAAGAAAAGCTGTTTTATATGTAATATGATATCAATGTGTTATAAAACTAATGTTCCTTCTGATGAGCAACTTAAAATCAATGTAGGTTTGATAGCTCTTCTCATGAGACCGCTGCAACTCATTTTACATCGTTTTTAAAAACAGTTGAAATCGTCTTACAACAGTTACGTAATATTAATACGACATAATCACGTGGAAATATTTCATACATTTGAATTTGATTGCATGTCGTCGTGATGAAAGGTGGCTTACTTTACGTAGGAATTGACTCGTTTTTCCAAACAACAAAAATATTTACTGGAGCTGGGATTTGAATTTGATCGCATGGGTTCCACGATCAAACACTCTTATCCAATACACTAACCCTATGGATTGGTACGTGAGTCACTCAAACGCATAAAAACAGTTGAACTTGTTTTCGGAATTTCAGATATTTTAATGAAATCGGGCCTAAACCGTATTTATTAAGTGGACTTGGCTCTATTCGAAAAAACAAATTCAAGGTACAAATTGGAGCATTTTTAGAACATTATGAAAATGTTCTTGAAGCTTCACGTAAAGTACCAAAGAAAAAAATTCCGTTTGAAGTTAAAGGATCCACGACTTCAGCCACATTGATCGGGGAATTTCCATTTTGCTAAATTTCAGTTCATGGTTTAGGCCTCCAGCGTTGTTCAAAGAAATGCCGAGAGATGTTTTGAAAAAAAAACTTTTTCAGGACCTCTCAAAATATATTTTCACAGTATTAGGTAGCACCAAGAAAGTAAACGTTCTCGCAAACTGTTCATTTTCCCTGAAGCCGACCTTACCAGTGGGAACTGTTTCGCGCCGCTGCCGCTAGATCGCGTTCTCTTCACACCCGACCGAAGGCGGCCGTGGTCCTGAGGCGGCGGTCACGCCCGCGGTGCCCGGCCCGCCCCCTGGCCCTCGCGCGCTCTCGCCGCGCCGGCGCATTGTGTGCGCGATAAGCCCCTCCGATTGTTCGTACGCGGTAATTGCGCTGGGCCTCATCAACAGCCACAACTTGCATAAACACAATCCCGCTTACGGGCGCGCGGGATAAGCCGGCCCCTGCGCCTGCCCGCCCGTTCCCCTCCCCACTCGCCCACCGCCCTCTCGTCCACTCGCCCTCCCGCCACTTTTGCGTAGTTGTAAACCAGCGTTTAATAATTTTAACCAGCATTTTTTTCATAGGATTAGAATAAGATTTCTTTGGGTTTGTCTCAATGAGATTTTGCTCACTTGTACGTTTTCCCATATGTTCCTTGGAAAATGAAGAAATAAACTATAGATATTTCTCATTGTATAACTGAAGCGTGACTGTAATTCCTTTGAATGTTACAATAAAAATAAAAGCATTTTATGCGTGGGAACATTCTTCATTAGCGACAGAAGAGTGTCTGCCACTCTTACTCAGGACCCTCTTAAAGTGAATAAATCGACAGGAACAAGACGGAGTGGGACGAGGAATCCCCAGCCGCCACGCTCATTCAAGAACGCTAAAATTGTTGAGACATCTTGAAGATGTAAGAGACGCGTGCGAGCGAACGTATATTCTGCAACAAGAAGTAAGCCTATAAAAAGTGTTTTGTCTAGAGTATTTTTTTTTCGAATTACACTATTAATGCTTTATAGTGTAATTGTTTTTAATTTTATTTTTTGTTATTTTCTTTAATTTTACATCTCGACGCACACGTCACAACAATAGAATCGTCGTTGAGACGCGTAGAAAATTCATAAAATCTGTGCATTAGAGATCATGTTGGAAGAAATCATCTTAAACTTTCCCTGCTGAAATAAAGAAACTTATTGAGAGAATTGTTTCTTTCACAAAGTGTTCTCCTAATCTCCCCTAACTCGTTCCTGAGGCGGTACTCATCGCGTACAAGATGCATAGAAGACACATAGAACATACATAGAATCTGTATCTCAGAGAAGTCATCTTAAACTTTCGCTGCTAAAATCTAGAAAATTGTTAGGAGAATAATTGTTCCTGTCACTGACCATTCTTCTAATCTCTCCCAACTTGTTCCTAAAGCGGCACTCACAAGATGCAGTCAGACGCATAGAACACACATCAAAAGTGTACATCAGAGATCATGTAGTGACAAGTCATCGTAAACTTTGCCTACTAGAATCTAGAAACTTGTTTTGAGAGTTGTTCCTGTCATTCTCCTAATCTCTCCCAGCTCGTTCCTGAGGCGGCACTCATTGCGTACGAGACGCGTGCATAGATCCTCCCCCCGACATCTCATTGGATGAGCGCTGGTGCGCATTAATGCACGTCATGATATTGCGTATGTATGAGCACGCACGAGCGCTCATGCCCAAGAGAGTATAATATTCTAAGGAGCGCTTTCGTCGTAATATACGGCGAAACAGTGTCCTGCATGAATGCGCAGTGTGTGTTGCAATTCAGTCTTGCTCAACCTTTGCCTGACAGCGCTATAAAATTGCATTACAACCGTGAGTTCCTTTATATTTTAGAAGGTAACTTGTTACTAGCGTTGTTCTGATGGTGGGAATTGGGTTTTGCGGCAAAATATTTAGCTTCATTTAGATAGTGGCAGACAAGATTGATTGCAATGGAGGATTAAAAAACTATATCTAGTTGTGTTTTAAAACTTTTGAAGTATAACAACAGCTAGAACTATGGAATTGACAATTCGGGAAGATATTAACTAGGTAGCCTTTATTAAATTCCTCTTGGTTTCTTCCAACTGAGTGATTATATCTAAATTATTTGAAAAGTATTATTAATACGAGTAATTTCCATTTTCTTCACTTTTAATGGGAATGATTTGAATGTAATGTAAATCCACTTGAATTAGGATTATCATTTCTTTGAATTCATTATAAAATTGAATTGTTAGTCGGGAAGTCACTGAACAGCAAGAAGTAATTTAAAATTGATTATTGGTATTTGAACTTAAAAATTGCTAACATTATTTGATAACATCAGACACTAGTATTTCCATATTTAATATTACCTATGTAATAACTTATTACTTTTAATGATAGTAATACTGAAAATGGAATAAAAGCTGAGTATTAATAATATTTTTTAAATAGTATACGTGACCATATCCTACAACATCTGAGAATATCCTGCAAGTCTAATTGCCTCAAATGTGTTTAGGAGATATTTAATTACTGGTTGTATGGAAGTCACCCATCTCTGAAATTTGCTGTACCACCGTGAAGGAAACCAAGAGACCACATTACAGATTGCTACTTTTGCTTCACGAAAGTAACATAAATCTCAAGTAAATGAAAATATGGTTTCTTATCTAAATTTGGAATCTGCAATGCGCCCACGCATTCTGATTCTCTCCCAGTTTCAAACCATCAACGGAATGGACAATGAAAGATGTAACAGGCGATGGTAGTGACAAACTATCATATCATGAAGTTCTTGATTACACGCCATCTGCAACACGGCTACAACCACAGCCATTGTCGCAGTCAGAATTGAACGATCTAAGTGATTGAAGTGATCTAAATCTTTCACAGAGACAAGCAGAACTACTTGGATTTCGTCTTCAAGGAAAGAACCTGTTACAACCAAACACTCGTGTTACTTTATGAAAAAGACCGCTTGATCTTTCATCTTTTTTTCTCAATGACAGATAGTTTGGTATGCTGTAATGACATAAATAGGCTGCTTACAAAATGTGGGATAATTCACAATCGGGAAGAATGGCGCCTATTTATAGATTCCTCAAAGGGTAGTCTTAAAAATGTGGAAAATCTGTGGTGATCTTAAAATTCTGGGATTTATTGTAGGAATACAGATTGGTTACACAAAACATTGCTGTTTCTTGTGTCACTGGCGTAGTAGGGTTTGGAAAGAATATTATGTAAGGCATAGTAGGGTTTATTATGGGGCATATTATGTACTGGCATAATAGGTTTTGGAAAGAATATTATGCCACTCAAAGAGTGGCTTGAAAGAAAATTCCAGTCCTAGTGAAAAAATGTGTCGCATGAATCCCTTGTTGACAAAATGTACTTTTACTACCACTCCATCTGAAATTGGGCTTTATGAAGAATTTTGTAAAACCAATGGACAATGATGGCCATTTTTCAATTTTTACTATCTAAATTTCCTGCGATTAGTACTGCAAAAATTAAGGAAAGAATTTTCATTGGGCCCCATGTTCGTGAATTGATGGAAGATATTACTTTTGAACAGTTGCTGACAGATACTGAGAAAGCAGTTTGACTTACATTGAAAAATGTATAAGACAATGTCTTGGGAAACGTAATATCTGAGAATTACAGGGAATTGACGGAATGCATGTTGAACTGTTACAAGGTTATGAGGTGCAACATGTCACTGAAATTACATTTCCTTCATTACCATTTCGATTTCTTCCCACCTAGCTTATAATGGTCATCCAGCTTGGAAAGAAATTAATCGGCGGCTATGTATTCCTACATACATCAGTAGAGTGGATCACAGGCACAAAATAAATTTAAGACAGCAGAGAACGGATGTCGGGAAATTTTCTTTTACAAATCGAACGATTACGGAATGGAATAGATTGCCTGCAAAAACCTTTGAACCCTTTCCTCAAAGTGTTCAACAGTTTAGGAAATTAATTTAGGGTATTATTAAGTAAATGAGGGAGAATAGTGGGTTATATAGCGATGCATAAGTGTTCTATTGTGAAGTGAGGTGTAGTGCAGTGTATAGCAGAGAAATAAAGAAGGAAATGTTTTCAGGTCTTAGTGAAGTGAAGTGCAGTGAAGTGCAGTGTGATACTAATGCAGTGTGTGTGTGTGTGTGTGTTTTCTCTCTTAATGTAATTTAATGTTTTATGAATCAGTCAGTTTTTATATCATTATCATTATTTTACCATTATTATTACTACAATTGGTATACAATTTGCTTATTCTTATTCTTATTATTATTATTGTTGTTGTTGTTATTGTTATTATTATTATTATTATTATTATTATTATTATTATTAGTGGTTCTAGAGTTCTATATTACGGAAAGGCTGTGTATATTTATGTTTTTGTAATTAGCTGCCACCGGGTTATGCCCAATTGCAGTTTAAATAAATCTAATCTAATCTAATCTAATCTTGGAGATGTAATGGATCTGGAGAACGAAAGAAATCGCTGCAAAGGAAAGACGATATATGGGAAGATAGTCACCAAAACTTTCGACGGATTACTGCTGGACACTCCTACAAGAACTCCACACCATCCACAGATAAAAAGAAACTTTCCAGGAAAAGTTTCTAACTCGTAAGTGCATTTCAAGCTTTATTATGTTTTCTCGTACTGTTTTCATTTGATGTTTTGTAATACAAATAATTAATTATACAAATAATTTATAACAAACAATTTTTGTAATACAAATAATTTTTGTTACATTATCCGTATTTTAATACACAACAGATTCCTCCTGTATTATTATTGAGTCGCTTCGAAGGTTCTCGAAAGTGATATATGTGGCATATCTTCCCCAGAAAAATTGGCATGTATGGAACATTTCTGATCTCATTTTCGCAATCAGCGTATTTGATTTAGTAGAGAACACGTATACTTATCTCGTGGCAAGACGCAAAGTTCAAATATGTTGCATTGTGTAATAGGCGGAAAACACAACCTAATATTTGCATTTTACAGATAAAATCAAATTTGTTTCATTGTTTTCTTTTACATTTTTATGAGTTCCTGGATATCTAAAGGGACAATGGAAATCCCACATGGCCAGGGGCTGCTTAGTTTTTTGTCACTTTCTGCGCACATTGGAAATTAGTAATGTAGACATTATTTTTCTTGATCTTCAGTATTTTATTTTCTATCCCGTTTGACTCATTTCAGAGAGCTACTTTCAGCTGTTTTTTGCTGCTGGTATACTCCAACACTTTCTAATTTGTTCTCTATCACATATGTCATGCACTAACGATGTAGGAATGATCGACAGAACAATTCTCTTGGTCGTGAGTTCGAGGACCTATCGAACCCCTTATCTAGGCAGTCAAGAAGTTAGGAATTCCGCCATCGAAGAGCGGCGAGGAACTCCGTTGACACCCGCTGGAAATATTTCTATTAAGATACGGCCGTCGATAAATCCACGAAAACCTTTTAGGGGCCTTGTTCCACGCGTCGGGCTGTCGCGTCGAGCGCCATCGGGAGTCTTTGTTTCGCCGAAGGAGAGCAGGGGCTGGATGGAGGGGTTGGACGCGGGCGACGAGATAAGGCGAGGCGAGGCGAGGCGAGGCGAGGCGTGGTCCACACGACGCCACGGAGCAGGCAGGCCAGGCCTGGCGAGGCGGGGCCGGGAGGGTGAGGTGGGAAGCGGCAGTCAGGATGGCACCAAGAAAAAACTACAAAAAGTATAAATCAGAGCAGATATATATATATATACATATACTCAAATGCGTACGCACTTCCCTGATCGATAATTTCCGTAGTTTTTCGCTGTATTTTCACTGTATCAACGAATGCCAGATCAGTACCTTAAACTGCGATTTCTCTAACTGCGTCCCTCAAGGCCACTCAAATCCCATCTTCGCGATGGAATACGTTACGGCATTTCGCGCGCGTCTTTCTCGCTAGATTTCGCACGATCGCGACCGTATGAAGCAGTGCTTGCGATCATGCGGCTTCTACCGGCAAGACCGAGAAAAGACGCGAAATGCTGTGACATATTCCATCGCGAAGATGGGATTTGAGTGGCCTTGAGGGACGCAGTTAGAGAAATCGCAGCATAACAAACGGGCGTAATCTTTCCGTCCTCATTCTTATCTTCACCACTTTCCTTACGCACTTACACAAACGCCATTACCACTCTTGTTTGGAAACAACTGTGAGCTTGAGATTGTCGGTTCTCACATTCTAGCGAGGAAGGAACACCGCCAATTCCAAGGACACAGCATGACTCACAGCTACAGCAGTAACGAAGTCATAGCTGACACTCTCATCATTAATACTCACGCACGCAATACCCCTAAGCGTTTTCTGTCTTGTTGATCTTGTTGCTCGGTGCATTGTGACGTTGTGATTGATTGAGGTGACTCAGACCATCATCCGATGTCTCTGCAGTGCCTCCGACCGGAAGGTCTTAGGGTTTGAGTCCCGACCGTAGTAGGATTTTCGATACGTGCTGACTTGACAGATCGAATTCATCCGTCGTCTGAAAAAGAATTCTAGCCGTCGGCTGCTCTGAACGGTAGTTTTCCATGATTTGTCCGATCACACCAGGCTAATGACGGAGCAGCACCTAACAAACGGGCCACGGACCGCGCGTAATCTTTCCTTCCTCTTCCCTATCCTATTTTTCTTACATACACACACGAACTACACATCCACATATGCCGGAAGGCCAGTCAAGAGATTAGAGCTTGTCACGGTTGGGGCGGTGCCCCGCTGATGTGCGATATCCGGAGATGAAAACCCAGCAGGCGGACATGTAGGTCGGCGCCGGCTCTCACCATGCAGCGAAGAAAGAACATCGTTACCTCCCGGGATGAAACGTGCACTACACTTTCAGGCGTAGTGACCGTAGCAGTTGACGCGCCCGGAAACACGAATGAATCAACACAAATCAATTGGCACCGTGCGGCGCAGCGCGGCGAGAGGCGCGACGCGGCGTAGCACGGCGACGGGGACGGGGAGAGGCGGGCGCGAGGCGGCGAGGGGGCGTGGCGGGGCGCCGAAGGCTGCGGTTGACGTCTGTCGCGCTCATCGCGATGCGCCGCGGGTTTCGCTACGCGACGCGACTGCCGCGCTCCGCGACGGCACGCGACACGACAAGGCGCAATGTGAGCAGGTTGCGCGCCGCGTAAGGAGCGCCGCACCCATCACTTCACTTTTTCCGGGAGCAGTTTACGGGTGATGGAGAGGCAGGTCTCGCTGTAGGCGGAACGTACGAGAGTAGGTGCCCCCTCGTCTTGATTTGAATTTTCACAATGTTGCAAACTGTTTAAATAGATGCACACTCAGAAACGTAGGGTAAAAGAGAATTCTAAGAAAGTGATTTCCGTATCAAGACATGATACAGATTTTATGACACCAGATGAGATGATATTCGATGTGTCCTAGTCTTTTGGTGAGTAATTAACAACGTTCTTCGAATTGTTCCAGAACGTTTTTCGAGAATTCTTAAATCCGTGTTTTTTGGAGGGAGTAAGCATTCTCTTTCCTGTTTTGTTGTCCAAGTGATACCATCTTTGTCTGCTGGATGGAGAACGAAGCGCAACAAAATTTGCGTGGTCAGGCGGAAGACCAGGCTTGATGTCCTGAGCCTCGCTGCGTCAAGTAAGGCACTAATTGAAATTGAATTGAAACATATAAGACGCGTTTTTGGAGGTTTTTGATTAATAGGTCTTTCAGACCTTCTTGGCAAGACGAATCAATTAACATGATTTTAACTGAATTCTTCTAGAATATTCTGGATGAATTCTGTGGGGTTGAAGGTACTTGCAGTTGTGAAACGCTGTGATTTACTATATTATATTTCCTGAAGCAAAGGAATCGTTAAACATTTCGGTATAACATTAATTATCAGATGCACCAAAATTAAACTTAAGTTACAATGAAACGTAAAAAAAGATTGTCTAGGAATACTTTTCCGGCTAACTTCCTTTACCCGAGAATGAGCGTGCCAAACAACTGTCTTATGTTGAAAATATATTAGATTTTTAATGAATATATCATAATTAAAATACTCAAAGATAAAAGTACTCGCCGGAAACGCCATGCTACACTAGATGTGTTTGTACGACTGGAATAATTGCAAACATATGGTGTAGTATAAAAATACAATTATTTATATGACAAATAATAATATGATAGTTGTCCGCTTTCTTTTCCAAAAAAATATCTTCAGACATTTTCCAATAACGTCACGTCTCCCGCGAGATCGAGGAGACAATGACAGATTCATGATGTCATTACTTTTGACACAAGGGGATGCTACAATTTGATTTAAACTATTACGCATTGGAGGCTCAGCGCTCATTGGGTCCTGGAATAAGAGGTGAAGTGTGGCATTTTTAGCGAATCGTAAGAGAATGTGAAATTTTTCTGAAGGGAGAGAGCGTCTTCTTGCAAAAATTTCTATAACTATATGTCATACAACTTACAATGAATTATTTCGCTTTATTTTTTTATTCGGGATAAGATGCAGAAAGAAATGTAAATAACAACCGCTTATTGCTTTAACATTAATATAATTTAGCTTAAAATTTGCCAATAAACATCTCGTAACGGAAATTTGGCAGTTCCACCAGATAACCAGGACGGAATGCCGAATTCACGACACAATGTCCACTGACCAGAAGATGTCCAAGAAACGTAGTATAATCACCGACAATCCAGTAGAGTAGTTCACGGCGCATAAACTATTTTGATATCCATGACGTCACACCACGATATGGATGTTCTCTCCAGAATTGCCTGGCTATGGTGCTTGCCGCGAGCCGTGGCGGAGACTTGAACCGGGAGAGGTGGCTCAGACCATCAGCTGATGTCGCCGCAGTGCCTCTGACCGGGAGGTCCTAGGTTTGAGTTCTGACTCTGGCTGGATTTTTCGGCACTGCTCGAAGGTCGAATTCAGCCGCTGCCGCAGAGGAGAATTCAATCAGCCGTTCTGATCGGTAGTTTTCCATGGTTTCTCCTGTAACTACTAGGCGAATACCGGAGTAGTGCCCAACGAATGGACCACGGACCGCGTGCGATCTTTCCTACTTCTTCCTTGTCCTATCCTCACTCCTTACTTACACACACACTAATATGCACTGCACTACCACACATGCCTGTATATCAGTACATTATCACACATGCCGGGAAATAAGCTTACGGCTTATTGCAGCTGGGGCGGTGCCATGTTGAAAGAGATACGATAGGTCTGTGCCTCTCGCATACGGTAGGTCTGTGCCAGATCTGTCTAGCGGGGGAAGATCATCATCACCACCTCCCGAGGAAAACACACACTACACTTACGGGATTAAGAATCTTAGACGTTGATTCGTCTAATTGTGATCTATAATATCTAGTGTCCTTTAATGACTGTAGTACTTCTAGTTATTCTATTACAATGGAATATGCACTTGTCTGGAATACATTCTGGTAATCGCAATAAATGGATACAAAAGCATTATATATGTAATATACAGCTACAAAAAATTACTACTTTAAGGTTCTTTTCATAAATGTCGTTTCTTCAACGCATGCTTTCATTGCTCAACCGTATATTTATATGACCTCAATAAACTTGTTCTTAAGGAGGTACCTATGAATTATTAAAGGAGAATGATGTGCTGAGGGTTTACACATGACTAGGAAAACCCGGCAGACGTTGTTCTACCCTTCATGTCCCTCTTTCCCCACACATCACCCATTCACATTGTTTCTCCCTCCCTTCCTCACCCTGTCCCTTTCTGTCTAACTGCCGCTCTCTGTTCCTCTCATTCACATTTACTTGTAGATATGTAGACTTGTAGACGTCTCTCAGCAGGTGAGATAATATTGGGAAGCGCCGGACCAGCAAAAATGTAATAGAATGTTCAAGAACAGCTCATTCTGTAGATAAAGATGTGAGAAACGTTTCTTTGAGACCTCTGGCCTCAAAAATTTGCTTTTTAAGGTCCTAGAACGCCTCGTTTTGGAGTTATTTAACGATATAGATTCAAAATGTTGCCTAGTGTGTTGCGGGTTGCATTTGGCGTGAATATTTCGTTTTGTTCTACAGCGCCATGTAGTGGAGTTACAACAGAATTAACAACACTGGGTGAAAACACGTAGAGGTACCAACTTTCATGGAGCTCGGTACAACAGTGTCGGAGTTTAGCTCTTATATACATACCAACATACAGTTTTTTTATATGTAGAAGAATAAGAAGTCAAGAAAGAGACTGTCAGTAAATGAACGTATCTCGAACCAGCACTGAGCATTCTCTAGACAAACTTCCGCCTCTGAAATCGTAAAAAGATAATCGAAGAAACTTCATTGTAAACCTTTCTAACGCCTGGTACTTAAAAGATTTCCGCTTCTAGAGGACATCGTAAATTTGGCTGTAGTCACATTAATATTACATTGGGATACACAAATAGCGAGATTTTATAGGGAGTTCTATGTACAATAATATTTAGTGACTGACAGCACAGTGAAAAAATGAGTAAAATATATTGAAACTAGTGGCTTGAAGCAGCAAAAGCTGCTAACATATTTGGATACTACATTAAAAATGCTAATAAAGAAATTATTTTCTTTCATTCCAATAGAGCTTTAGTTGAGGAAATTGGTCTAACAAGTACGTTATCGTAATACTACTGCAGTGTCCGTGCTACACCAATTAATTACTTCACATGAGATATGAAAGTTACATCAGACTTCAACATTTATTTACATTGTGTTGTATCACTGACGCTACTAGAAAATACTACATTCTTACATCATAAAATATGAGGGTTCTGTCAGAATGGGTAATATCAGTGAATTCGCGGTTAATCATGGCAATTATCAGTATATTAGTATATCATGATATAATTTTGCATCCTCGAAATATAGGTTCGGAGTTGTATCAGTTTGAGATATATCAATGAATTATGCAATGCTACTAGTATAATAGGTAACGGTACAGTTTACAGTTGTGTAGCAGATTTTGAAAACAGCAATTTAGATTTTAGATGTTCTTGCTAAATCAGTCACGCATGTGATAAACTACTGCTAAAGAGGTAGCTTGCACATGATTTTCTATAGTTTTTCTATTATAAAAGTAAAACTTTCATTGAAATTGCTATTTTTCCAGAGATCTTGAGGTAACAAGGAATCTAATGAGTCATTTTTCAGCCTTTAGGTTACGCTGTTCTAACAATTTTATCTCATTACCGGAATTAATGTATTCATCTCACTACGCGTATGTCCTTGCACTAATTCGACATCAATGCAAAATAATGAGTACATACAATGCAACTTTTTTAATTAAATTTTGTAATATATATTTAAAACGTTGACGCGTTTGTTCCCCTCATTACGGATATTTACGAGAGAATACTATACTGATTGTGTAGAGGCTGTGACCTGTTCGAAAGCGGATTATAACAAAATAACAGTGAAATACGAGTTGAAAAATTGCATGTTTTCATTGGAGTTCTGCCGTGAAATTTATGGATGAGTTTAAAATCATTGAAAACGAAGTTGAATTATTTCTCAAGCCTGTGTGGCAACTAAAAATGTATTTTGTATATTTTCAAAAAACCCTCCTAGAAATTTCGTAGTCCAAACTAAGCAATATGTTATAAATTTGTATAATTTATTTATAAATGCTGGAGGTGTTGAAAACGTCTGTACGCAGGTCTGAGGCATGTTAGGAGTGCAACCAATAAAAGGATTTGACAAAACAGAAAGAATACAAAAGCTTGAACTGAAAAAAATTAAATATTACATAAGTTATAAAATACCAATGGTTAATAACAATTTTCATAAATAATTGTAAACAGCAGGAGTACTCTTCATAATAAGTAAAAAGTGACAGGAAAATCGAAAAAAAAATTAAAATAAATTTTAGATAACAGCTTCAAAGGTCAATGTAGTTTATCACTTAGTTAACAGATTAATTGAATATAAAAAACAGTAACATTCGTTGTTTTAAAAATTAAAAACAGAAAAGGAAAACATTCAATTTACTATTTGTTTGAAACTGAAAAGATTTTTGTGTACATTTAATATTTAGCATTTTTAACTAAATTTTGATATATTTCAAACTTTTAATACTACAAATATAAAATTTAAACTCATTTGATAGTTTATTATACATTCAAACAGTCCTAAAAAAGTTATTTTTGCTTTCTTGTAATTTCAATTTTGGTAAAACTATCTGTTAATGCCTAGCAATACTGGTTATCGTTTTATGTATTGTATACAGTTTATTAAAGTGAAATAACATAATATACTTTTCTTTTAAAAAAAATTTACTAATGTTTGGATTGAACTGTGTCAGAATGGAAACGATAGACGCCTGTGAGAATGTAGAGTAAGCGTTTAATAACATTTTGAAATAAATAAATAATAAATAAATAAATACACTTGCAAATTGATTTAATATATTTAAGATAACTTTGTAACCCGCTTGTAAAATGTAACTTCGCTTGTAAAATGTAAAATGTAAAACGTAAAATGTAAGAAGTAAAATGCAAAATGTAAAATGTACAATGTAATAGTCGCTAATGACCTAGCTGACGATGCGACTATAAATAATTAAAAAAAACAAAAAAACTTTGTAACCCGTTCACACGGATGTCGATGCCGTTGAGAAGAGGTCCACTGTATTTTCGAGTTATTAAGAATGAAGTTAAAAACACATGAATCAAGTATTCAGAGCTTTATCCACCACATGAGAAACGCTCAAATTCATGCAGCGGAGAGAGTCGGCAGAGCTAGTCGGATTGGAGCGGCCATTTGTCTCCATTTCTGTTGACAGAAGAAGCGCGCGCTGCGACAGCGTCGCGGCCGACTGAGCACGACGGCGGCGGCGCAAGGGGCGGCAGAGGCGGGGGTGGGGGAGGCGGCGGCGGCGGCGGCACGTCTGGCGCCGTCTATTTACGGCGTCTACGCGCGCCGTCGCGTCGTCGGAGTCATTGGCGACGCGACGTCTTTGTCGCCGCCGCGTCGGCGCCGCCAGTGAAAGTCAACTCGACGTTATGATCTGTTCCGTGTGCGCTCTTGAAGTTGGTTGAACTACTTTCTGAGCGGATGCGGACAGTTTTGGGTCAATAAAAGGGATGGTGTCTTCCTCTGTCTTCTGACGGGCACATTCGCTAGAGAAATTGGAGTGCACAACCCCGCCAGTATCCAGTTGAATATTACGCATCTCGGGATTATTCATTATTGTCATAGGTATGAGATCCGTACTTGTCTGGGAGACGCCGCGCCCGAGACACAGTTGCGAGCGTTTCGGCCGTCACACTGACACCTCCCTCGGGACGAAATGGGCGGTGAATTGCGCACGGCCTAATAAGGAAGATTTCTTTTTTGTAAACTCGTGCGAAGTCCATCTTAACGCATTTTGCCCGGAAGATGAACTCAGTTTGAAACCGACGTTGGCTACTGTGCTTAGGACGCGGCGTCTCCCGAATAGCCAAGCATCTATTGACTCCAGCTGTGGAAGCCTGCGCGTTCATCATTGTCATAGACGGTGTGGCCATCTTTACGGCGCTAAAGCTAATAAATCTTTATTTAGGCTCTTCAAGTTTAAGTATGATAACAGCAAATTTCAGTACTAACGACGTCATTCTAAATCAGGATCGCGATCTGGATTCAGGGCAGTGTGGCCCTCCAAAAATTCCATGGGCATCGCCATGGACTCTACTTTCCCTCTCCACTGCCCTCTTTCCCTCTGTGGGGCGCGCTGCGCCGCACTGAAATCGCAATTTCTGTTGCGGTTCAAGGAGCGTTCGCTGTGTGTCCCTAAGAACAAGCTGCAAAAGATTGTGCTGAATATCATGTAATTGAAACCAGCAAAAAAAGGAAATAGTCTTTGTCGATTCAAAACATTAATAATCTTACGTACATTATACGGAATCCTAACTAGTAATACGGAACCAAGACAAAAGTATTATTTGATTGGAAGACAATTGATAGACAATTGGAAGACAGACGATTGATAGTAGCCTGACAAGTTGGACAAACAGTTGCGGTATCCTTCTCTACGAACCTGGTCTTGTGAGATCGGGTCTGAAATATTGAGCGTGGCTGCGGTGGCAACCAATGTGCCCGCGGCTGCCCTGTTTGGAGCAGCGCTATTCTAGACTATAAAGGGAGGTCTCATTGAGTTGAGAAACTAACCCGTTGACCGTGTACAATGACAAAATATGGAGGGAAAGAAGGATTGCTCGCAATATTTCAGGTACTACAGCGTCATAATCTGTCACAAAATTGATCGAAGGAAACTAAGAAAGCTAGCTGCTTATCTGAGGACGTAAGTCGACCACCGTCTTACTGGAATTTAGAACATCCCGGTAAATGAAGTTTTAGTTGTGAATTCTTCACTATAATCGCTACCCCAACCGGACGAGAGAAGTCTGAGGAGTCATTGATGGAGTCTTGTGTCAAGTCTTGTGTCTTGTGTGGAGGTACATTGGAGTTATCGAATTTTCGATGAGTCATTCAGTGGTGGTCTCTCCACAATATCCGCTATCCCAACCGGTCGGGAGACCTTTGGTGTGTCATTTAGTTGGGGAGTGATCGATGCTCTGGAGTCATTTTGTGAATTGGAGTCATCGAGCTTTTGGTAAGTCATTTAGTTGTGGACTCTCCACCACAAACGCTACCCCAACCGGTCGGGAGATCTTTGGTGAGTCATTTCTCTAGGATTCCTCGTGGTGTCAGCAATTTCGGGCGCAGCAATGTCAGCATGTGTGTAATGGGGATATATGGTGTGGGGGTCACGCGTGGAGACCCACTCACTGCTCGAGGGGAGGGCGTAAATTAGCCTAACCCGCCCTGAGGGAGACACATGAGACAGAAGGTCGTTAAAAATACATTAACACGATTCCTGTAAAAGCGTCGATTTGCTGTGTTTAAAACTTAACGCGTCGTTTCATTTTGTGGCATAAAAACAAGGAAGTCACTCTATTGAAAGACATTCTTCGTGTGGTAACTGTAATGACATGATATTTTGGAACGGCTTTTTCTATTCGGTTGTACCTCAGAGTGAGTATCACTCTAAGACACGGTAAATGAAGTGTTTCTCGACTGTAAAATTTAACCATATGTGCACTCTTCTTATATTTATTAGTGCGACACTACTATGAATAACGATTCCATTCCTCTGAGCTTATTCATTGTGTACACAGCTTCACTCTAATTGCAATTTTCATAGCGAGCAATGAATTCCATTTGTTCTCATTGAAGTTGTAAGTCGCTGCATGCCGCCTTCAGATTTGACTTACCATTTAATTTGCAATTTGCAAATAATAAAAAAGAATCATTAATTTTGGCCATCAATGTTCTTGTGGAGATTCACACTAATTGACAATAGTGAAGACAATGTCATAAAGCCAAAACAATTAAACTGCAGCAAATGAAATGATTTTCCATCAATATACAGAGAGTATAAATTCCAGCGTCATCTATATCGGTCATGAAATGATTTAAAACACGTGTTGTAAATCTTTTCATATTAGTCTCTTGTGTTTTATATTTGTTTTGTTGTTGTATTTGTTTATATTTATTACTTGTTTCATAAAAAAATTTTGAGTGATTCTTTAAATTTTATATACCATTACCGCGAAGGTGTCGAAAAATTAACTCTAAGAAATTTTAAGACTAGAACTGCCGTCAAAACGGAAAATTTCTGAAGCCACCGAACAATAAGGAAAAAGTCTTCGTATGGTTATTACTAAGCTGCGGGTTTTTGCCTATTTGTTGATTTTTATCCATCAATTAAAAAAGCAGTATTTTAGGTTACTTATTCATTTTGAAGCATTAGGTGTATTAAAATTTAATACTACTAATGCCTCAAAATGAATAAGTAACCTAAAATACTGAATTTTTAATTGAAGTATAAAAATCGGCAAATAGGCAAAACTCCGCAGCTTAGTCATTACAAGTCAGCAGATCGCATCTTGAAACGTTATGTCAAGTGTCCCCCCTCAGGAGTTTTGTCGGTTTGTGATACACGAAAATATGTTTCCGCAATTTTTAATGTGAGAATGACAAAGCGCTCAAAACTTGGGGACGTACGGTACTAATTAATTTTTCACAGAATAATTTTGGACAAAGATAATTGTTGTTTGGAGTAGTGAGTATAAGATACACAGAGAAGATTTATTTAAATGTATAATACATTTAAATTGAAATTATAAGAATGTATGCTACTTTTACTAAAATAGAATACTTAATCCCAGTCCTTCATAGGAATTCAAAAGGTTTATTGTACTACAATATTCAGATGTCTGTTTTGAAATTATTGCAATCTTCTGAATGTAAGCGCAATTTCTCTTCAGGTTGGCAGCCAAAACCACTTCGCTGCCGGGAGGGTTGCCTAAGTAGTAGATGGTATCCCTAAACGGTTACTATCTCTTCACACAATAAATGTCACCTTACGATTTATGCTTTCCGTTCTCAAAAGGGGAACGATAATATGAACGATAAATATGAAAAAAAATTAGACTAAATTAATATTTTAAAAATAACACAAAATGAGACTACGTTTTCAAAAACGATCTTCAGAAAGCGATTCTTTTAGTAACCGATTACAAGCGAGGGATAGGGCAACATAGAAAGTGACAAAAGTGGAATTAAAAAATTGGATCTAGCCGTATCTCTGATTCATATTATAGTTATTGATGATTCGAACGTGTGGAATGCTATTGTGGAGAGTCATTTAATACAACAATCTGGAAGGGTAATCTGAACGCATGCGACGACCTGCTGTGTCACACAACTCGCATCATGTTATATAACTATGTGGAATGTTTTGAATAAATATTAGTAAGTTAAGCATTACGAAAAAAGCATTTCCGAAACGATTTTTTCATTCGATCAAACTTCACTTAAAAATAGCTGTGAAAAACTAGAAATGTGGTGACACCAACCACAGTCACATTTAATCTCTCTAGAAAGAGAATACACAGGTAACCGATTTAAAGAAACAATTGAAACTATAGGTGCTACAGAATGGCACAGGCTTTCTTGTTTTAGTTTTCTATTTTCTTTGCTCTGGACTAGCTATTCGGACTTGCAACATACGTTTGTCACAAGGCATCTATCGCCGTTCAAACTACAATTTGTTGATCATTTTCTTAATTTTTTCAGTTTCCTAGTAGTAGAACCGAAATGTTACTTTAAAGATATTTTAAAAAATAATTTCTCGTCCGAAATGGCAATTTTCATTGAAAAATTTGGAGCCGTTTGCAAGAAAATTAGGTTTAAGCATTACTGTAAATGCAAAATTTGAAGCTCTTTCTCACAGAAAGTTTTAAGTTTTCGAAAAGAAGGCCCTTGGCATTTTAGAGAATGTCAGTAACGAGGTTATTATTATTCAGCTTGTCTCAGAAAAATGATACAAACTTCTGGGCGCTACTTACTGACGTCAACATCGAGTTTTGTCTTTATTATTCAGCTTAACGTGCATTGCCTTTACCACTCATGCATCAGACGTTACGGCTGTCAAAATTTCTGCGGCCAAAGCAGAAAAATAAGGGGAAAAAATCTCCATATGGTAATTACAAGTCAGCAGGTCACATCCTGAGAGTTCGTACACCTACCAAACATCAGTGTAGGATGAGTTGCCTATCAATCAGGGGCACGATGGGAAAATTGGGTCAAGTGTAATTGAATTATTTATATATATATTTATTATTTATATATGTGTATATTATTTATTATATTATTTATATACATATATATATATATATATATATATATATATATATATATATATATATAAGACTAGTGGAACCCGGCAGACGTTGTTTTGCCTTTCATCTCCCTCTCCCTCCCCCTCTCTCTCTTTGTATCTCGTCTCTCCCTGTCCCTGTCTCAGTCTGATTATATCAGTGTGTCTGTCTCTGTCGCTCTTTGCCCTCTCATTCACATTTAGTTGTTGATTCTGCACGTCTGAGCAGGTGAGATAATATCGAAAAGCGCCGGACCAGCAAAAATGTAGTAGAATGTTCATAAAGGTCTCATCTTGCAGACTACAATGTGAGAAATGGTTCTTTGAGGCTTTTAGCCGCAAAAGTTTACTTGTTAATGCCCTAGAACGCTTCGTTTAGAAGTTATTTAACGATATTGCTGCTGAGTGTTGCAGCTTGCATTTTACGTGAAACATTTAGGTTTGTTCTATAGCGCCATGTAGTGGAGATCCAACAGAATTAACCGCACATAGATCTTCTCGGTAAAAAAAAAACACCTATATGTGCCAACTTTCGTGGAGATCGGTCATACAGAGTTTACCTCTTATATAAATACCAACATCCATTTTAAATAGATAGATTTTCCATCGCATACTCATTCCCAAAAAGTGCGTATTACGATCCCGCTATGCTCAAAGAATTAGCAACCTTTATTCTGAACCACCCTCTACAACGCCTCGAAAGGGAGGGGCAGCACGTACCTTCTGGCATGGGCAGCTCCCGCAGCAGGCGGCCGCGCGCGTTGAACTCGAGCACGCGCGAGTTGCAGTAGCCGTCGGCGACGAACACCTGGCCGGTGCGCGCCACGGCCACGCTCGTGGGCTTGCAGAAGCGGTGCGGCCCGGCGCCCGGCACGAAGCGCTCGCCCAGCGCCAGCTCGGGCCGCCCCTCGCCGCCCGGCGGGAACTGCGCATCCACGCGCGCACATCAGCACTCCCAGCGAGGAGCAGGGACTTTTTAATTACTTTATTTTTAGTCGCATCAACAGCTAAGGTTATTAGCGACTACAATTATACAATTATAATTTTATACATAATTATATTAACAAAAATGTCATAACATATATATATATATATATATATATATATATAATTAACATTGTATGGCAACATATATTTTATGTAATACATAACTTAATGACATACATTTAATTAATTCACAAGTAGCCTTCTTTGCCGATGACACATCCCCATTCATTTCTCATGCAGACATTATAACTGGTCGTATATTATGTACTATATTTCATATATTATGTACTATTTATAACCATTGTTTATTTTTAAGATCATTGTCTCTTCAAAATCATAAATATCTGTACCTGTCAGTAGTGTTAGAAGTTACTTTTTAAGTTTCTCCTAGTATTCTATTCGATGTTGATGTAATGTTCACACACTTGAAAGACAATTTTTTGTCGAACAAGTATCAATAAATATTTTTTTTAAAAGACGCGACATCGACCAAAAATCATCCATTGTTAGGTGTCTCAGGGCATAAATTAATGTTACTGCAGAACTTCTGACCGACAGGTTCTAGGGTTAGAGTCCCGTCCCTAGCAGGATTTTCGACACTAGCTGGACTATTAGGTCGAATTCAGCCTCTGCTTGGGGAGAATTCTTGCGGCCAGATGCTCTTATCCTCGTTTTCTGTGGTTTCTCCGATCCTTATCTTATCCGGTACTCTAACGAACGGATCATGGTCGGCGCGCGATTTTATCTTTTTCTTCTATTTCCTATTCACGCCCTTTACCAACACTATTACTTACATACACTACATTACCACACATATCTGCAGACCAGTCGGGAGTTCAGAGATTGGCCCGGCTGAGACGGTGCGTCACTGATGGAATATACCTCGTTGGGAAAAATATCGCAAGCCGTTCGGCACCGTATCTCGCTATCCAGTGTGGAAATATCACCGCCATTTTCCGCTATAAAGCATTCGCTGCGCTTCCGTAATTAATGACCTTAGTCGTTGACGCGCCCGGAATTACAAACCAATCAATCAATACACCAATCAGTTGAGATTTCAGAACCTCGATGATCAAAATTAAACCTCTGCGCAGAATGTAAGCTCTACCATTACGTTACGTTCGCACGGAAATTCGGGGGAAATGTGGGGACCCTGTTCAATATAAATTAATAATTAATATTTAACTGGCAAAACAAACAAAAAATAAAAGAATAACTAACAAAAAAGCCTGAATTAGGGAGAAGTCAGGATCATCTCACGGGGTCAGAGCTTCCTTGGTTTACCTTACGGATCATCCCTTAATTACATATCGCTAAAGAGGGGGGACGGGGTTTGAGGCAGCGTTACGCTGCGTTACTAGGGGGTGGGGGATGTTAGTTTAGTATTACGTAACTTTGATTTATTTTTGACTCATCGACATCTAGTGAAGAAATTACTTGTTTTCTATCTTATACCGAAACATTAAATGATTAATTACTTTTTAAAAAACATAAATAATTTTAAGATATTGTGTATTTTCTTTCAATAAGTGGAAGTATTTTTCATAATTTTTATTGAATTTGTAAGATTACAAAGAAAATATTCAAAACTGATCTATCGTATATTCTAGAATCAAATTAAATTGGTGTAGTAGGTTGTCCCTCATGCGTCATCCACGACATATGCACGGCTGGTGAGACATTATCACGTCTGTGCGTCCTTCCTTGTTCCCAATGTTGCTGTTACATGTAGTCAGCATAGCCAATTAATTTGACTTTAATTATCATAAATTTTAAAATAGAACACGAATAAAAGTATTGCATTGTTTTTTCTGTAATATAATTCATTTTTATTTCTTGTAAATGGAAAGGGGGCGTCATCACGCGCTACGCAATTATTTTTGGGGAATTTGAGCGCGCGTTATGGGTGCATTACAGTGGGGGCAGGGGGTATTCAAAATACTCCAAATTTGTGTTGCGTAATTTATGGACGGTATGTTTAGAAGAATGCATGAAGTGAGAGGCCTTACGCCTATTGCACATGCGTTCGCCAACTCTCCGTCTGAGAAAAACGAGGCAAGGCTTATAAACGTCGTCTCTCAAGGGAGAGATAGTCTCCTCGATGAAGGTAGTGAAACCATCTTTCGCCTTGTTCGAGCACATGAACTGATCTTCACTTCTTTAATACGTTTAATTTTTACAAAATTGTGAGTATGAAACATTTCACTCACAAAGAAAATATTTAATATGTGAACAAAAAATTGACCACGAAACATTGATGTTAAAAAACTTTCGCTTCAATTTATCGATATTTTTATAGAAACTGACATCTATATCGCATATCTAATGGTCAGGATTGGTAACGACCAATACAGTATGTCTCAAAGTAAATTACACAAACTTGTAGAATATGTAAGGGCAATCGAAGATGATTCATTTTCACTAATTAACATGTAATGGGACGAGGTGCAACATGTGGCTACGTGGCGGAGGTACACGTTCTGACTCAAAAAAAATTATGTATCAGCCAAAACATCACGTCATTCATTCTATGAGATTTTCAATCACATATTTATTGGTAAAAAAGAAATCATTTTCACTTTCTAAACGTGTGCTGGAAAATCGTAATTTATTCTGATACATCCGTACGCTACAATAAGTACAATACATATAATGTAATACATAATTTTTCCAATTTGAGGCGTAAGCTTTTGTTATAAGGACTAAAAGTGCTGTGAAAATAAACTCAATCGAATCTCAGAATACGTACATCAAATCAAAATTACGATAAGTGCGAAACTACAGCGCAATAATAACGTAGGATTCTTAGTACTTAAACATTTATGTGTGTATCGCAAAATTTTTTTCTGAATCACAACTCTCCTGGTTCCCAAAGCAAGATGTGCTCTGCATTGATCATTGTTAAAAGAAGATGGATAACTCTCCATTCGGTAGTGCTAGCAGCTGCGCGGAAAATAAATGAGCAGAAAATGTAAAGACAGATGGCTTCGGAGGAAGAAGCGTTTTAGATGTGCACATATTATCCAGGCGGTCTAATTCATCAAGATCAAGGCAAGCATTTAGGAGTTTCTGCAATATCATAGAAACAACAAAAAACAAATTTCGAAAAAAGTTGCTCAAGTATCGTGTGCCATCTTTCAATGAAGAAAGTACAAAAACACCATTCAACAAAGAAAATTCAGTCATCTTTCGTTGCGGAAAAAAAGAACTTAGATATATATTTTCCCTTCCTTTTTACTTAGTTGATGTGCGAAAGTGTCGTTGTAATTATTTGGGACCAGCGTTTCAAAATATTTGCAAATGATTAAAATATATTTCCTATTTAGTTTTCAATTAATTTTCTTTATTTTACTGTAACACGAAAACAAACGCAAATTAAGTTTTTGGACATTTTGTATTTAAAGAACACTGAAAAACCTAACAGTGAAAGACTTCTTTAGTACATTTATCTATCTCTACGGGCGTATTCTCTGAACTTCTTCCACGAAAAACAGCGGCTGAGAAGGTGATTTTCTTTCCCACTAACACAAACCCACCCGCAAAGGCGAAGTCAGAAGCCAAGTAGGCCTTCAAGGAAAAAGTCGCTGGGACAAAAAGTGTCCTCTGCTGATTGATGAGTGGCTTCCACGCTCCTCGACCCCCTCGAGGACTCGTCCACATGTGCAACACACACTCAGAAACCGAAACAAGATTATATGAATAGAGAGAAAAAGAACATTCGCTGACGTCATAACCAGCGAAGCAAATCATCGTTTAATCACGACCCTATTTGGTATTGAAAAAAAATTACTCAGAATACAGTAAAAATATGGAAGTTCGCTGTTGGTGTAAATATAATCAATTTATGCATCTCTGACTCGCTCAAATGTACTTACAAATAGTAATCAAAAATACGATCATAATTGGACTTTATTCTGTATCATTAAAAAGTGGGTCACGATCCTTAAAGAAATAGTAATTGCTCTCGATTTTATGAATGGACTTACAATTTACTATCATAACGATGGTCAGTGAAACAGAAAACATTGTAATTCTGAAATTAATTATAAAAGTTCAGGGGAAAATCAAAATCTAAATCATTGAATTAATTTAGAATTGTCTTATAATTCATCATTCTAATTATCAATTAAAAGAATGAAGTTTCATCAGCTAAATCTCTTGTAAAAATTTATTCCTTTTTTATTTTTTTTCAGTAGCATACAGTTTACTGAACTGAGGCCGCCCAAGAGTTTAGGCGTCAATAATATTTTCTAAATAGACGTGTAAGATAACAGATTAGTTTTATACACAGTATAGACAATTTAAATTCAGAAAACAAAGAAAATAAAAATATCTCTGCACGAATATATGTGTGGTGTTTGGTCACAACGTGAAAACTCCAATACCACATTGAGATGCAACTCTGGTTATTCCACATCATTAAATTTTTAAACGGATTGGAAACTAACTTGGCAATTCCATTTTTTCAATTTTGTTTTCAATTTTCAATTTAGTAATTCATTTGTGGTATTTAATATTCGAGAAATCACGATTTCAGTGCATTTAAATGCACACTCACAGTCCGAAACAGGATGAAAAGAGTTTACATCTTTTGGCAGTGCAGACAAGAAATAATGACGCGCGGTGGGCCCCCTGTGAGCAGATTTTTTTTAAATGTTAGGATTGGGAATTTCAATATATTCTATTTTTACAAATCAGATACTAATTTAGAAACACTACTTTAGATACTTTTTATGAGAATATATTTATTATTTCATTGTCCCTACTAATAAATCAGTTTGTTTATTTACACTTATCTAAAATCATACTTTACGAATATAAGATCAGTTTCATAATAGTAAGTATTATTAGAACACACCTATTAACTTTTATCAAAATAAGTCTGACACTTTTGCCCGGATGAATACTCAAAAGTAGCATATTTAAACGGAACTGTAGATTTTATAAAGGAAAATAAACATTTTTACGAAGTGGATAAAACGTTGAACGATATTCTTATCATAACATCTTATTACTATACTTGATTGGCTACCAAACTCGATCTAACAGTCTCGTTCGTTAATTCCTCAATCACGTTTTCTAATATGTCTTAAGATACTTATTTCGTAAATTACTATTCACCCGTCAAATTCACCGTATCCATTAAGTTCACAGGAAGCCACCGTTTTAGTCATGCTCCTGATGACGTATATCATCTTACACGTACGCTTAGGCGAAAAATGTTGCCAGTCCTAAAATAGCATTCGTCTTTGTGGCCCCGAAGGCCGCGCGTCGCCCGGGGCGCGGGCGTGAGCCGCTGCTGGGGGGCGGGGCAGGTGCTCTCACCTTAAACACCTGGTGCAGCGCGACGTCGGTGAGCCAGGTGTTGCCGAGCGCGTCCACCGTGATGCCGTGCGGCAGGTAGAAGAAGTCGCGGCCCCAAGCGTCCAGCGGCTCGCCCGTCACGCGGTGCAGCGTCACCACCGTCTCCACCGGGATGGGGCCCTCCTCCGCGCGCTGGAACTGCTCGCTGGCGTTGAACGACCTGCGCCCACGCCGCCGCACACAGCACACATCAGGGTAGAACTGAAGGAATACTTAGCCCTTCCACTCTCTCGTTGATTCTGATTAGTAGGGGGCGGATAATTTAATAAAATGTAATTTTTTCTTTTCACTTTAGAAAAATGGCGTTTAGTATACAAATTCATTTCATGTTACGACAAAAGAAAATGACATACTTTTTATACGTCTCTTTTTTTTACATTTTTCGTCGGTTTCGACTAATAAGTTTTTTTTACCTTCCTTTATTTTTAATGCATTTTTCGCTGATTTCAGTTCGTTTAAATGTCATTTTATGGTACTTGCTTCAAATAATATTTACAAAATGGAACAAAAGTTCTCCACAGAATTCCTGAGTACGTATACCTAGTAGCCTATTCGATTTCGTCCCTCAGAAGTTGTAATGACAGCCATGGGAGTATGGAACCTAAGGTTCCCGTGAGGCCTGTCAGCGCAATTGTCAGTTCGGTCGATTTCGGGATAACTCAAGACAGAGATTTTCTGGTAAAGAACTAGTCCAAACCAAAAGTTTGAAGGTGAGATCACTCATATAGAAGAAGCTTCGATTACACCAGTAACGTTATCAACAATTTGAGTTGTTCATTCGAACTGGTTTTGATCATATTTTTACTGTCATTTTTTATTTGCCTTTTAGGGCATTTTAAAAGATTTTGAGCATTTTATTGATCATTTTTGGCGATGTTTTAGGTCATCAAAATCCGCCCCCAACTGATTAGGGTCATTTTTTCCATCACACATTTTACTACAGGTGTAGACATAGGGATCCCCTGAACATTTTCAAAGAAACACCCTTTTCGTAGGTAAAAAATATTATTAAAATGTTCAATTCTGCTTTTTCTCTCTCTTTAACCTCACAATTTGAGGAATTTGACTGTTGGAGAAGAGGCTTTCCAAGCTATCTGGTGCCCCTGCATATGGTTCAACGTGAAATCAATGTTTAGTCCATTTTATCATTAAAGTTACAACTATATTCTCCTAGCAGTAAGTTTTATTTACTTATTAGAAAAATATGTAATATATAAATTGAAATGTAAAGGAAAGGGGGGCCAGAAATATAGATGGCCCCTCCTATTGTTTTAGGTTGTTTCACTTATAGGTTTTCCCATTATTTTAGAAGTATTTCATGCAGGGATGGTAATTTGAATTATTAATTGGGAAAATGATTCAATTATTTTAATGATAATGGTGTCTTAAAACAACAACAACAATAATAATAATAATAATAATAATAATAATAATAATAATAATAATATTGAAATTGATGTAAATTCTTCCTGTTGATCCTGATATAATTGGAGGTGTTGATGGTACGAATAAATATATGTATTTGACCATATAGGATCAATCAAAATTGATTTCAGGAATTAAACTTTTTTTAAAAAACATTTATTATTGGCTCAACGTTTCGCACGCTTTGTACATGCCTTTTCAAGAGCAATTGGGGTGAAATTAATCTTGGGGTGAAATTAATCTTGGGGTGAAATTAATCGTCGTCTAGGAAAACCTACTTACTTCGGTAGAGCGGATCACAAGCACAAAATTAAGACAAGAGTGCAGAAAACGGATGTTGGGAAATTTTCATTCACAAACAGAACTATTAGAGACTGGAACAGTTTGCCTGCGACAATCTTTGAACCCTTTCCTCAAAACCTGAGAAAATTTAAAAATAAATTAGTTTCCTAGCTATTCATCTATATTTTATGTCATTGTATTATTGTTAAGTTTCTACTGTTAAATAAGTAGAATTTCCTATTAAGTAATTTGTCTAATTGTTATTATTAGTAGTAGTTGTAGTAGTATTGTCATTATTATTATTATTATTATTATTATTATTATTATTATTTATATTCGTGTAGTGCAGTGCAGTGCAGTGCAGTGCAGTGTTGTGTAGTGGAGGGAAAGAAATGCGAAAGAGATGCATATCAGTTAAGTGTTGTGAAGTGCAGTGCAGTGAAGTGAACTGAAGTGAAGTGGAGTAAAATGAATTGGAGTAAGGTTTGCGCTGTGAAATTATGTACCATTATTCTTAATTATTGTTTGTTTTTTTTGTTTTTTCTAAATCAAGTACTCTCTTGTAATTTAAATATTCTGCCACCAAGTAATGATACTTCATTGCAGAATTAATAATAAATCTAATCTAATCGAATCTAATTATGGCAACGGTTAACAATGTTAAATAAATTAATATAAAACAATAGAATTTACAATATTTAAGTTAAATATTTACAATGCTGTTACATCCACAAAACCCTGAAGGCTTGTCAAAACAAATAGTTACATTATGCAATTTATGAGAGCAGCACATTTAGATATGTTAAGGAATAAACATTTCAAACATGTGGGATTGGCAAAAAAATAACACAATTATGGAAGTTGGTGTAGCATTAACATTTTATAAATTTGGTTCAGCTTCTGTATGTCACTTTTTGTGTTCATCGTATCATTCATTATTATACACAACATTTCGGCTATTAGCCTTTTTGATGTTTGTTTTTCATAATGTAAAATTTTGACTTTGTCAAATGCAATGGAATGGTTAAGTTCCGTCCTATGCTTGGTTAAAGAGGTATGCAAATCCGTGTCTTTGTTAATATCATATTTATGCTGGTATATCCGTCTGCTAATATATTGCTTAGTCTCCCCAATGTACACCTGCTGACATCATTGCAAGGAATGGAGTATACAACATTCGATTTATCTCCTAGTCTAGGTTTATCCTTCTGCTTGTCATAAAGATGGCTAGTTTTATTTAGATTGTAAAATACAATGTCTAAATTGTATTTTCTGAAATAGGCTTTTATTTTATCATTGACAGGTTCATAAAATGGTAAGGGTATTCGTAAATTTTTATTGCTGGTAATTGTTTTGGATTTGTGTGTTAATCTTTTTTGGATATATTTATTAATAAAGAATGATGGGTAGAGATTGTTTTTCAGGATATTTTCTACTATCTTTAGATTTTTGTTGTGAAATTCAGGATTAGCTAAATTTAGAGCGGAATCTACAAGATTGTAACCCATGGCTATTTTTTGATTCTTAGAATGCTTGGATAGATAATTTAAAACTCTTCCTGAAAAGGTTGGCTTTTGATACCAGTCTGTTATAATTTTATTTTGTTTAACAATTAATTTAAGATTTAAAAAACTAATTTCTCTTTTTTCTTTCTCAAATTCTGTGGTAAAGATTAACCTGGGGTGGAATTTGTTATGTATATCGACCAAAGTGTCGACATTGGATTGATGTAAACAAGTAATCAAGTCATCCATGTACCTGTAATAAAATAAGACATGGAATTGAATTTGGGAGAAGCAGAAGACCTCTATTTGTTCCATGATTAGATTGGCAAGTACAGAGGAAACAGGAGACCCCATTGCTAATCCAAAGGTTTGAAGGTAAATTTTTTTGTTGAAAGAAAATGCGTTGTTATTTAAAATGGCTCTTAAACCTATTAAGAATTGATCTAAGGAGATGGGGGTGTATTTACTAATGTCAGACCAATGTTCTTTAATAATATTATCAAATAATTCAATTGGGATGTTGGTATATAAAGACTTAACATCCAAAGAGCAGAGGATATATCCAGGTGGAATGGATATAGAATCAATGCATTTTTTAAATTGCAGAGCATTACTAACATGACTCGACTTTTTTCCTGTAATGTGGCTTAAAATTTGATGGTAGAATTTGGCTAATCTGTAAGTAGGGCTATTAATTCCTGCTACAATAGGTCTCATAGATAAAGGTTGCTTATGGATCTTAGGTAAAGTATATAATTTTGGGATGACACTATTGTGACATATCAGAGAATTTTTTTCATTTATAGAGATGTATTGTTTTTTGTGCCAATCATTAATTAAGGAATTAATGCTGTTCTGTAAAGATTTGGTATTATCTTTAGGGATATTTTTATATGTGTTAGTATCATCCAATAGTTTAAAACTGTTATTAATATAATCTTGCTTATCCATGATAACTGTAACAGCTCCTTTATCAGCTGTTGTGAGGAATAAATTTTGTTACATTGAAGGAAATGTTTGGTTTTCTTATAAATGTTGATTATAAATTTGTCTAAACCATTGGATTTTTGATTTTTTAAAGAGTTATATAGAACATTGCAGATTTGATTCCTTAACTTATCTCTTTGATTATTATGCAGAAATTGTAGATTATTTTCCACATCACATATGTAATTGACGATTGGAATATTCTTTTTCACTTGAGGTAAACCAAATTTAGGTCCTAAACTTAAAAACTTTTGTATATCTAAATCAATAGGCACATCAGTTAAATTTAAAATCCACTTGCTATGGTCAAAGTTGAATAATTGCTCGAATGTTGTATACTCCATTCCTTGCAATGATTGTCAGCAGGTGT